>CAHIKZ030005607.1:235000-322500 GCA_903632075.3 Acanthosepion pharaonis
TGAAATTTCCTTCATAAATTTCAAGGTGATTCCTGTTCAGTTTCTTTCTGTCAGCAGAGCTTTAAAATCACATAATTTCAGTTTGATTTCTCACATTTTGTATTATCTTTTTCTGGTTGCCATGAAATGTTGAAATTAAAAAAAAATATTTTTTTCCAAACTTATATCAAAATATTTGCCATTGATCTCTAAAAGCAATTTTTCATTGGTGATATATTTTTTAATTCTTTTTTTTTTTTGTTTTATTTTTATTTTATTTTTGAGATGAAGCCATATTATTTCAAGTAAGTTATTGACATTTATTTATTTTTTTTAATCATTTCACTTCAAGAAAGACAACAAAGCCACTAAGATGCAAGGGATTATTTAGTGTGAAAAAATAGAAAAACATTAAGGAGAGAGAACAATAAAAGAACAGTAATTAAGAAGACTGAAGATAATGATTGACATTACATCTAAATTTTTGAATATCAAAGTTGACTGGAAAGCAAGAAGCTGGAAGAGAGTTCCACCAGTGAGAAGTGTAAGAGAAGAAACTGTTAGCGTAGAACTTATGGTTAGATCTAGCCATTTCAACTCTAAAATGATGAGATCTTGCTGTTATTCTAGTACTGCACTTAAATTTGTAAAGTTGAGGTACCAAAGAGGAATGTTCATCAGAACAATTAACATGAAAATATTTATAGAAAGGCATGGGTAAGTTTCTTTATGGCAGTGGGAATGTGACTGAAGCTGAGATGCCATTTTAGGACCAGTAACATTGAAGATGCTACTTTGGATTTTGTCAAGAATCTCTAAGTACAAAGAATTTTATTAAGTTTGAAAGAGATAAAACAAAAAGGTTTAGTAAATAACTATATAAGTAAAAAGTAGTTGGTTCAAGGGTATGCATTCATATCCGTAACAGTTTCTGATCCACTTTTTACATAAAGGTGCATTGATATCTCCATAAAAAAGATCCTGTTTTGATGGTGTCATCTTTGAGGAATGACAAATTAATACTTTCTATTTCTGGTCACGTTTGTAATATTTCAAATTTTTTTTTCTTTATCTTTTGAACATAAATACTTCAGTCTCACTTGTTAACTTATTTTGTTAGTTAAACTATTGCCATTTTTAAGAAATTATAGGTTAATTCAGATCTCTGTGGTCATCAATCATCATATGATGAAAATGTATTTGAAATATAAACAACTAAATTTTCTTTCACTGTTTTCACTTGCACTACCTTACAATATTTGCTTAATCTTTTGTCACATAGCTAAAAACGTTTTCATTTGTTGGTAAATGTCTTTGCCAAAATTTGTCAACTGAAGTTGAGCAACATTGAACCAGGTCAGTACCTAGATGGGTGACTACTGTAAGCTTGAATGTGCAGGTGGTGTAATGGATAATGATTCAGAATTGGAAAAGGGCTGAGTTCCAGTCAGATTCATTATATTTGCTTCCATGCAAATACCCTTAGGAAAGGTATGAATTAATCACCCCCCCCAGCTATGTGTTGATTAGTAAGATTTTTATAAGTAAATCATTATCTCTAAAAATTATTACAATCTAAAACTATTTTCTGGATTTAAATAACCTGCAAAAGATTAATAATATGTAAAAAAAAAATAATAATAATAAACTAATCAATCAATTCCCCTTCTCAATTAAGTTTCCCCAGTTATTAAAAACATTTAGAAAGTTATCCTTTTATAAGTGTTAGGCTTAACAGGAAATTTTAAGTACAAGCCAGTGTATTATAAATTGTCATTTAAAAAAAATTTTTTTTAATATATATCAAGATAAAACTATTTCCTGTAAAGATAAGTGAAATTTTATCACTTCACAGACATTTATAAATTTATATTTTAAAAAACAAAATTCAGTTACATATTTTTCTTTCCTATTGAAATCAATTTAAAAATCCAGTATTGAGAACTTGTTGTTTTTTTGTTTTTTTTTGTTTTTTTTGGCTTCAAATTGATTTTTTATCACATTAAGAAAGCTGTCGTGGAGTGTGGATAAACGTAATTTGTTTGCAAATAATAATATAAAGTTTTTCTGTTGGCATCCAATGATAATGACACTTGGAATTGGCCAGTGAACACTGCTTTTTTTTTTCTTTTTTTTTTTTTAAAAAAAAGTTTTTTTTAAAAGTATTTTTAAAAAGAATTTCAGATTGTTTTTGTATGTGTACAAATGTACCTATTTTTGTAGATACAGTTGTCCATACATGACATTATCAGAAAGTGATAACTATAGTAAATTTAAAGCCAAAATTCTCTAAAATTCAATAAAACATTAGATTATGGAGAATATTTTCTTAAATCTTAAAGATTACTGAGTACTTAAAATGTGTTCGCATTATATTCTTCAATTATTTATTTACAGGTAAAGCCACTGTAGAACATTAGATAATTAGTATATTTTATTTTTGGAAGAATTTTTAATAAAAAGATTTATACTTGTATAACAATTTGATAAAAATGGTGCAAAATTAGAATAAATTTAGAAATTTCAAAAAAAAAAAAAAAAAACACAAAAACACAATCTCCTTTCAATCAATTTAAATTAGTTTTGAAATACAGCATCCAATTTTGTTTAAATTGGAAATATTGAATTTAATTTACCAGCTTGAAATTAAAACTAAAATAAAAGCTTCAAGAAAGATTTTTTATTATTAAAAAAAAAAAAAAAAAAAAAATCATTTTGAACCCCAGGTGTCTCATTTTTGTGGAGGTACTTACATTTATTGGCTCTTTGAGAGAGAGAGAGAGAGAGAGAGAGCGAGAACTAATGACTAAGTATTGTCAGACAGAAAGGCTCAACAAGTTTTTTATCTACTGCATTCTTAAATTAAAAAAAATGAAGAGAGAGCTAATGCCCTTACTTTTTGTAGTCCTGGTCATTACCACCTAGTAGTGTCTTGGCAGACATGGGTGGGGGCAGTAATCTCTAAAACTTTTAAATTTACAACTGACTATTTAAATTTTTTATTGTATCCTTGTTTTTCAAATGTATTTTAAATAGTTATAATACACACACATTCTTTCTCATTCATGGCCCCACCTATATATATATATATATATATATATATATATATATATAATGTCCACACATGTATGTGTAAGTTGTAGGATGTATATAAAATAATAGAACAGAAACTGAAAACTATTGTCTAGTTTTTTTTCTTACTCTCTCTCTCTTTTTATTATTGTTATTAACTTATGACCCTTAAGGTGAGGAATCTTTCTCATTGTGAATATGAATAGAAATGAGAGAGGAGAATTTTAAAATCACAAGTGTCTACTCCTATGATCTCATTGCTGACAGCTACTTCAGTCCTGGCCCAGAGTTGACAGTTGGCCTCAGTTGGCGAAGATATCACACCTACACACACTTTTTGTTTTTGTTTCACCTATTTGAAGGGGGATTCTTACTGGCATGATACTAAATATTTCTGATTCATGTTTTTATTTACTTTTTGTATCAGAAAGATAAAAGTTGTTGAACTGAAACTTTTTCTTAGTTTTTCAAATTTTTCTTTTCCTGTGATGTGTGATATATGATCAAATGTTCTTAAATCCTGTCTGCATCAGCTACAATAGCTCTTTACCTATTATTTTGTATATACATCATTTGGCTGAATATATTTCTGAAAATATGTCAAAAACTGTTCAGTGTAATCTTGTCTCTAAATCTTTTGTTACTTCAGTTTGCAATAAATGATATATGATTAAATATAAACTAGGGACAAATTGCATTTTTTCTTATCTGATTTTTTTTTTTACACTATGTGAATTTTATCAACAGATCTGTTGTATTTCAAAATAATAAAAATAAAAAAATCAAATGAATTAAAACATTTTTTTTGACTCGCCAGAACAAATTAAGAAATGTAAGTTGATGCAAATTAAGAAGCTAATATTTTCAATATATTTTCAATAATATTTTTGATAAAGTTATAAGAATAATTATATAACGTTCGAAAAAAATCGATAATCAAAAACATCAGAATGATTAAATAAATCCATAAAATTTAATAATTATTTTGCATTATTGAAAATTTTTTAGGGTAAGAATATAAAATCAGGTATTTTACTAAATTACACCGGCTCTTTACTGGCTCTTGCATTGTAAACATGGTGAAAAAAATCCGTAACGTCATTGGAACTTAGAAAACTGATAGTCAAGTTATGTAATGAAGATAAACTCTCGATTGGGGATATTTCAAAAAGTGTGGGGAAATCTAAAAGTTTTATTCATGGTATTTAAAGAAAACTTGAGGAAACTGGGTCATGTGAAGCCAAGAAACCACCTGGCAGGCCTAGGAAAACTACTACAAGGGAAGACAGATGGATTGGTAATGAATCAAAAAAGGATCGATTTGCGACAGCAACTGCTATCTCTAAAAAAGCTAATGCTAACCTTGGCATTAAAATATCAAGGCACACTATTTCCCGAAGACTTAATGAAATAAAACTGAACAGTCAAGTAGCCTCTATGAAGCCTTACATTTCTAAAAAAAAAATCAAATGAGCCGATTGAAATTTGCCACTGAACACGTCATATGGACAGAAGAACAGTGGGATTGTGTTCATTTCAGCGATGAGTCAAAGTTTAACCTGTTCGGTTGTGACGGGAGAAGGTTCGTTCGATGCAGTCTTAAGGAATGATATTTGCCTCAGTGCACTAAAAGCCGCGTTAAATTTGGAGGAGGAAGTGTGATGGTGTTTGGCATGATTTCAGCTGCTGGTACAGAACCTCTTGTTTGGCTACCTGGTAAAATTAATGCAACTGTATACAAAGAGCGAAGTCTGTTAAGACATTTCTTTCTGAGGAGGATGTTACTGTTATGGAGTGGCCTTCTCAAAGCCTCAGACATGAATCCTATTGAGAATGTTTGGAAGTTACTAAATGAAAGAGCTAAGGAAACGTTATATAATTATTCTTATAACTTTATCAAAATAAGTTTATTGAGCTTTATATTTTGGAATTATATAATTTACCTTTATATCCTTATTTTTCCTTGATAAAATGTTCTTTGAAGCTTTAAAATAAAAAGTTATTTCATATTTAGACTTTTTGTTAACATTGTTCTGATCTTTATGTTTGCTACTGTGTGTGTATATATATATATATATATTTTATCTGTTTTATGAGATTAGAGTGGATTTTTTTTTTCTATTCATACCTGCTTAAAAAATTTAAGTAGGTACATATTGATTTGTAATAAAATGCTTATCTGTCTGATCACTTTAATACTAAAATTGTGATATCTAAAAATGTGAAACATCTAAATCAGACCATAGAGATATTTTGAAGATAGGTAAGTGCTTGAATTTTATTTTTTGTTTGCGACATTTGAAATTGTCAGTATCAATTGTTTTATTCATTTTCCACTTTTTTCACTTAAAATAGAAACCATAATTTAGTCTTGGATTGCTAAAGAGGATTTTGTTTTGTATTATTAATTTTCTTAGTATGAATCTCCCTCTGTGAGGTTCTATTCCATTTCTTCATTAAGGTTTCGTCATTTTTATTGGAATGAATGAAAGAGAGAACCAGTATGGAAAAGAATTGGTTATTTGTCTTATGAGTTAACGTTAGATGAACTTCATTTGCTTTGAGATGAGTCTACTGTTCATTTCTAACCCTGAAGTTCCTATTTTTTTCATTTTCTTTTCTACCTGTCTTAATAATTTATCTGGTAATTTTAATCACATCTCTTCTGAATGTGTTCAAAACTTAGTAGTTTTTGTATTGGCTTAAATAGTGTATTAAATTTTAATTCAAAATATAAATGTAATTTTTTTTTTTTTTGTCATACATTGTAAATTCATTTTCAAGTTTCCTTGAGTTTCAAATTAGATAATTTCCAGTTATTTTCTGAGGTAATGTTTCCCTCCTAGAAAATAGGATAGAGCTAGTTTAATCTGGCACAAGGTTTCACAATTAGGGTACTAACATGTCAGTTAACAAAATACTTGTTTTTCTTACCTTTTTAGTTTCAAGAGATGCAAAAGGTGATGCCTAAATTTACTATCAATTTTACACAACAAAATTATAAGCAGAATCAACAGGTACACTCTATACACATGGCAATAGGTGAGGGGGCTGAGTAATTTTCTTTTTTTCTTTTTGTTTGTTTTGTTACCACCCATATATACAAATGTGTGTAGGTATTGACAATAAATTTGACCACATGTGCCCATTAATCCTTGTGAGGATAAATACTAAATATGAACTGTTTTATTGATTTCCTTTTAATGAATTATTGTAGAGTAATTGGCCATGGTTAATTGTAATTGGCAAAAAATGTTCAATAAACAGAATTGACAAAGTTTCCAATAAGCATTAAGAAAAAAAAGAAAAAGAACAGGTCAAAATAATACTAAGCAAACAATATATATGCAAGACAAAAGTAAGCAAAGCAACATTAATAAGGTAAAAAGTTCACCAATAAGAATGGTGTTACTACACAAAAGGGATACAGTCAAGTGATTATCATGTTCTGACTTCAAGACAAGAAAGAACAAAATATGGTGAATGGGACTGAGAAGTGATCCATTTTATTGGTTAGGAAAAAATCCCAGCATGCATCTGTATAATTTGTCTATGAATTTGGAGAGGGGGATTTTTTTTTGCAGTCATTCCTAACAGGATTGGAACCAACAATTATTTTGTTAATTGATTATAGATTGTAATTAGTCTGTTTTTGTAAGCAGTGTCTCTATCTTACTAGAACACTCAGTACTAGTTGTTGAATAGTATAGTCATTGGTGATGAGAAAATGTCCAGTAAAGGATGAATAGAATGAAGGAAGTTAGATTATTTTTGTATGAGTGTTTTACTCTCTGGTTGATGCTATATATTTATGAAGATTTAATGAATTCATGAACTGTTTCAAATTCATAAAATTTGTAGTTTAGATTGAATATGCTGTCTTTATCTTTCCTAACCTTTTTTTTTTTTTTTTTTTTTTTTTGTAACAACCAATCCTATTGGCTTTTTATTAATTTTAGGCAACACCCATTATGTTAATTCACTTTTAGTTACAAACTAGGGTACTGCTTGTCCTTTAACTTAATAATTTCCATTTAAAAGTTGGAGTCTTCCTGTGCATGTGTGTGGTTTGACCGGACACAGCAGTAAAGTTAAATGTAGAAATAGAAGTCATGATTCATTTTGTTCTTGATGTACATGTGCAGTAGATTCACCAAATTTTACAGGAAGACATTTTTAATGTGAAGATAAGGCCAATTTTCTTTCTTTCTTTCTTCTTTTTTTTTTTTTTTTCGGTAAGTAAATAAAACATTTGCTTTGAAATGAAACCCGTTGTGGTAAATTTGTCACTCATGAAAGTATTAGATCTAAGGATAGATAGGAAAGTTTTATACAGTTACATAAAGGGGAATTTGAAATGTAAAAATTGTTGAGCAATTAATGGGAATAAGATAAAACTTATTTTTTCTAACATTGGAAGAATTTAGAAATTATTATTCAAGAATAACAGTTTCTGAACCTATTCAAATAATAATTTAAAACATTTTACTTGATGGTTGGCTTAACAGAAGTTTGTCCAATTAAAATCTATTACTAAAATATTGGATATGTAGGTTGTGGTTAGTTGCATGGTAAGTGGAATTGACAAGGTGAGCATATTGTATTGTTTCACACTAATGCCTTTGTGAAAGGCATTAATTCATTGATTTTCTCCACTCCTTCAAACTGGGATCTCTAGCCTTGGGTGGCATCCAGTCTCGAAGGAAAACTGAATTTTAACCTGTTTGGTGCACATATCCTGTGAAGCATAAGAGCATTCATTGTACTGAAGTTACCACTGATATTTTCTTGCACCTGCTCACCAGCTATCCTGAACCTCACCTTGCCACTGGATCTTGAAGTGAGGATGTTGAGGGGCTTGAATCTGGATTTATGTAACCTTTCATTTATCTTAAAAAAAAAAAAAATCAACTTGCATCATCCTTTGGGATGGATATTAATTTACATATCAGGAACTTGTACACACTTGCAGGCAGCCAAAAAACAAAACAAAACAAAAAAAAAACACTAGCTACAATTTAGTAAAGGAATTAACTGATTTTTCTTGAAAAAAAATTGGTGTACTTATATCACAATATCATATTGTCTTAAATCCACTTTCCTTTATTATATTTTTTATAATCTCATCTCAACAGTTTAATTTCTCAAATTATGAATCATAATTAAAATAAAGATTCAGTTATTCATAGGATATATTTTATTTATCCATTGAGAATTTTATATTGTCAGAATTGTGTTTGTGAGAGACTTGGTTAAAGATATAAATTTTGAATACTGGAAGATTGCCAGTGTGATAGCAATATTTTTGTAGTTTTCTTCTATGCTTATATCATTTGTTCAACATTTCTTTTCTTTTTTACCATTTTAATTCACATTTTATTTTAAAATATAGTATTGTTTATTATTTGTTAAAAATTTAATTTCCTTCCATTAATTTTTACTCCTATGTAGAAAATGGAAATGTAGAAAATAGAATATGGAAAAATTTTCTATTCCTGATTTTCATACCTTTTATAAGTTGAAGTTAGTCTGTATCTTTGATGTGCAAATAATATAATTTGAGGATAATGTTATTCAAGCATAAAAAGTGAGGTTTTCAATTTAAAAATATTATAATTTAAGTTTAGTTTAAAAAAAAAAAACAACAATGTTAACAATGTCAGTTTAAAAAAACAATGTTAATTGAAATCATTGTTCAAAATATGAAGGGTCTTAGTGACAAATTATCAAAACACTTAAATCAGTGAACTTGTAAACTTCAGTGTATCATTATAAACATTTTGATTAATTTTAAAAAAAGAAAAGGGTTTGAAATTGTATAAGAAACAATATCAGACGTATGAAGTCTTGCATTAATCATGTTCAGTGTCATGAATTTTACTTCATGCTTTTTTTTTTTTTCTTTTTCATTGTTATGAAAAATGTGTGGTAGGAAAAATGCACAATGTCTGAATGATGTAAGAAACCAAAACCACAATAGAAGCCATGCTGTCATCTCTGGAAAGACATGGGTTTGAGAGTGTAGCAAATCAGGAATATTTTGATACATTATAGGTCCTATCAATGTAACCAAACACTAAACATAAGTAGTTTAACCAGCCTGAAATAGTATATTCAAAATTCAAACAGTACCTGGTTTGGTAATAGAGATGATACCATTTTGCTGCATGATGCTTACCTTTAAAAAATTTGGCACAATTAAAGTTGAATCAGTTGAAGATGAAGAATTTATTGCACCTTACCTATTCATTCGATCTCTTTCCCATAGATCATCAGTTTTTCAATCATCTAGCTAGACTGTTTACTTACAGGCAAGAACTTTTTCAGTCAAAATCATATTAAAGAAGCCTTCAATGAATTTTAAGTTCTTTAAATGAAACCTTTTTTATGAAAAGAATTATAACTTGTTGCCAACAGGGAATGCATGCATAGAAGCCTAGAAGGAATATTTTTGAGCAATTTTTTTTTTTTTTTAGTATTTAAAAAATATGATTAGAGTTGGGGGAATAAATAAATTGACAGTTTCATGTTATTATCTCAGTGTTTCATTTACATATTTCTCACTTTTATAAAATTTTAAGAAATACTTTTTGATGTTAGTTTTATTTTGAATACTTTGTTTAATCATTTCTTTTGTGTCTCATTATTAGTCTTTGAAGAAATGTTAAGTGTTTTTGAAGTTGGAGAAAATCAAATGGGAATACACTTATTTGTATATTTGATGCTATTTTCTCTTCTGTAGTTTATAATGTGGTGTGGAAGGAAGAATTGATAGGCCAGAGTTCAAGTTCTAGTTGAGGCTGTTGTATTCATTCTTTGCTAATGCTCTCAGGAAAGACATGAATTGATCTCTTCTTCCACCAGGGTGGACTGCATTGATAGACTGCAACCGGTCTAGAAGAAGAATAACTTTACAAACCATAGAGAAAGCACTGGGAAATCCATGCCACAACCTTTCACAAGAAAAGTTATAGCAGTTAACAATTTGTGTGTATTAAAGAAAAGGGAGATTTGGAGAGTCATGATTGCCATGTTCTGAAGGGACATACTTAAAAAAAAAAAAATACAGTTGAAATTGATTTTCAAAAAAGTTTCTATTTGATTTATAATAATTTATTTGTATGCATTTTTGATATCTAGAGTTTCTGATCATAGAAAATAATTTTAGCAAAAATTTAAAAAATTATTTACCTTATGAGGTAAGCGAAAAAAGGTTTTTAATTGTCTTGCTTACATATTTAAATTTATTATTATTTGTGCCATTTAATTAACAAGGCACTATGAAGAAATGTTGGTGCTATTAGACATTTGCATCCTCAACCTAAACCCTAAATCATATGGAAGCTATATGACAAAGATACAAATCAAAAACCAAGGTAATGCATGAACCAACAAATCATGATATGATGAATGATTACATTCCAGACATTATGTGGAATCAGATTCAAAATTTTATCATTCTTGGTACCAAATGGTCAGATTTAAATCCCAGTTAACATTATTGGTTTTTGGAATTGTATTAAATTGAAAACACTTTTATTGATATTGACATTCTTCATTGAAAACACAATAGTTTCCAGACATTCAATTAAAATGTCATGATGGAAATTTTAATGTGTGGGAAGTAGACATATGACAATTTGAGATTGTGGGTGGTGAAATTTTTTACTCATTAAGTTATTAGCATTCGTCTTATTTTAAAATTGATATTCTTTGGCAATGACAGATTAAAAGCAGCTGTTTCAAGGTTTATGTAGTTTGTTACTCTTCAACAAGTAAGCAATAATTAATTTATCTTGAGAAATTAGGCCATAAACCTTGTGCCAAAGTTTTAACCATTGAGCTATCACTTGTTATATGTTTATTTAAAGCTAGACATTCCCCTAGTTTTTTTTCTTTTAATTTTTCTTTGTAATTTTTTCATGTTTTTTAGAGTTGTCAGCATTTCCTCAATCAAATTTTACTTTGCTTTCCTTTTCATATTTATAACTTCTCTTCTTTAGTATTTTATCTTCTAACCATTTTTTCCTTTGTAAAAGAAAGAGAATTTTCTTTTTGCAAGATGGTTCAAGCTGGCAAAGTCAATTTACTAAGAGTCCTACACTGGCAGCGGATGTTAGTATTGCTTCAGTGATTGTATTCTCTCTCAGTATTTTTTATATAAATTGTTATATTTACTTTGACTTTTGTTTTCTAGACAAGAGATAATTGTACCATTTCTTTATGATGATTTTTTTTTTTTTTTGCTCTCAACACTTTCCTCTCTTGTTTTCCTTTTTAATTAAACATGTGCAATGTTTCTTTGTTTAGCATCATTTTTTTCCTGGCCTGGGATAACATTTTGTTAAAGTGAATTTACAGGACAGTAATATTAATTATATGCATATATATATATATATATATATATATATATATATATATATATATATATATATATTTTTTTTTTCAATAAATCAAGATAAGTTCAAATGACTTATCTGGTTGAGTGCTTTTGGGCATAAGTTTTGCTGACCTGAAAATTCTGTAATTTTTATGTATTTTTTCAGTTGTATTATTATTATAATATATAATGTGTGCATGTTTTTGTATGTATGTGTGTAGGTACATCAATAAGTTTGTGGCTTAATTATAAAAGTTATATTACCTGAAACAAACATTTTTATCATAATTTCCTTCCTGTCGATGCACTTAATTCAGTGTTGAATATTAATCCTATAGATCAAACAGTATTCAGTGAAGATTTTTGATCAAACTTTAGCTAATAGTTACATGTCAAGCTGCAGACTTGGTGATCCACTATCATGTCTATATCTATCATATATAGTTGATATGAAGTAAAAACAATAGCATTTTTTACTCTTGGTTATTGCAGAATAAAAATGATTAATCAAAACAAAAACAATGAGATTCTACACATATTTGTAAACATTAACAGATCTGTTTTATTCTTGGAATTATTGAATTCTTCAAAGGCATTTTTAGTTGCTGTTTTGTTGTAGAAGAGCATCTCTTATAAAGAGAATGATAGCTGTTTAGAGAAAGGTCTTGTAAGCAAGATGAATGAGATACTTTCCTTTTTCTCATTCATTCAGTTTCTGTAGAATTATTTGTGAAGAATGTAGTCATGGGGAAGAAATAAACCTTTTGTTTTAATTGACCAATGTTGAATGTAAATGTTGCAGATTGTAGTAAATTTTGGTGATTTCCTGGTAATATTTCTTTCCATAATAATTTTGCCAGGATTCAAGAAGTTATGGTGGGTGATTCCAGTTGGTGGCCACCAAACAGTGACTATAAGCCTTTGCTGCAGCATTTTGATGTTTCACCTCAATATAGCCACTGCATATCAACCATTGTTGGATTGAATCCATTTTTCATCATGGTACAATGTAATACTGTTTTTGTTAGAAAAAAGAAGCACAGAATAGACTTTGTAATGGTTAATCTTTTTGATTTTTATTCAGCTCATGTTGCATCTAATTGTCTCTTTTGGCATGTTTTGATGCCAGTGTCAAACAGCTGTTGAATGATCAACATTTAAGTGTTCTGCAAACTCTCTGTTTTATATATATCTTTTTCAATAGTGGCTTTCAGTTGCTTGGTAGGACATCTGTAATCCTTTTCATCTTCAAGGCTGTCATCTTCATTATCAAAATTCTTGAATTAATGTTGAGTTGCATGTTTGTTGATCTGACGAAATGCCTAGTTGATATTGTGTGCACTTTCTATTTTTGAATTTCAGAAACAAAATCAGTTTTATCTTTATTTTGACAGCCTGAAATAAACAACAATAAAAAGCAAAATGAAATCCATTAACATAAATCTATAAAGCAAATGTTACACTTTAAAACAGTAATAATTTATTCTAAAATAAATATCAATTTAAAATAACAAAGACTAATTATTTTTGCATCAATGTACTTGATATTCTTATTTAAGAAATCAAAATATTTCTAGGAATAGATGTTGTAAATGTTTGTGTTGATTAAACACTGTTAATTAGTATATTTGAGATGAAAAGTATTTTTTGGAAATATTTGTTTTTATTAACTTGGTTTTTATATTTTCATATTAAAAAAAAGATTCATTTTTATTTAGAAAAAGAAATGCAAATTTTTAAGTTGGAGATACAGTATTAAGATTCTGTAAGTTCTATGCTAACAGGTTGTAATGTTGAAGAGTATGTTCAACATTGCAAACTTACAAATTGATGAGTTCAATTAAAATGTCTCAACAACTATCAAGTTGGAAGATCAAAACTGACTTTATGCTACCTTGTCTTTCTCTTTTTGTCATCAACTTTATGACTCTTATAATAGCAATCTGAATTGTATTTTTAAAATATGACTAATTAAAAAAAAAACTTGGATGCAAAAGGCTTAACCTATATGTTTAAGGTATTCTTTCAGAATATTTATAAACCATGTCACTAATTTTAGTATGAATATATTTAAAATATCAACGAGACATTTAACTGGAATGAAGAGATAATAATTAAAATTTGCTATGTTTTTTTTTTTTTAATTTAATGTTACAATAAGATTATATATACTTAAGATTAAGTAAAGGCTTTAATGGTTCAGATTGTATCATGTTAACTACATAAGTCTTGTGTATCCTAACTTTAAGCCCTGATAGAGACTTGAAATGTTTTATTTGGCCCTTGATTGCTGTGTTGTTATAAAACTTCTAAACAACTTTTCAATAAAAAATTCATATGACACTATATGTTCAACAATCCAACTGAACAATTTGTCTCTCCTATTTATATCCATTTATATAACATTTTTCACTTGTTAATTGGTTTATAGCCTTTATATAAGTTACCTTCTTTATCATGACCATATAAATGTACTAACATTGAATGCACATTACTGTTGGGATTTTACTTTTAATTAGGATAAATTAGGATGTAATAAAATTAACACATATCAAACTGTGTATGACAGTTACTGAACTGAAAGAGCTTAAACAATATGCTTCCTTCTCTATATGGTGAAAAACCTGATATTTTCTACTAAATATCCCACTTAGATTTCATTATGACTCTTGATGCTGTTGTCAATGTCTGGTTGGTTCATTGTTATTGAAAGCAGCAGTAAATGTCAGTTTTTTTTTTTCACCCCAAGCAAGGATATAAAGTCACTAAGATGCAAGGGAGTGTGAAAGAATATAAGAAAAAGAAAAACATTATTATAGAGCAAGAACAATAGAAGAGTAATCAAGAAGACAGTAGATAATTATTGACATTGTATTCAAATTTTTGAAGATCAAATTTGACTGGAAAGCAAGAAGCTGGAAGAGAGAGAGTTCCACAAGTGAAAAGTGTGAGAAAAGAAACTGTTAGCATAAAACTTATAGTTAGCCATTTCAACTGTAAAATGATGAGATCTTGCCACCAATCTAGTACTGCACTTAAATTCATGAAAGTTTATTAGAACAATTACAATGAAAATATTTATAGTAAAGATACAGGGAAGCTTCATTATGTTAGTGGAAAAATAACTGAAGCTTTCAGAGCAGCAGACCTAGCAACTGAATTAATATAATTAATCTCTCCACTTCATGTCAACAGAAAACATTAGCCGTAGAAGGTACAATGAGTCACTTTCCAGGAGGTTAGCATCAGCCATGCTGATGGAGGGCAGAAAGACCATTAATAGAGAGCAGTTTCATTTTGGAGGTATTAACAAGCCATTCCTTGCTTCAGTTAACAACAATGTAAGTTATTTTTGAGATCAGCTGCTAATCTGACCTTATTGAACCAGTCAGACTTACTATGTTTTTTTTTTTTTGTTAAAGATAAGGGTTCTTTAACTAATCATAAATGTAAATGGTTTGAATTGCTTTCTTCTCTTTTATACCGTTTCCAATTGTATGTAAAACATTCAATATTGTAAATATCTATTGTAGCTAAATTGAAAGTGATAAGTGGTTGTTAGGAATTTGAGGTTGAAATATGAAATTGAGAGAAATACTTTTAATTACTATTTGAGAGTTGCTACTTATAAAATCCCTTCTCTCTAAAAGGTAATCAACATTAGAAAATTTCCATCATAAGCTTGGTAACACTGGTACTTCAATTGGAGATTGTTTTGTGAGTTGTATCGATGGCTATAACCAACTAGTTGGCATGAAAAGGGAAAATCTTGACAATTTACACTGATTTTATTGATCTGGCATGTAAAATATGTCTTTTATTTATAGGTATGTGGCATTTTCTCTGTTTAAATGAAAACTTATGAAATTTTCTTTGGTCCTAGAATTTATCTTTATTTAGATTATTTTCTTTGTAAGTTCCAATTCTATATATCATACCATTTATAATTGCATTCTGTCTTTTCATTGCATAAGAATTCAAAAAATACTTAAACAATTTTCTTTTCAATGTTTAATATTTTAGTAAATGTATTTTCAGTTTTGTATTTGCTTGTCAACCAAGTAAAGCTCAATATTTTAAGTGCAAACTGTTTCATATTTTATATCTGGAGTGGGCTTACTTTTCTGTTTAATATAGAAATTGACTACTTTTTCTTCTAGGAGATCTTTAATATTTACCATGCAGGCTTACAATCAGCACTATCTGTAATGCATTTATAACTTGGCATGGACAGCCGTCCATTGATATTTCAGCAGATGCTATATGATTCACGTTGTTGTAACTTTTACCTTTACAGAGAGGCAGAAGACTTATGAAAAAGCGATGAATCCCTTGGTTTTGGTGCTGTGCCATTGCTAAGACTAATAAATCAATAGAAAGATATCAGTTTTCCTTATTGTCTTTCATGTCTGTAGCTTTTACAGGTAACTAAGAAAACTTAGTGATTCCTTCCTTTCCTTTTTTTTTTTTTAAATAGGAAGTTTGTTATATTCCTCAGTAGTCCTAGCATCTGAAGTAAAATTTATTCATTACTCACACCTGATCCTTTATGCTCAATTGTTATATTTACAAATGTGTAGCTTATTGATATTCAATATTTCTGTAAAAATACTCTTACAATTTCAAAAATCACTAATGCTATTGTATATTGCTCTATTTACTTTAGTGTCTTCCTCTTAGTTGTTTAGTTCTGCGAATTTTTATATTGGAATCTTCATTAATTCCATGTAGGAGATTGTTCTCGTTCTACTGTCCATGTCGAAAATTTCACTATAAAATTCCCAGAAAGTTACCAAATACAGCAAATATCTGAAGAAAGTCAGGTTTGGGTTTATTTTGTTTTATGGCATATCAACCTCTATGGGTTATTTAATGACAACAAGATTTTTTTAGGATATGTTTGTATGAATAGAATATGTATTCTTTATAAGAAATCAATTTCTAGATCAGGTTTCATCAATGTATTTTTTGTAAAAAAGGTTTTTTTTTTTTCTTTAGAGTCTAGATGGTAATTTTTTTTTTTTTTTTTTTTTAAATGAAGGTATTTTTACTATAAAAATGTATTTTTATACTTTCATTGTGTTAACTATTTGCCCATAGTTGGGATCCTAACAGATGCTATTTTTGGTCAGGACTGACCTAGGAACAACAACAATTAAGAGGTTGTTCTATGCTTCTTAAAACCTCTCAATCAGAGGCTTTGCTGCCGGATGTAGTTTATCATCATACCCAGGTTGGAGGTTTTAACAACTGAAATGTTGTGACTATAACAACCAAGATGTTGGCACATTCATGTCATCCAACAATGTACTTATATATATTAATTCCTATTGTTAGTGTTAAGACTTTTTGAAATTTTTCATACTTCATTGATTATCTGGGCACTTTAGGGCAGGTTGAAAAATATATTCAGATAATTCTGCATAATTGAATACGTAAATGATCAAAAAAGAATGAGGAAAAACATTTTCTGAAAGAAATTTAATATTTATATTATCAAATATCATTTAAAAATGTTTTGTTCAATTTGTCCAGTTTATATTTTTTATGAAAAAATGCATCAATTTTTGTTTCTGGCTGGCCTTGCATTTTTCTGTTGTTTACTCCTGAAGCCAGATTAAAGTAGATGTATTTGTAAGGGTAGATTCTGGTTGAATGTGCAGCCAACATAAACATTTATCAAACATAATCATTGCTTCTGTGTTTGAAATTGGGCATTGGGGATGTTGAACTTCAATATGGCCAATATCATCATCATCATCATATGGTAATGCATTTTTGTATAATTATTAATAATTGTTAATATATTATACCACAATTAAAATGTTTATTCTAAAAGTCAGACATTACTGATCACTTTGGTGCTTATAACCAGAGACGTTTGTATTGAACTACTTATTTTTGCTTCAGTTTTTCTCCATTTCCACCCAGCCTCATGTTTTACTGCTGCTTACTCCTGAAGCCGGATTAAAAGTAGATGTATTTGTAAGGGTAGATTTTGGTTGAAAGTGCAGCCAACATAAACATTTATCAAACATAATCATGCTTCTGTATTTGAAATTGGGTATTGAGGCTGTTGAACTTCAGTATGGCCAATATCATCATCATCATCATTGTCATTTTTCAGCAATACAATGCTCACTTAGATGTTCATTCCCCGGGCAGTCTGCATCGAAACAGTAATTTATTTCTGCTTCATTTGCATCAATGTATAATGCTGCAAATTGCATGATAAAAGTATGGTTTGCTAAATTCTCAAAATGCTTGTCTGAGATGAAATATTAGAATGGATTTAGTTTGTATAATTGAAAAATGTTTAGATGATTTTAGTTTTTCTCTTCATTTCATATCTGTATAATCAAAGTTCAGAAAATCATGGTACAGGTAATCAAGGAAATATTTTATTATATAAGGTATATGAAGATGCATTTTTAATAAGAACACAAAACAATATTAAATTAACACTTTTCATAATGTACATGATATAACGGAATATGCATACACCCGAGTTCCCCCTCACTGGAATATGATTGGCTGATGTCTGTCATAAATACAGACAGACATGTAGGTATGACAGTTTAAGTCTATGACGACGCCCACTGGACTACACCATTGGCTATCCTATTGGTCTACACCTATTACCTGCGACTACGACGAGTACCAGTTGATTACTGCTACTGTGTACTACTTGGTTATAGTAGCCAAAACCACTTAGCTACTTTGATCAAATATATCCCTTTCATATTTTTCTTTTTTTTTTTTAATGTAATCTCTTATTCTTTTGTAAGAGACACTACTATTATATGGTAATTTGATACTGTTAGAAACAGTTGTGGTCTATAAGTCTGCTTTTATCATTTCAAAACTAAGTCTATTGTATATTGCTCAATTTAGACCAGGGGCTTCATCTTAGTTTCAGCTCTTCTACTCTCCAGCTGTTTTCTGGTATTTGTCATAACTGGGAATTTTCATTTTGAATGCTTTATTAAATCCATGGAGGAGATTGTTCACATTCAGTTGTCCATGATGAAAATTTCACTATGAAATTCCCAGAAAGCTACCAAATACAGCAGGTATCTAAAGTAGGCTGGAGGTTTTAATAAGTGAAAGGTTGTGACTATAACAACCAAGATGAGTACACTAGTCTGACAAAGTCAGTAAGTTCCCATCTCAGAAATTCAAACTGCAGTCATCAATGGCATCAAATTTTTTTTTATTAAATATATTTGACATGTTGTTATACCTGACGTACCTATTCTATTATTTATAGACTCTCCCACACATAAGTAGTAGTAGCAGTTGCCAGTTGGGCTTAGTGGTGTTGAGCGAGTCAGTCAATGTCGGACATTGGAGTATCAACCATCACAATAAGATTGCCTCCACTGTGAAAACTACTCTACAACACATGTTTAAAAAAAAAAAAAAAGACTAAAAAATACTTTCCACAGTTAATCTTTTTATCAAAATTTTCCTTAAAGCTGATTAAAATGTTATCACTTTCAAACCTATTGTCTATTTATTGACTAAAAAAAAAAAAATGGAATGTTAGAAACTGAGTTATTAAATTGAAATGTATTAGCTAAATATATTGTTGATTAATCAGTTAAATTGAGTTTGGAAATGGGAAAAAAAAAACGAACAAAATTTTATCTACAGGTTTCTGTCTGTATAATATGATCAGTTTCACTAAATACATAAGGTACTTTCATTTTGTGTTAGTTATTTATTAATAATAAATTTCATATTCCTGGTGGTAGATTTTTGGTTTATCTATTCTAATATTCTATTAGCTATTCCTTGAGATAAAATTTAGTATTAGTTAAATTTTCTATTTCACTTTCAAAATGAAAACTGAAAACTGCTTTCTTAAGTTTGACTAATTGAAAGACATACATACATACATGGGTTTATATATAAGCATACATTTACATTTTTAATTTTTTTTTTACCTATAGTGTTTTTTAAAAAACTATTTTTGATTAAGGAAGGAAAATGAGTTACTTCCTTAAGATATTTAGTTTACAGAATGCACTCAACATGTATATTAATATATTTTCAATACTTTAATTTGGACTATCTAATTCTTATGGTCTTATTGAAAGATTATGTAATATTTATATGGATTTTGCTTACTTGCCTAATTTTAAAAGTGACACTTAATTACATTGAATTAAATTATCTAGTTTTAATTGTGAATCAAATTCTGTAAATATTTAGAAAACCTTATATATATATATATAAGTTGTCTCTACAAATATGGATTTTTTTACTGTGATGTTGGAGACTGAGGTATCATCTTAGAAATAAACTTTTTATATATTTTCAACATAGGAGGGCAATATTTTGCTAGAATTTTAACAATAAGTAGGAATTCAAAGGTTTTGTTGAGCAATTTTACAAAAAAATGAAGATGAATAATTTTCTTTCATATTATGTAAAAATCTAAGACCTTCAAAATATGTAAATTCAGAATTCTCATGAGATAAAAAAGATTTCACTTTATTTTAGATGAATTCCTTAAAATATTTTAGTGTTTGTAGAAAATAATAGAAAAAAACAATTATAAGGTGGTGCTGAAAAATTCTCAACCCATTGAAAAAGGAATAAAAAAAAAATTCTGTTGTTTGCTTAGATTTTAGGAAGTGAATCAAGCTGAGAACTTTTTAGCAACCCTTTGTATGCATACATGCATATTTGCTTTGATTTATAAACCTCTCACCTTTGGATGGCAAATTGAAGACTATATAAGTCATGGTAAGTGTAAGCAAATTGTAATCTCCATTGCAGATATACAGACTGCTGCATCAATTTATTTTCAGTGCCATTTGACTATTTTGTTACCCAGTAATCAACTGGCAACCTGTCAGTTTGAAATTGGAAAAACAGCCCCATTTACCTTTACAGTCTTTCATTTCAAGGTAAGCCAATAAGCTATAATGGCATGTCATTTTTAAGTTGAGACGTGGGCCAATTCTCATGTATTTTTGACTGTTACAGTTTGTGTGATATAAAAAGAATGTAATATACAGACCTTATGGGAATGGCTATAGGTAGACTTTGAGCAATATCTCAATTCTGAGGAATGGTAGAATTCTGTAGATACACAGTGCATTTAGTGCAATGTTATATTTAACTATCTACAATTATTACTGTTTTTCATATATTAATTATTATTTTCAATTATTACTGTTTTTCACTTATTGCACAAACCTCAGGATGACTCCCGAGAATTGAAAGCTTGGATACTGTCATTATAAAAGTTTTGGAAATTTTTATACATCAACAACTGCTATTATTGTGAAAGATCATTTGCAATTTGAAGATGAAGAGGGACAAACTCAGTAAACACAAAATGTCTCTTTAATACGACGTGTTTGAAGGAGCAATTGCTGCTTAGTTACACTAAATTTAAACATAGTTAATATACATTTACTGAAGGGAGTTGAAACATGCATATATTTTATTTTAAAAAATTACAAATATTTAGATTATACATAAAGACTTTAGTTGGTAATTAACAGCTTATTCAAAAAGTTTTTAATATTTAAAAATAGTCAAGATAGCGATTAATTTTATGAGAAAATTGCATACAAAATTCATTTGAAGTATTTTAATTAAAATTTATTTTCTGTATATTAACTTCTTTGCCTTTGAATTTTTGAAAGAAGTTTTGTTCCTTGTATTGTTTGTAATATCAATTGATATTTTGCTCTTACTAATCCCAGAAAACTTTTCTTAACCAATATAATTTTCAGTATGATATATATAATTATTTTTTTTTTTTCTTTTTCAAATAGAATTCTAATAACTACATTATTCCAGAAATATTTTCAAGAATTTATCTATTATCCAAGCAAAATGTGTTGATAATTTAGCTGTGTTATTAAAGACAAGGGTACATTTGATTGTTCTAAAACTGTTTTCATGAACAATATATGTACACTTTTATTGAAACATGAGTATTTTACAATAAGATAAAAATATTTTGTTTATAATTGTGAAAATTTATTTTGTGACAAATATTTAATTTTATATCTAACTTACCTACAATACAATTAACTTTAATAACAGTTCTTTTGATTATCAGTGAATTGAATGTCTTAATTTTTTCTGTTAATAATAATAATAATAATAATAATAATAATAAAGCTCTACTCGGAAAGTAATTAAAAACCTGATATAATTTGAAAACTTTACAAGCATGCATCAATTAATTTTAATTCTTCTTAGTTTTTTAATGAATAAACATAAAATATTATAGCTATTATTTTGTGACAGTATTACGTTTTTGTATAACTTATTTGTATGAGCAAATTAAAAAAAAATACAAAGGTTATTATTCATGCAATTGACACTAGATGCATTAGAATTCTCCCTTTTAGGTCAACTCTCAATTTTTTTTTTTTTTTTTTTTATCTTATTTCAGTGGATTATTGTTTAGCAAAATAGTGGAATGAGGATGACAATAACATCCTCATGAACATGAAAAAATTGCTTATGCATCTGTTTCCCTGATAATAAAGTGAGAAAAACTGAAAAACAAAACCTTTCAGGTCAGAATTATAAATTTCTCTTTTATTAAAAAGACTTTGTTGAGCTGATTTTAGTTTTATTTTAATACTTTAGCATGTTTGATTATGAATTGCTCTTTTTTTTTTTTTTTTTTGACTTTGTTTCATGAACAAAATCTGGGAAAGATTCTCACATTTGTAGTGGAAACATGGAGCAGCCCTCAAGCTGTGTGAGGGAAGGGATATGCACACCATCAACTCCACCCTTTAAAGCAAAAGATTAAATGGCAGAGCCTATCGAGATAGGATGATGAGAGTAAGATTCTGAGCTTGGTTTTTCTGTTGAAGTTGCCTTCCCCTAGGCAGATTACAGAGCTGTCTGTAGAAGCTTTCCACTTATTCAAAATGGTGTTTTGACAGTATGGCTAACCTGAGTAAAATGGAACCATTTCAGAAGATTGCAGTTGTCTTTTAGAGATGTTTGCATTTTTCAAAATGCAGGCTGTAAGATCTTATATTAAAACAATCTTTCATTAAAGAGAAGAAATAAGTGCAGTATACATGGGTGGGTTGTAAAAGAAACAAAGTTTATCCTATCAGCCTTGAAGAGATTCCAATTCTTACATCCCTGACTGGAATGTTGAAAAATCTGAATGTGATGTTAGTGCAATTTTAATTGACTTAAAGCAAAAGTTGTTGAAAATCCAATATTTTAAGTAGATTTATATATGATTTCTCTTTCAAAAGATACCAAATTTAATCATTTTTCAATTTTTTTTCCTAATCATTTCACCAGGGCAATAAAGTCACTAAACACAAAGGGTTACTGAATATGAGAGAGAGAGAGAAATTAAGAAAACAAAAAGTAACAATTGACATTGTATTTAAATTTTTGAACATCAAAGTTAACTGGAAAGCAAGAAATCTGAAGAGTTCCACAAGCAAGAAGTGTGAGAAAAGAAATTGTTAGTATAAAACTTAGTTACATCTAGCCATTTCAACTGTAAAATTATGATACCTTGCTGTCAATCTAATAGTATGCTTAAATTCATAAAGCCTAGGTACCAAAGAGGAAAGCTGGTTAGAACAATTACCATGAAAATTATTTATAGAAACACATAGCTTATAGCTTCCCTATGTTACAATGGTGGGGAAGTGAAAGAAGCTGAGATGCCAGGTCACAATCAATAATATTGCAGATTCTTTTTTGTATTTTATCAAGAATCTCTAAATAGAAGCACAAGACCAGATGCAACAGCAATATTCAATGCATGGACAAATTATAGACTGGTTATGTGGAAATTTGTAACTTCTACAAAGTTATAGGTTTCTGGTACCTGTAGTTGATCATGTGAAAAGTGTTAATGCTGTGTATTAAAATGCAGTGTTACTCAATTGTGAGCATATTCAGGTGCTCTTGTAGGCTTGGCTGCATTTAGATGATTCTAGCATAAAAAGGTTAAAAAGATATTAATCCAATTCTGATAAACTACTTTTAAATTTAAAATTTTGTAGTAATATCTTGCTTCTTTTGGGACATAGTTTTAGTATGATAGACACATAGTGTATTGCACATTTTAGAATAATAAATTTGACAATGAGAAGGATCAATTGATAATTTTCAGAAGTTAATTACTTTACTATTTAGAAGTCAGTGTATCTCCAAGTATGTAGCATATTGAATATAATTGGTCAAAATAGGCTTGGACATTCCATTTGAATTGATAACTTTGTTCTGTTTATTTAACCACCACAGTTCTATATTTAGGAGGTTATTTTTTTTATTTGATGGCTGACTGCTTATCATTATTTAGTCTACACTAAAAATTGGTTCACTGTTTCATGCTTGACAATTTTTCTTGCCAGATTCAATCTTATACATTTATAAGTCTACCATTTGTCCATGCATTGAATATTGCAGCCAAATCTAGTCTGGTGCCACTGCTATGTATTTAGATATCCTTAATAAAATACAAAGAAGATTCTGCAATGTTATTGGTCTTGACCTGGCATCTCAGCTTCAGTCACTTTCCTACCACCATAACATAGCTTCCCTGTGCTTTTTCTATAAATATTTTAATAGTAATTATTCTAATGAGCTTTCTTGGTACCTTGATTTTATGAATTTAAGTGCATTACTAGATTGTAGATCTATCATTTTACATCATTTTACAGTTGAAATTAGTAGATTAAGTTCTTTGCTAACAGTTTCTTTTCTTGCACTTGTTTGTGGAACTCTTTTCTGACCACTTCCTTTTCACTCAACTTTGATCTTCAAAAATTTAAATGCAATGTCAATATTTTTTCCTGCAGTAGGTTGCCATTTCTTTCTGCAGCAGACCAGTTGCCATCCAAGGCTATAGAACCTGGTCTATCCTGCTTTTTACCCATAGCTGGGTTGGGGGAAGAAAAAGAGAATTCATACCTTTTCCAAGAGTATTAGCACATAAGTGAATGTAATGAATTCAACTGGAATTTGAACTTGGCTCTCTGATTCCTGAATCTGAGCCGTTATCCATTACTCCGCCGTGCCTCCTGAAATTTTGAAAAGGGTTTCCAATAAAAGTAATAAGCAAGAAAAACAGAGAGATACAAACCACTTGGTTGTAAGATGAGTGATAAAAAAAATAAACAATAGATTTTTTTTTTTTTAAAAAGTAAATGTCTTAAGTAAAGAGTGTCTAAAATTTATTGTTGTTATTGGAATTTTCAGTAAAAGTGAGATAGGTTGTTTTATTGAAATGATTAAACATATCTTGTCTTAATTGGTGAGTAAGAAAGAACTTTACTTTTCCTCTGGGACACAAGTAAAGAAAAATGAAAGTAAAAAGAAAGAATGTGTATTGTTTAGAAAAGGGAATAAAAGAATGATAAAAATGGATAATAACAAACAGACAAATTAAAAAAAAAAAAAAAAGAAAGTTTAATTGACCACTTGACATAAAAGATAACCGGTCAAATGTCAGCCCCCCCCATCTTGCTTGCTTAAGATTTAACTGTGATACCTGGAATGTCTAGCAATAGCCACACAGGAAAGGATTTCTCTGTTTTTCTTACTCTGTTTTGAAGTATTAAAAAGTTGAAATCAAAATTAAGAGTTTATTTAATCCACTTTTTATAGTATACAACATGTTCATTTCTATTGCAAAATGATGCAAGCCACAGGGTAATGTTCCAAGAACATTCACCCATCATCATCAGTGTTCAGAATATTAACCATTGATGATCACCAGAGAACTATCAATAAGAGAAGCCATTAAATGTCTCACACGCATATCAACCCCCTTCCCACTCATATTACATGGTCTTATTTGTTTTGGGTATACTTGAGTGAAATACAACAGTGTAAGCACAATATGGGATCATCATCAAAATGATGGTTGACAGAATAACTATCATCATAGAACTGACAGTGATAAATAATCATCATTAACAATTGGATGACAAAGTCAGGCTACTAGATCAAGACCCTGTTCCCACCACCACATTTCACCCATATGAATAGCTATGAGAATGTAAAGTTGAATACTATCAAACTGATACAAACACTATTTGGAGATATGAAAGCATAATAAATTACTTAAATTTTAAATAATTGAAATCACATCACTGGAGGACTTTCAACAGTAATATCAGCTAAAATGGATATCACATGTAACTGGAAGAGAAAAAAATGACATAATCAAAATGTTTACATTTCAAACTATTTCAAACAAAATGGTTAGGAAGGAAGGCCATCATCAATACAGGAAAGAATTATAATAGCTACTGAATTTGAAAAACCTATTTTCCTGAAAAATTGTTTTAGGAGAAAGAGATTTTAAAAATTTCAACTGGCAGCAGTATGGGCTGCTCAGTCGATAAATGCTGAATATTTCCTTATATTGCCATTACAATACTTTATTGAATTGATGTTGTTAGACAGCTTTCTTCTTGGATCACCTTCTACTAATTTAACTGGCAACATATCCAGAAACTTTGCACCAAAATTATATAATTGGTTTTATAATTTGTTCATTTTTTGATTCCATTTGCCTTTTTGTTGGTTTTTGCTTTTCTGAATTGTAACCTTAATTAAATGATTTCTTTTAATGATGCAGATTTCTATTTTTTTCATTTGTATGCTGTGAATGGCTAAAAAGTTCAGTTTGTAAATATTTTTTATCTATTTGCACTATTTACATTGTTTGGACTATTGTCCTCAACTTTAGTGGCATATTCCCAACATTTTGGCCATTGTAGGCTCTGACCTTCTTCAGGTGATACACATTAGAATTTTGAACCAAACCATTTTCTTAGTCAAGTAAGTAGATTGTTCTAATTCCATGTGCCATGCCATTTTTGATATCTTGCTATCAGTTAATTCTCTTTAGTAACTCCACTCTCCAGGTTTGTGTTCCCTCTGTTTTATCCACTGGGCCATGTGTCCTTGGCCCAGTGGATAAAAGTGTTGGATGAATAATTCAAAAAGGGACTTGATTCACAGTTCCATACCTGGCCACAGTAGAGGGAGCAAAAAATTGGAGAGTTGAGATAGAATCTACCTCCATGGACTAAATAAAGGGTTCAGTTCAAAATTCCGACTTATATCGCCTGAAGAAGTTTGGAGTGTACAATGGATGAAATGTTGTGAATATGGTAAGAAAGATGAGGACAACAATCTGAACCATGTAAATAGTATAAATAGTTACAATACCTCATATCAGAAATATAGACATATTTTTTTTCTTTGTATTTCATTTTGAGATGAGTAATTGTCAATTTCAAACTATTTTTCTCATCTTGATTAATAATAGATATTATCGATACATTTCAGAAGTAACAAACAATAATTGGCATCACAGAGACAAAATAACACAATGATCAACAGATTTCCCATATCAACCAAAACAATAAACATCTGATGATTGCCAGAGGGTACTTGGCCGAAATATTGTGCTTATAAGGAGATCTATAATAATCAATGAGAACAACAGTTCAAAATAATTAAATTATATTTTTGTAGATATTTCTGAATATTTTATCCTGTTTGAACCAAATGAGTATTATTACAAAAGTAAGATGGGATACCATCATGCTGAGATTTTTTTCTCAGCACTTTTATGAACCAGTACGATGTAGTTTATTAAAACTCTTAATGGTTTGGTCAAGTTGTAATTAGCAAAGTTTATTAAAAAAGAAAAGAAAAAAATTGCTTAATTATAAACCATAAGCAGTCAGAATTCAATGATCTTGGTAGGAAACAATGCCTAAACATTAAAATCTATTTACATCTATATACAAGTATCACTTGGCTTTTTTTGAAAGTCAGCTTTATGCCATGTCATTTTTAGGAGAGACCTGAAATGGTGAAACAGTAGGAAAAATATTTGAGCGTTCCCAAATTTCCAAATATAGCTTATGTCTGCCTGCCTGGTGTGATGTTGAAGGTCATTATATGTTGTGGCTGATGTGGAAGGCTTGAAATATGACAATATGCTTGAATACTTAGCCTCATACAATTTTTGTTTGTATAATTTTTTTAATTTTTTGTAGTCACCCAAAACCTACTGAAAACTTGCTGTAAACCATTGTGCCTTTTCAAAATTAAAGCCATGCATTATTGATGCACTGTCAATCATAATGTAAATGTTATTTTTTTTGTGTCTGGAAAAACTGAAGACATTTTTCATATAGTAGCAGTTGCTTTTCTTCACTTTACAGCATTTTAAAATATAAAACGTTTCATAGGATTGCTCAACTTTTGGATAGTGAGGGAACCTGTAATATCAAATTTTGCTCATAGAATTGTAAATTTTTGTCAGGATTTTGATGAGAATTTTTTTTACTTTTTGTAAATATTTTTAGAATTAAAAAAACAAAACAAAACAAAAACATATGCTTATTATGTTATAAATGTGCTATGATACATTGCTTGTATATCTGACTTGAAATATACTATAAATAAAGTAAATCAAGAAAGAAAACATTTGTGAAATGAATTAAAAAAAAATACTTTGATAATTTCCTTTCAATAAAATTTCTAGTGACAGCTTTTTATTTACAAATGTAGTAGTCCTAATTTAAATTTTAAAGTTTAAACTCTAGATGGATGAACTTTGAAAAAATTGATTTCTTGAAGGTTTAGGAACATAAATGATGTTTAGAAGAGTACAAATTCTCGATTAGTCAAAGTAGGAATTGCTATTTTTACATTTTCTTTTTAATAGAGATTAATCTCTTTAAATCTTGGCCTGACAATAAAGTATTGAGGCTACTAATAGGATTAATGAAAGAGTTGAAGACCTGTATCACCTGCTACAAGTACAACTGACTTGTTAACATTTTTTAACAGCTTAGTTTTCCTGAGACAGTGTTTTGAAATGATCTTATGATGAAGTGTGCCAAGTAGAACTGAAGTTAGGTTGCCAATAAGTAAATTCTTGTTTGAATATATAATAATTTTTATTTTTTTTGCTCTATCAAATGGTAACACGAGTGACTAATGATTTGGCCCTGAAGCAGGAAGTTAGAATAGCCACCTGTTCTTATGCACTTTTCTTGCCTTATTCATTTTGCAAGCTAATTGAATCTCTTCTTTGTGCTTTTTGATGGTGTACAATTTAAGAATGAAAAGAATTAAATGAAGCACCAACTATTTTTCTTTCTTTGCTGACTCCTTTGATGTTTTGTTCCCCATCAACCTTAGGTTAAATTCATTTTCATTTCTAATTTTTTATTTTATTTTTGAATCCATTCCTAGAGATTGATCCAGTCTTGCAGCTTGCATTATTCTGCTAACTTTAATGAGGCTGAAATGCTTCTGGCATTGAAGGGCATTACAAAAACTTCAGCTCTCAATTTGGGCTCCCTTCTTGCTAAACCTGGCTTGGCTGAGATTTTTTTAATGTTTTTAGAGAGAATTATGAGTAGAGGATGTTGAGAAAAATTGGATGGGTGGTGGGACACTTCAAACACTTTCAGTATTATTTTTGTATTCTGAAGGACATACAATTTGCCATTACCCTCAAGATATTTCATTGGCACTTGTTTGCTATCTTTTGTTGCTAACAGATTATCAGCAAACATATTTTGTAGCCAAGTCTTCCTGTTTTTTTATAAGATCTAGAAAATGAATCATGAATTCATATTTATAGATTTTTTTTTTTTTTCAGGATGTTACATCTTGGTTTTTAAATTATAAAGCATGTACTTTATTAGTTCATTAATTTTTATATAAATTTAGCCATTTGAGTTCATTTTACTCGGTTAATTCTCTATTTAAAAAATAGTTTCTCTTATTGGTATGTACGATAAAAATGATTTATGTATGCAAATATCTTTTGCATTATCAGTTAAAAGTTTTGTGTGCATAATGTGTCATTTTATCAACATTTTTTGTATACACTGAACATTCTTATCTTAAACACTTAGTCTAAATACATTTTTGATAAAAAAAAAATCTGGTCAGTATATGTTTAGAATCAGTTTCAAAAGCTTAAAATGATCATTGAACCTGCTGTCAGCTTTGCCAAATGCAGTGTAGTGGAAGATATTGTAGATCCTGTTTTAACATTTGAGCAGAAACTAGGTTAGCTATGGATATGTAGTTAGTCTATGGTTAGTGGCTTGGAATCAGCAATTAACAAGTCAAATTAAAATTGTGGCTGAATTCGTTACACTCACTTTTGCACCAATACACTTGGGAAAGGTATGAATCCATATCTTCTTTCAGCTATAGGCTGAATAGCAGTGTAGACTGGGCTCTATGGTCATAATTGGTAACCGGTCTAGGACAACTCTGAATACAAAACCCAGCCACTTGAAAAATTACAAAAATGGTTACATATTGAGTGCAGATACTATATATGTAAAATAAAAACATGATAGATTTCAACAACTATCCCATTGGAGAGCAGTTATCTAGAATGCTCTTTATGACAATGGTCATTAAGTCCAAGGAAGGTGAATGGGAGTTTAGCTAAACTGTTTTTATGAAAGTACTTCTAGAGTAACATAAAAGATCAACTCCTATAAATTTTGAAAAGGGAATAAAACAAGTGAAAATTTCAAATGTTTTCAAATTTGAGAGTTGGATTAGTTTTGGGCATTTTTTGTTGATTGTATACAGAGATCTTGTATGTACAAGAGATTTGAAATATCGGTTTTTTGTATGATCCCTGAAATTAAGCAACTTTTAGCCTGGATGGGAGATGGCTTGGGAATACCAAGTAGCATAATGGATAATGGTTCTGAATTGTTAATTGGAGCTGAGTTCCGATTCCCATTGGGTTTGTTATGTTCACTTATGTGCAAATACCCTTGGGAAAGGTATGAATATCCCTCTTCTTTCCACAGCTATGGATTAATTAGTAAGATTTGTATCACTAAATCATTATTATCTCCAAAAACAGTTCTTACAATCTAAACATATTTTCTGGCTTTAAATAACCTGCAAAGGGTTGATAAGCTGTAGAAAACAAATAAATCAATCAAGAGATAACAAATATTCAAATTTCTGATTTACTTTTACAGCTTCCCATGTCTCTTTCAGTATTATCTGTCCAATGTTTGATTTATGTAATGCATAGTGATATTTATTTAAGCCCGTGTCATCAAGCATCTTTTCCCCAGAACTGGAGGCATATTTCAAATCTTGTTGTTTCATTGAGAGTGAAGGTTTTTAGTTTCAGTTGAGCTTTTTGACAATTCACTGTTGTAGTTGGCTTAAGAAATTAAGTTCTGGGTGAGACCTGTGCAATGACATGGCCTGTAATAAAGATTGCTATGATGTAATGTTTTTTTTATTTTTTAAGCAGCTTTTTCCTGCAAACCACTGCTCCGTGGATCACTCCCAAGAGAATGTTTCCCTGCTCACTACAATCTTAATCTGTTTAAGTCTAGAGTTAACCATTATCTTTCCCTCTTATCCGCATAAACTGCTGGTGAACCTTACTATAATGTAGTTAATACAAACTGTGGAATGCATCTGAAGTATTTTTATTCTTTTAAGATGAGAAAAAAATAGAGAGAAAAAAATTAATCTGCTATCCAAACAAATGATGCTATACCTGAATAAATTGTATATGCTGAATCTGAATCTATAGTCAGAATTATCTTGAGTTTTTGAGATAAATGTATAGAATATTTATGTTCAAGGCAAATAGTATATTAGCAAATAATACATTTATGTTCAAGAAAAATTTAGATAATTGGAAATAATTTTTTTTTATTTTTAACTTGAGTAGACTCAGTACAAAGGCTCAAGAACCACTTAAGGTAGATATGTTTGATATGAATGAAGGAGGAAGTGGTAGAAAATGAAGATCAGGAGGATAGATAATGATTGACTCTTGACTTGAAGTGGTTAAGATTGTAGTGTTCAGGGAAGCATCCACGTGGGAGTCTGTTCCACAAACTAGCAGTTTTTTGGAAAAAGCTGAGTAGAACTTCTTTCTTACAACTGGAATATGGAGGAAATGAGGATGATTTGACTATGGAAGTAGTATGGTATGTCCTAGTTGTAATGGTCTGAACTGGTGGACCTAAAAGCAGAGCTTATTTGTCATAGAAATAGTGATAGAGTAGTGAAGGGTTTGAGATGTTGTGTCTGTGGGGAAAGTGCCTGTAGAGTGGAAAATAAGTCATCCCTCACGAGACGACATAGATGATTTTGAATCAAATGATGATTAAGCATCCCTAGCCCAGCTTTGTTAGTAATACTCCATTTTTGGTTTAATCTGACCTTTGTAAAGATAAAGCATGGCAGAAAGAATCATTTTCTGGATCCGTAGAATGACCTGAGCATTTTTCCAACATATAGAGAGTATATAAATAGAGAGTATAAAGAAGTTCCACTTGAGATCTGAAGAAGTAGTTGTGAAATATAAAATAGTCACTTTATTCCTGATATCTTCAGAAATCTTTGAGACACTTTCTCTGGCATTTTTGCATTGAGTTAGTTTCATGTAGTAAGAACCAGCAGTAGTTTCCCAGTTTGTTTAGGTTGAACAAGCTTTGATATCCGAGTTCTTATCAAAGCAATACTGGTACTTGTTCCTCAGGCATTCTGCTTATTGAGCAATTTTTTTTTTTTTTGTTAATATTCACCATGTAAAAGGTCCAAGAGTCACTTGAAGGTTACAGAGTAAGAATGCTTAGGCATTCTGCTTGTCAGGAAAATACCAAAGCATTCTGCTTGTCAGTTGAATGCTTAGATGTTCCACTTGTTGGATGAATACTTACAACTAGTTTACATTATTATGGCTAATTAAAAACTATTTACATGATAATTAATTTAAGAAACTACTTATCTAACATTGTTCTAACCACTGAACCATTTTTAAGAATTAGACTGACAAATTGATATTTAGTTATTCTGTTAGAAATTTGTAAGCTTGTATGGTGAATACATGTCAAACTTTTAACATTTTGAATTTATATGACTTTGAAGACAGAATCACCAATTGGAGAAAAGTTGATTGCATTAAGCAGATATGTACTGCTGCTGTAAATCATTACTTTTTTGAAGAGCTCTCATCCTGGGAGTAGATAGGTTTGTCTACTGTGCCTCTCTGGTTTTTTGAACAGGAGTAGATGTTTATCCCTTGTTTTGTGTTTAGAATTGTGTTTCTGGTTTCTTTCTAAAGTTTTCTCATTCTCTTTCAATCCCAGTAGCCTCTTGTGTCTTAGTGACTTTATTGCCTTGCTTGGAGTGAATTGATTGAAAAAAAAATTCCTTTGATTCTAATCTATGCTTCTTGGTGGTTAAAGAACATGAACAAGAATGCTTTTGTGTGCCTGTCTCTTATTTTTTATTTTTTTTTAAACCCTACCCACTGTCAAAGTTGTAACACTTGGCTTTTTTGCTTTGCTGTATTGTGCAAGAGACCCAGATCCATTGAAAGAAAAATCAAGATGGAAATTATTTTCGCATAAAGATCATAAATAGTAAATACTGAATTAACTTTATGCTTGGTTAGTCAGTTTCAGAGATGCTATTATATGTACCTACTTGAGAATAATAAATTCTGTACCTTAATAAATATTGTGTGCTGTTTAATAAGTGAAAACTTGCTATTTTTTGGGATATTGACAGTGACTATAAATATTTGGTGACAGTCTGTTGGTTACTGGGCATAATTTTAGTTTATTTTTTAATGAACTGTAAAGGTACATAAACCTAAATATATATTTTATCTGATTTTTTGAAAAATATGTTTCCTTAAAATATTAACTTTAATCAACAAAATTGTATAATACAATAGAAATAACAAATGTTACATAATATTGAAAAAATTGTGCTCATCTTGTTTTTAATATATTTTTTATGTGCCCTGGATAGAGGGAACACATTTTTTACTGACTTTATAGTTCTCAGATCTGTCATAAGGAATTAGCTTTCCTTTGATATATCTCTACTTATAAAGTCTACTACTTTCAGATGACAAGTGATAATACAAATTCTTTATTTGATAATGTAACAGATTTGACAGCAAATTGAAAAGTTTGTGATTAATATATATATATATATATATATATATATATTGATACATATGACACACTCATATCCTCTCTCCCACCTCACTTCCTCACTTTGTTAATTTTACGTATACTTGATGAGGTCAGTCAAAAACATGTGAATTTCTTTTCATTTTTCATTTCAGCTTTTGGAAGTAAAGTCTGATGATCCAGAACCCTGTTAAAGGGGTTATGGTGAAATACCTTATTACATGGAATCTTAACGTGGTCTGTTTTTTATTCAAATATATATATATATATATATATATATATGAGAGAGATATGAGCTGACTGGTTATAGCATTGCACTCAAAAGAACAACAAAACAAGACCAATGTACCTTTGTCAGTTTCATTCTTTATATTTGTTGTCAACAGATTAAAGTAGCATATTTGAGAAAGATTAGAAGTGTTATCAATTCGTATGTAGTGTATTGTTCCATGGGGATCAGCCTCTTTCACATTGAATGATGTTGGAAATGGAATAAATAACTAACAAAATGTATTGATCTTTTGGCATCTGTTTCTTGGGGGAAAAGCAAAAAAGAATCTGAATTTAGGAGGCTGAAATAAGCATAATCTTTATTAGATGAGGTTAAAGCAGAGTTACATAAACTTGTTTTCTTCTGCAAGTTGCTGGTGTAATTTGGAATTTTTAAGGAAATATGAATCCTATCACACCCTGCCAACCACCCATCATCCCTTACCCAGCACTTGTAATACTGGCAGCTGTTCTACAAGTGATACTCAGGCTTTTAATTTCAAACTGGGTATTAATAGAATTCAATGGAATATTATGGTAGTGTAATTTGAGAATGTCATTTGAGTCACATAGAAATTCATTTGAATTAATTTTTTTTAAACATGTTCCTTGTATTTTTTATAATCTGATATTTACTTTTAAATGAAAAATTGAAATAATTGTTGATTGTTTCACCAATCCTATTATTTTTCTACTTTTGATCTGTGCACATTATTTGGTTTTGGGTCATTGTGTTGATTGGGACCTTAAGAATAAGTCATATCAACTTATTCTTTGATAAATTTGATTTACTTATTTTATGGCTACCAAACCCTTTATTCAATCTTTCTTCTTTTGTGTACACATACTTCTTCAAGACACTTACCATATATACTCATCTATAATCCTATTTCATGTATAGTGTGGCCCCTGAATTTTTTTGTGAAAAACAAAAACAAAAAAAAAAACTGATTTTTTTTCTTATAGCTCATAAATAATGTGACCCCAGCTTCTGAGAAATACTAGTAGGCCTACCTTAGACAAATATTACAGTACTGGGCATCATCCTGGACATATCTTATAGCAAATAAATAGTCTTTTGTGCAAAGCTACTCTAAAATGGTGAGAAAAACCACTTACTGTAAAATATCTGATACAAAGATTTAGATACCATAATTTTCTTTTCGTTCATGCCTGACTACGGTTACTCCTTAAGCTCTTCAAAAAAAAAAAAAATCCCTGTGTATAGTGTGACCCCCTATTTTTATGTGTAAAAAAACTGATCATAAAAACTCACATTACATTAGAGAGATTTCAACAAGAAATAGTATGAGCTAATCTTTTGTGTCTTAGTGTATGTATATGTAAAAGTGGGAGATATAAACATGAATGACATTTATAATTATGTACCAAGGGGAAACACTGAAGATGTGGAAAAACTCTATATTTAATTTATAAAATTTTGAGCTTAAAAAAAAAAAAAAAAAAATTAAACTTATTTAAATATTCAGCATTGCTCGAGTTTATATCTTCTCCTCCCACACATATATTATCCTGTTAATAAAAACATTTCTTTGCTCCAATGAAGTCCTTCTAGAAGATGAAATGTGTTACACAAGACTTTTCCACTTAGTCATTCAATAGCCTAAAACACACACACTAAAAATAAATATTTATTTGAATGTTGAGCTCTAGTAGGAATAATTGTGGATCTGAATGCAGTTATTTGTAGCTATTTTATAGTATTGTTCGTTAACTCTTTACTCCTTATTTATTATTGATTACTTAATTATTTGTTTATTATTATTATTATTATTATTATTATTATTATTATTATTACATGTGTTTACATGTGTATTTGCAGTTTGTTAATTTGTTTATTATTTATAATTTGTTTTAGATTTTTTGTTTATTTTATTTTTTGGTTGGTTTGTTATCTTATTTGTTTAATTTAAAGTCTTGGCTTTGTATAAAGAATGTCACATTATCTGTATTGTATATGGTGCATATATTGGCATTTTTCATTATGGTATATGGTGCATATATTGGCATTTTTCATGGTGGTATATGGTGCATATATTGGCATTTTTCATGGGGGTATTTCACAGGGAATTCAGCTTTAGTTTTCGATTTTTAAGTAATAAAAATTTGTTTTTGTGTTTTCATTTCAAGGTAAGTTATGATCGCTTGTTTAGTAATTTGTGTTGATCTGGGAACGTGATTATAGTGATTTTCTCCTTCAGGCAGAGTTTGCAGTTTTTAAATTTATTGTTGTAATCTGATGCTACTTTTCTTATTAAATAAGTAATAAGTTAAGAAAAACTATAAAATCACTACAAATAACATTTGGTCCCACAATTATTCCTACTCAATAGTCTCTAGAATAATTTGAAACATAACTATTACAATAGTAAAATAGATTTTACTACTCATAATGCACGATTGATCAGCATATATAAATAGTTGAGCCAAAACACTACACACATGGCCTGAAGATTGTGTTTAAGCATGAAACAGATGTTTGGTTTTGACCTCACTGTCCACACACACACACTTGTTGTGTAAACTAAATGGTCTTTTCATCATTGGGGTAAGGACGTATTGATGTATCACAGATGTTAAGTTCTCAGGCTTGACAGACTTCCCAAAACTGGTATTCTGATGTTAGGCTATTAAAATAATGATCTTGGGAGAATTGGTTCAGGCTGAGAATTTTTTAGCCCACACTTGTATGTGAGTATATGTGAACACACACACACACACACACACACACACACACACACATATATCTATATCTTCTTCTATGTGACATGTCTCCTCAGGAAGTGGGTGATAATGGCTCTCCACCAGCTCCTATCCCATTTGGCCCTTAGCATTGTTTGTCTCTTTGTCAATCCTCCCAACCCTGCTATCCATTCACATAAGCTGATCAGGTAAGTGATTTGCTGTCTTTCCCTTTCCTCATCAATATGTCTTGTGAGTGTCAAATTTTTCAAGCCCTCCTTCCTCAATATGTGTCCTAGAAATTTCTGCTGCCTCTTTCTGATTTTAAGTATAAGTGTTCTTTTTGTTTCCATTTTCCTTAAGACTTAGTTGCTTATGTGCTCCATCCAAAGTGTTCTTAGCATCCTTCCGTAGAATCACATTTTTGTTGCCTTCAGTTTTCTTTTCATGTGTGATAAGATTGTCCAGTAGTCACTGTCAAAAAAGAACTATGCATATTTCAAAATATATAAGTGAGTTTTTATACTTTGTTGATATAGTGAAAAGAAGAAGAGGACATATGAAAAGTAAATCTAAATTATTTTGTAGAATTAGTAATAAATGATAGTCTTTAAATGTTTTAATTCCTGTTGGCCTTTTTAGGCAAACCTCTTGAATGGCCAGAATTATAAGTATATAACTCTCATATTATTTAATTCTTTTTAATTATCTGCTTTGCAAGAGTCAAACTTGTTTTACATTAAGTCTGCACAACTTGGAGAGTTATTTTTGTTGAGGAAATTAAATATTCCTTTTAGAAATCTCAGTTCATTCCATTTGTGACTATTTTTAACATTATTTTTTATTTTTTTGCTTGATATTTTTTTCTCATTAAAATTGCCTGTTAGCATTTAAAGTAAATTAATGAATTTGCATTTTTAAATGAAAGTAAAATGATGACCTGAAAAGTTGGTAAAAATAATTTTGTAGGTTAATCTTGAATATGTGATTTAAAGTACTGACTTAGGTGAATATTTGATACTATTGCTTTTATAGTTTTTGGTAATGAGATCAGATTTAGAAAGGTAATCTCTTGTTAAACAAAATGATGAATTCATTAACTCTTCCTCCATCTCCTTAGTGCCATTACACTCACCTGTGGCTACAGTCTCACCATGAATTCATTAGCTGAACATAAGAAAATTTCATAGATGTTGACGAAATGGAGTCTCCTCTTACCTGTTTCCTGTATTTTTACATTATCGTTTTTATCCCATCCAATCGTCATTGCCCGTTCATGATTTTATCAAAATTTTATACAAATATGGATTAACTTAATATATAAAAAAGGGATGAGATATGCACAAATATCTTATATCGCACCTATCTTTTATTTTTATCTTATCTTTCGATAAAGAATTTTAATACATTGATTTCCAGAGGTCAGTTATGAAATCTGTCTTCAAATGCCAACTCTATCATAGCAAGCAAAACATTTTTTTATGAGTTGATTTATAGTTTCAACTGAAGTTTTAACATTGTTTTCATACTAGTATCACTGTGAATAAACTTGTTGTTGGCACCAGCAGACGAAAATGTAAAATATATCAGAAAATGTTGAGATGATATAACTCTCATATTAAAAACTGCCAACCACAAGTTATTCTTGTGGTTGGCAGTCAGTATGTCACAATTTTTATTTGATATACAACCAGTATGTATGTCCCGCTATCTTTTTCATCCCTTCTACTTCTTGCTCTCTGTCTCTTTCCTTATAATGACATTGAAGTCAACACCCAGCAGTGACAATCTGGGTGTTGGTTTCAGTGGCCACTTTTTTTTTTATTTAAGCTCTATCCCTGATATTGAGTACTCACAAATATATCATACCATAAAACTATATTTTTATCACACACACACACACACACACACACACACATCCTTGTTTTCTTTTCCTGTTTCTTTATCACTCTTATTTCCTATTATTTTTCCTTGTTCTCCCTCATTCCCCCACCACCACCACTACCATTTCCATTTAATATGAGTATGTAAGATTCTTGGTCAGAAAGTGTAACTGATTCCAGCTCAGAAGGTTTATGGATTCGACAGATACTACTCTCAGATCTTAGATAGAAAGTGTAGTCATACATACAAAGAAGTGGTATAGATTCTCTAGAAGCCAGTGTGTTTTTTTCTTAAAAGAAATTGTCAGGACTATTCAGTATTGTAAGAATTTCCAATTTTATTACAAAGATCAAGAAAGTAATTAAAATTTGTTACCATATTCTGCATTATCTTTTGATTAAGCAATGATTTTTGTCTTGTTTTGTCATAATTACTTGGTTGTTTTGTAAATGTCTTTTTAAAATATTAATAACTATTTTAGTCTGTTTTAAGTTTCCCAATTCTTACATTTATTCTTCAGTTATGCTACTAATAAGTAGAATTTAAATTTTTTTGGCTGACATTGTATTAATATATGTAAATGTATACAAAAAGAATTATAAATGAATTTAATAGTGACATTTTATATAAGTTTTTGGAATTTTAAGGTATTAAATGTCAATCAATTATTTTTCTGTTTTGTTTGGTTTTGGCATCAATAAGCTTTATGAATTAATTCTTCCATTTCACTTTTATATCATACTTATACAGTCCATGAAGATGCTTGATTTTTGAAAAAAAAAAAAAATTGCTGATACAAGGGAAGATATGTAAAGCTGAGAATCATGGGATGTAGAATACTTGTTATCATTAAGATATGTTTATGGAACACCAAATAATAAAGCAGTAGTGAAAACAAAAAGTAATCCTTTGTTCAGAAAACAAAACCAGATGGCATTAGTATCTAAGAGACTGAAATCAATAGATGTACTCTGATATTGATTGGAAAAAAAATCAATATTTCATTCACGATCCTTTATGACTTGTGCAGAGCTGTTGTATACATAATCTATGTTCTCTTAAAAAAAAAAACATGCTAATGTAAAGGATAGTATTGTTCTGTTATAAACTTAGTAGTTCATTTGACCAAACCTAGATACAGTAGTTACTATTTTCATATCTTTTACCAAAACAAACTTCATTGACTATGAGGGATTTTTACATAACTGCTTAATAATTGTAGTTATTCATGTTTTGAATAGATTTGTTCTTAACTGAAAATTGACTTCTTTTTCTTTTAAAAGTGCCTACGGTCAAATCTTGCTGAAAACCTGGGTTCTCCTTCAATCACCATAGTTAAACAGTGTCAAACCCAGTCAGTACTTAGATGGGGGACTGCTTGTGAAAACTGGGTACTGTAAGCAACCTCTCACAACCTGAAATATGTTTTGGCTTTATATAACCCTGAAAGGGTTGATGAGACATAAAAAAAAACAATCATTTGAAAAGTAATTTAATTAAAAAAAAATCCTTATTGGAGAAATATTATTGAAACAGAATAAATTCAAAGGCAACCCTAAATATTTATTGGGTCTAAAGCTTAAAAATCGTGAAATTAAAAATATAAAATGGTGATAATATATCTATTGCACCCTGTACTAAAAATTATTTTTACTACTTTTGGTTTTTGTAATTTCCTTATGGGAACTTGGGCAATATTGTCAGAAATTTCTTGCATTCATATAGGAATTTCTGTGTATAAGCATTTTTCTATTTTCAAGAGGAAATTCAAAAGTTTATTAGTAAAATTTGAGAATGAACGGTATTGGTTGATTTCGCCAATCAGAAAGAATATAAAATTAATTCGCTTTAAAGGAATTAATTTCAATGTTGAGTTTAAAAAAAAATGATTCTTTCATTTTATGGTTGTTTAAAAAGTGAAGAAGAAAATCAATAATAAGAAACTCTTTTTAAAACCTCTTTTATTAAGATTTTGTATAAGAGTCATGGTAAGTTTATTGTCTTAGTTTTTAGATTGTTTTCTAAACTGAAGTAACAAATTGTACTTACATGATTCAAATCAAGTTTTAAAAGAAATATTGATCTGTGTTAAAAATCAATAATTCTTTAAAGACAAAATTCTAATCAAGAAACAGTATAACTATTTTTGACACAAAACAAAAAAAGAAAAATCTGAATGTCTCATGAAAAAATATTAATCATTGTCAAGATAAATTACATTTTTGATACTTGAAATTTTAAAGCTATTCAATTATTTACTTAAACTAATATTCTCTAGATTCCTTTTTGTACATGGTGTTCTTAATTCTACTTGAAGTGATATACTAAATTCAGTGATCATCTACAATATTTTTTCATTCCTTTTATAAAACCATGAAATAGACTTAGTTGCTGCTGTTCAATTTAGTTTACTGTTCATCATCATCAGTCCCATGACTGAGTGTGATGATAGAGTTGTTGCACAGATTGGATTGAAAGAATGCAAGATTCATGCATAGCATGTCTTCATTCATGCACACTTGGCAGAGCCCATCCCTCTACAAGTCAAACCACAGCCAGTGTCTTCCAATTTTATAGCTTGTCTGTGTAACAGTCACATGGCTATTTTTCCATCAGGGGAATCCTCCACCCTGGCCATTGACTTCAGTTTAGGAAGCCCTCTGCTCAGCAAGGCTATGTCATTACTGCACTGGATCCATACGTAGCTATGGACCCCAGTCTACCCCATTATGCTAGATGCCTGTTGACCCACTAAAAAGATTCATCAACTCTTTGACAGATTTTGTTTTTAATCCAGCTAAGTGTCTAGCCATTCTCCTTACCAGAAAAACCAGGTGGCAGAACTGGTTTAGTCACCGATAACCTGGCTGTGACTGGTAGTACTGGGTTACATTATACCAATACTATCTGTATTGTGCATCAAATGTAGAAACAAGGACAGACATAATTCATCCTTGACATCAACTTCATAATCTCAGGCACATTTTATTTTGAATTTGTACAAATTATGCATGTATAGATTTGGATATAGATGATATAGCTAGCAAAGAAGATGAACTCATCAGTCTGATGTTAAATCTGTATGAAATCACCTTCCATGTAATGCCAAAAGTCCAAACTCATGATAAACAATGTAAGGGGACTTTCAACCAAGATAGAAGTCAGTAGACAGGAAGTTACAGTTGTGAACCAATTCAAATATATTGGATTGATTATCAGCAAAGAGCTCTCCAGAATAAAAATAATTTAAAAAATAGCACAGATGATGACAGCTGTTGAAAAACTCTGGAAAGACAAAGATCAGACTAATTCAAAGAATTCAAAGATCAGACTAATCAATGTTTCTGTACACTTGTGATTCTTGGCTACAGAGATGCTACAGAACCATTCTAGGCATTTCCTATGTAGACTGCATCACAAATGACATAGTGCAAGACACCATCATATAAGAAACAGGCCCATTGGGAGACCTCATAATCACAGTCATGAAGAGTAAGTTGAAATTGTTATGGCCATATCACCAGAGCCAGCAATTTCTGTACTATCATTCTACAAGGTAACACCTTAGGCAAAAGAAGCAGATTGAGAAAAATGGGCTGACAACATTACTGAGTGCACTGGAGGATTTCTTCAGAGACCTAGATATTGGCATGCAACCAAGACATTTGAATGGAGCTGATTAGGTGCTCAGTGACCTATGACCACATTTAGTCATTGGGATGTTGATGATCGACATCATATTGACATAATTAAAAAGCAAAAATTGCATTAAAGTGATGTAATTCTTTGTTATATCAATACAATGAGAAAACTTGCTTGTTCAGTTCCTTGAAGATAATCAGGATATTCTCATTAAATTATTTTTCAAAAGATAACTTTGCTTATTAATGAAAAAAATTTTTTTAAGTTTTATATTTTATGTTAACATAAAAGCTTATAAAAAAAAAAAAAAAGCTTAGATAATTTTGATATTACGAGCATACCAGGAGTACACCGGGATTTGTTTTTTCTAGTGGGCTTTTTTGAGAAATGAAAGTCATTTAATTCCAATTAAATGGATTAGCATCTGAAAATACCTGGGTTTGAATTCCTGAATTGATAGGTTTTTTAACTATTAGGATCAAGTGAAACAAGGATCACTACTGCCTCACTCTCCATTCACAAAATATAACAGTGGTATTGATTTTACCAGTAAGTGTATCTATATTTGGTGGCCAGTTGGAATGAGAATTACTGTGGTTATAACTTACCCTTTGGTAAATTACAAACCTCAAATGAATGTCACTGTGATTGTTATTACCACAGTGTAAATTACAACCACTGCAATTCTCATTCTAACTAGTTGCCAATGCAGAGTCACTTACTGGTAAGATGAATCCTTTTATTGTTACCATACCCAAAAGAGATTGTATCTTAATGTTATTTTAAATTATTTTAAGGCGCTTAAAGGTTAGGTAGCAATATGAATGGTTAAAGATAAAATAGTAATTTTATATTATAAGTTAAACAAGCTTGTGAATGTTTGGCTACCAATTACTCATTTCCAGGATTTGTTCTTTTTTTTAACTTAAGAAAATTTAAGCATTGATGAATAGAAATCTGATTTTTTCAAAATAAATTGTTTTTTAGGGAGCTTTGATGACTTTGTATTTTGTTTAATGTACAGAATTTTCAAATCCTCTTGTAATGATGAATAATTTGCTTTTTTTTTTTAAACTGGATCAAATCTTAAATAAATATTAGCAAGAATACTAATAATAATCAACCATTTTATGAAATTATGAAACAAAGATAGTTGTTGTAAACTAGGTCCTGATCTTTTGACAAAAATAAGATTTTTGGTTTTCAATTTCCACTGCATTTCTTATTCATTATAACTTCTGAAAGTCAGTTTGTTTATTTTTTATATGATGCCTCACATTTAACCGTTATTCTGAAAAGATAACTACACTTTAATAGTTTAAGAAACCAACTATAATCAGTAAATATGAAAGGATGCTATTTGTTAGAAGGAAAATAATGTCAGAATATTAATCACTAGTTTTGAAAAGTTATTCAGTTAATATTTTTCAAAATAGTTTGTGCTTAGGGAGCTTTATTTAGACATAACATCATTGTTGTCTGATGCCTACAGTCTCTCCTGCTGATATCAACAGACACTCCGATCTTCCATTGTTTAGATGTCTGCTTGATGTTGGCTTCCAAATACTGCACGATGATATAGAGGAATGAGCACAGTATCATTGGACAATCTATAGTGACAATGACTATGTATTTTAGAATTAAAAACAAATATTAAGTAGAGATTAAATCTTTGTCAGCATAAGTTACCTTGTTGAACTCAATAGATTTACAAGGCTAGATAATTAAGGTTTATGATAGTCATTTAGAAATTTCAGTTGAAAATTTTGTCAGAATATTTAAAAAAAAACTTTTTGTTTTTTTTTAAATATTAACAACAAAACTAAGAATTTTACAAGAGTTACTATATGTATATAAAGATTGAAGGTAATACTGAAAAACATAAGAGTGCTGAAAATTTCTCGGCCTGACTCACACAAAATCTAACCAAATGATTAAACAGAATTTTTGAAATCTCTTCTTGATTCTGGGAGGGAGAGAACTCATGTCTTGTACTTGTGGTTAATGACTCAAAATAATGACTGATTCTGTTAATTTTTTTATACTCAATCATATCTCTAACTTCAACAAGTATAATATGTGAGAGTGATATAAACATTAATCTTTTAATGTTCACTATTCCGTTTTTGGTACAGTGGGTATAAATGGGTTATAGACCTATATAATTAATACTGAATTTTTATTTTAAATTTTTATAATTAATACTGGATTTTATGGTGGCCATTAACAGATGAAAGTATCAACAAAATCAGCCAATTTTGTGGGTTTTATTGATTAATAAATTGCATGTTTTCAAGAATTTGTGTGTTCCTTTGTCTTCAAGTTGATATGTAAAATGTCTGTGCTATTAGAGTGGAATTTGGATTGCGTTTGCTTTCCCAAAAATGTTTTTGGAAAGCTATGAATCCATCTCTTCTCCTCACAGCTAGGGATTAAATACCTAAGCAGACTGAACTCTCTAGCTTTGGTTGACAACCAGTCTAAGAGAAGGAAAACCCTCAATTTAAAACCATTTAGGCATTGTGCTAGCAACTCCATTCTGTAAAAACCTACTTTTGATGAAAATCGCAGTAGTAACATGGTGAGGCTGTGGCTATCTACTCCTGAGGAGTGTCTCAAGGCGTAACAATGTTTTTTTTTAATCTTGCTTTAGGCATTTAATAATTTGAGAAGAACATGTAAAGTGTGTTTATATATATATATATATATATATATATAGTTAAATAACAATATTATAATATTATGCTCTACTTTCTATCGAGCACTTTTTAAAAAATAAATGCTAAAGAACTGTGAATTATTAATCTGACTGTTCTTTTTTTTTTTGTTGTGTGTATATATATATATATATATATATATATATATATATATATATATATATATATATATATAAAATTTGAGGTTTTTTTTTTTTTGTTGTCTTTCACTTGTATCTGTAGACATTACATCACAATGCTTTTGTTAGAAACTGAATTTGTAAAATCTTATTAATTATTTGGTGATTAACATTTTGGTTCAGTGAAAGTGTAAAAAAATTTCAACACTTGACTGACTCGCTTTCTGAAAGTATTCATTAAGCTATTTTACTGGTTTTTACCAATTACTCTGAGAGTCTCTTATCAAAATCAATAATAGAACCAGGCTTGCATGTTCCTTTAGCAACAATTTAGAGATGGGGAAAAATACATGTACATTTTTGTTTTTGAAACCCAAGATCACTGAAGAATTTTTTTTTTTTTTTTTTTTTTTTTTTAAAGTTATTTGATTCAAATTGAATTTTTATTCAGTTGTCTTAATTATTGACTAATATGTTGATTATCTTTTCTTTTTATTTTCTGAATTAGTTAAAACAATAAATGCTTGTCAAATTTTTTTTGTTCGTCATATCAAAAGAAAGTATGTTATTAGATTCTAGGTATGTTTCATTGATTTGTTTTTTCTTTTGAGAACAATACATTGATTTTTTTTTTTTTCTAACCCCTGTTGATTGTTTACTTCTCATGACCTGTGAACAGTATTATTAGTTTTATTATGAATAACCTGATAGTAGAAATTTCTCTTGAACTTTTAACATGTTTTCTGTACTGGATTTAATAGTAATTTGCTGACTACAATGTGATTATTTTTAATAACTGTGCCTTTTTTGTAAATAGCAAGCCTTATGGTTAATTTCTTATGCTTTTTCCAAAATTTAAATGGGAATCTTATGAGAGTGAATCCTGTATTTGATTGTTAAGCTTTATGCATTATATAATTTTAAACTTAGGAGATCATTTTAATACAAACTAGTTTGGTACCTGTCACTTTGCTGTTCATTGGTCAGATGGTCAAATTTCAAATGTAAATTGTTTATCCATTTAAAATAATACATTTATTAGAAAATATATTCCTTTTAAAGGTGTCATAAAAATGAAAGGAAAGCACTTCCTGTTAAACAGCACAGAGGTTGTTGCCAGACAGAGAAATTAAATTTTTCGACATGGATGCCCATTTCAGTTACCTTCAAATTGTGTGTATGTGTGTGTGTGTAAGAGCAAGTTTCTTAAAATTATTTCAAGAAAATTAAAAAAAAAAAGAATCCTTAAAAATCATTTTATTCATTACTGAAAAGTTCTTGAAAATTTCAGTAAAATTTTATTTAATTTTTTAGGATTTTTTTCTTTCCTTTTTGTCTCTGTATTTAGGACTTTATTGCTCAGCACTGGGTAGAGGTTGTCTAGACTGAGTGGGAGGGAAATGTATTATTTCAAATCTGTCAAATTGTGTTTGTGTGTATGCGCATGTGCCTGTGTGTACATTAAATAGCACAAGTAAATATAAGTCACTCAGCACAGATATATGTATATACAAAGACACATGCAGACAGTGTATGGTTAATGGAAAATCGGCTCTTTTTTATAATATAAATTTTCTGAATTACCAATTGCACCAACTGTTGGTGTTTTTAACTTTAATAAAAGTTTGTATCTGTTAGAATTAATAGATCTGTGTTCTGGTTACAATCCTGTTTGTTGGTCATATGGTCTGACTTTACAGACACCTGCAATGAAAGATCTTCTCACCTTCTAAATATAATCAGGAGACACTGATTCTATAACTGGTGTTCTCTGGAATTTGAAATATTTTCTCTTTTTGTATTGTATTAGTGAGCAAGAAAAAGTGTTTGTAAGAAAATCAAAGTAGAACAACTAGTTTTTTGTATTTTATTGATTTCACAGCTTTATACATAGACAATGTAGATCATATGACCTAAAATATTTGGTAACGTCCAATTTGACTGATAACTTTGATCTCTGTTATTTAAGGTTATATTTAATCAAAACATCTGTGAAAATGTAGATTATATTTCATACAGTTGTTATATCATAATTGATTCAAATAATTTTATTTTACAAAGCTTTATCTATTTATATATTTTATATTTCAGGTTGGCCTTTTTTATAGGAGACAAATAACCATATAGAAATCAGTAGGACAAGTTTAGGATTAAAGATTTCATACACACTATGGTTTCAGATAGAATTTCTCTTTCTTTATTGTACATGTATGCTTGTTCTGAAGTTCAAGATACCAAGTGTTTATATTTATATATATAAGATTATAATTAAAAGCCATTAAATAATAGTTCAAAAAATGGTCATCTCCCCTTCATAGCCTTTGGTGATCTCTTTTCTACCTTATTTACGAAGAGATATTCAGGTAAGGAATAAATAGGGAACAATATTCATACATTCAACAATAAGAAAATTTAATTCATATAAATTAATTCAAGCTTCATTCTTAGAACATGTTGATATGGCAGTCTAAGTTGAAAAAACAAAGAAAAAGTAGTGATTTAAGGTGTCTGCTATTTATCGCTAGGATTCTGACATTGTCATTATCAAAACCAGGTTTTCAAACTTTGACTATGTTTTTTCCTAATTTAATCAGTGCAAGTTTGTCTAATTGTCTTTAATTTGATGAAAGAATGTCTCTGCATTTAGTTGATGACTTCAGTAAGTTTTATTGCCCGAGATGCACTAGAAGTTACGTAAGTTATTTATGTAGTAAGAATAGTGTGACATTTTAAAGTCACCATATTTCATTCATAGGCATATAAGCTGTTTTGAAGTGATATAGAAAATTTCAAATTTTATTAGAATTTGGAAAACAGAATTTTTATTTTCTTATAATATTAATAGACTAAATATATAACAAACAATCTATAAAAGGCTACATAATGACACTATGCATAATCCTCTTCATTGATATATTTTTTGGCAAATTCTGTCTTGGCCTTTCTGTAGTCATAAACTGGAATTGTGTCAATTATTAAGAGTGGTTTGGCAAATGCTCATTTTGGCTTGAAATTTAAAAAAACCCAATATTGAAACAATGATAACCATAGCAGATATTTCAAGAGATTTCTTTTTACCCAGGTGATATAAACTTCATTCCATAATTAAACTGACCTAGAAGAGAAAATGCTTATTTTTAAGACCAAGGAAATGAAATTTTCTCATTATCTATTAATATTTAGAAACTGATCATTTTTTTTTTTTTATCTTGGTTAACTCGTTGAGGTTTATGTTGTAATACTTGAGGATTTGGATATGTGGTGTAATTTCCAATTTAGTTTTACAAGCAAAAAAACAATCAGAAAATATTACAAATAATTTTGAATTATATTGTTCAATCTGCAAAATTTTGTTTTTTAAAATCTGTACTTTTAGCATATTTTTTGCATAAGTATTTGTTTTCTATTTTTTTATATACTTAAAAATTTGAATCAAACATTTTTCTTATTAATATCTTTTTTTAATGTAATGTTCAGATTGTTTTATATTTTATGAACTGTCAAATAAGCAGAGTCTGGATAGGAAATAAAAAAAGTAATCTCTGTCAAAGTTTGAACTTGTATATTTGAGAATCTGTCTAATGTGCATGAAACTGTACAGACTTGATTCTGGAGGCCCATCAGATGGGGGCTTGCAAAGATATGGGATGCAAGTTTAAATCCTGTTGGCAACTACCTTATTTTTAATGCATACTGTTTACTTAACAGTTGCAGAATATAAAAACCACTTCAGTTTTGTGATAAGCAACAAAAATAAGAAAATTTGGACAAATGTTTTTTTATCAACATTCTTATACTGGGTGCAAGCTTCCTGCATATGAATAGAAAATGAATTGAGTAAGTACACAAAAATAGAAATGGGTCATAAGACAAGAATGTATCCTCTCACCAGATTTATTCAACTTCTACAACAAGGCTATCTTAAACAATCTGGAGACCCTACCTGAAATTACCAAAAATTAGGCAAAGTACTAAGAAACAGGAAAATGTCATTAGATATAAAGAAAAGAGTACTGAACTACTATGTAATATCACTCCTCCTAAATTTCAGTAAATGCTGGACAATCACCTCACAAATTAAAAAGAAGATTGGAGGCAACAGAAATGTGATTCTGTAACAGAATACTGAGAATATCATGGATGGAGTGTGTAAGAAACAAGAACTTCTTAAGGAAAATGGAAAGATGTTTTTGCTGAGGATCATAATGAGGAAGGAGAGCTTGGAAAATTTGACACTCATAGGATATAGTGAAATCAAGAGACAGAGGTTGGTAGAAGGCCACCTATTTGATGAGCTTATTGAATGGCAGAACAGGGAATGGAAATGATGTTAAAAAGAGAAACCTTACTAAGAGCTGCAAGGGATAGAAGTTGTGGAGAGCCATGATCACCTATATCCTAAAGAGACATGGCATATAGAAGAAGAAGAATTGCATTTGTTCATTAAAATGATTTCTCTTGTTGTTAAGTTTCCTTCCTTTTAATATTGTGTCTCTACTATATAGTGAAAATTCATTAAATTATAGACTGCTTATCACTATTTACATTTCTGACTCGTTAACCAAACTTATCAGGTATCTTATTGTACTGCACTGAACGTTTTGATAAAGGTGACTGTATAATAGGTGTAGTGGTTTTGTTCCTTCTTTTTTTTTTTTTTCTATTACACATTTGCAACATTTTTTGTTATCGATTTTCATAAAACTTTGACATTTCTTGTAGAAGAGACTGTTGTAGCACATAAAAAATATGAATACACTTTTTTTTTTTTTAATACTTCTGTATGATTCTTTGTGTATTCAAAATGTCAATTTAATGTTAAATATAAAATGATAATTTCCAAATATTAACTATACACTGGGCTTGGAAATTATCATAAATTTTCTCTATTTAAATAAAAGTGAAAGTGTTATTCATGAAAAACATTGTTAAAACCTTAGATTTATTAAACTCTAGATTTCTTATATGAAAATAAATATTGTAATAAATCATGGAAAGTACTGCTATAAAGTTTGTTCAAGAAAATAATATGCATATATAAAAAGTGGAGGGCTGCATTGCTTAAAAATTTACTCAAAAGATTGAGCCTGGCATGAGTGACTACTGCTTCTATATATTGTTAGTTTGTATTTTATTTGATTGGAGTGTAGTAACAGTCATCAACTTTATGCTTAAAATAGATTTCTAAATACTGTCTCTACTCTCAGCTGTCTGCTCTGATGCTGATCCAAGATTGTAAATGCTTTAAATGGTCTGCTATATTCTTTGAGAACTGAATGGAAAAAGTAAATTGATAACTGGTTATGTGTGACCAAAATATTTTCTGATAAATTTATTGGCAATTTTGATGTTACAAGAAGCAGTTGCACTGGTAACTGAACACCCATCATATCTATATCACCTCTTTCCAGTTTTCTTCAGTAGATATTACTTTCTACTGTATTCTTGTTTTGCAGAATTTCAGGCTGTTTTGATAGCCAGATAAGTTGTTTGTTTCCATATGGTCATGAAACGAGGTTATATGTACAAACTTTTTTCTAAAAGTGGATATATACAAATATGGATTTCTATCTCTAGAATAATCATTATGATTCCTTATCACATTTATAAAAATGTATTTATTTATAACTACTCTCTTCACATTTAATCACTTTGATGGGAATCTCATAACACAACAAGTACTGATCCAGTACCTAATATAAAAAGTAAAAGGAATCTAACCAAAAACAAAAAAACTGAAATAATTTTATTATCAGTTAAAGAATTTGTACATATCTGTACTTTCATTTGGTTTATTTTTAGTATTTTATTAAAAATATGAATATAGCAATTGTGTGAACAAAATGTAGAACATGCTTAAATTTGCACTAATGAAATTATTCCCTTCAGTTATTTCAGAAGCTTTTCTTCTTCCTTTTTTTATATATAATTGTATTGAATTAGTTGCAGACACTAATTTATACAAACAAACTTTGAACGCTTTATATTTTCAAAAATTATCCATTAGAAAATGTGTTATCTTGTTGATGACTATTGTTTTATTTGCTTTATATACCAAAAACAATAAATCATGTCTTTTACTTTGATTTAGTTATTTTGACATTGAGGTAATGGCATTCAAATATGTTTTTTAAGTCTTGACATTTTGTCCATTTGATAGAGTTGTCTACATTCTAAGTTGACAATCTTTATAATAGACTAAAACTTAGCGCACTTTTATTTTCTCATGTTTCCTGACAGTGTTGCTCAGTGCTGTTTGAACTTGAAAATTGTTACTTTGTGCTTAAAACATAAGTTCTTACCATAAGCAATATTGAGTTCAATCACTATTGATTAACTGTTTGTAAACAAATGGATATTTTTCTTTCTAAAGTAGATGGTTAAAAGTTTGGAAATATTCAAAATGGTAGTAAGAAAGGCCAGTATTTTCTGGCATTTGTAACAAATCTATAAAAGAAATTATGTGCTAATATGTCTGCTTGTTCAGACAAGCTGTTAAATAATCAGGCCACTTTAAATAAATCTAAGTCATTCAACTGGAATAATCTTGCTGTATAAATGAACAAGTTGACAAAATTGGGTCAGACTAGATTTTAAAATAGAAACTGTCTCCATATCTCACCACTGCATTATGTGAAGTGTGATTCATTAAATGACATAGGAAATTCATTCTTTTATCTGGATAATTATACATTCATATATATAGAAAAATATTTTAATAAATATGAAGGTATTTTGTTGTGGATATATAAAAATGATCATTTCTGCTTTCCCTTGAGTTGACTGGCGAAAGAATTTATTCTTGCTATATGAATATCTTATTAGAAATAAATTTGTAATTATTTAAAAATGTTAAATATTTAAAATAACTTAATGATGATTATGTAGTTGTTTCATATCCTGTAATTTGTTTGTGCGCCTATCAAAGAAAAGAAAACACTTCATATAAATCAAAATAATATTTAAGGATAGTACAGACATGAATTTTCTCATTTTTTATATTTATTTTTATTTTTTTTAAGTTTTTTTTTTTTTTAATCTTTTATCAAAAGCTGCTATGACTTTGTATATAGCAATCATACTGTTGGTTTCAAATTTTAATTCAGTTACATACTGACCAATTCAGTATTAGCTCAATGTAAAAAAAATGATTTTTCTTTGTTCTGGGAAATGAGATGAAATAAGCTGTAATTAATTTGAATAAAATTATTTTCCATTTTCATTCTCCTCTTTCCCAATTTCATTTGATTTTTGGACATTCCTTAACCAATATGAAACATTTCAGAGTTTTTATTGCATCTCTTTAAGTACAGCAGTTGTCTTTATTTAAAAAGTACAATTTCTTGCTTACTACATCAGATCTTGTTATGCAAGGTAATGTTTTCAAAATAAAATTATTATTAATCAACTGATATTGGAAAAGATTTTGGAATAAACTTTTATTTATATAATAAATATACCATATCAACTTCAGTTTGTAATATTTGTTTTTGTTAAAAATATTTGCAATAACTTGTTTATTGCTGTGAGATTTTATGATGTAATAAATTTATAGTCATATTTTTTAATTTCATGTATAGTGATTACCATGAATCATAAGAAACAATTTTGAAAGACAAGCAAGTATTGTAAAGATATTTAGTGATAGGAACACATTGGAAATTGCGAGAAAGTTGGCAACCAGAGAATAATCAAAGAGATTAAAAACCTTGGTAAGATAAGAACAAAAAAAAAAATGCTTTAAGAATGTCATAAAGAGATTTGAGAAAAAATTATGAGTAATAAACAAGATGGTGTACTGATAGAGTAATTGTTATTGTCATGGAAAGTTGAATTGGTAAGCCACTTTCACTTTATACTAATGCTATTGTGAAAGGCATGAATTGATTTTGTCTCTCTGCAGCTATGGGCAAAATAGCAGATTAGTCTTCAGTTTAGTAGACAACTCTAAATTCAAATTTATGGAGAAGGTAATGGGAAACCATTTTGCTATTTTACTTGAAGTCATGGCAATTCACTGATTAGAAAAAGAGTTTGTGGAGAGCTATGATTGCCTATATCCTGAAGAGGAATAAATGTTGATTGATCAGCAAGAAAATAGTTGAAGAAACTGGTCTTATGACTATAAACAGAAAAGATTCAAAATATTAAGAAAATTGGCTAGACATGAAAATAGCCAAAATAACACCTTTTAAGTAAATATCACAAAGTGACACATGTAAATTTGGTGAAGAAGTACATGAAAACTGATTTCTAAACAGTAATGTTTAGTGATGATTGTAAAGCTACATTGGATGGACTTAAGATCTAGGCAAGAGGTTGGGTCCTTTATGGAAATATTCAATCAATGCAATTTAGAAGACAACAGTTGGAGGTGAAGTAATGTTTTTTGTTTAATATTGTCAGCATTAAAATTATGGGTCTTTTTCAAGTTGCTGATGGTAACAAGATAAATGCAGAGAGTGGTTGTAAGTTCTTGTGCAAGAGCATATTCAGGCAAAACTGTTCATTCATGTTTTTTACAGGTTATTTAAAGCCAGAAAATATATATTTTTTTATATTGTAAGAATTTTTAGAGCTGATGATTTAGTGATACAAATCTTACTAATTAACCCATAGCTGGGAGGAGAAGATGTGGATACATATCTTTCTCATATTTGCACATAAGAGGATACACTGAACATGATTGGAATTGGAGCTTATTTCTCTGATTAACAATTCTGAGTTATTATCCATTACATCAACTACATGTCCAAGCTTACAGCAACTGGTATTCCCAAGCAGTCACCCATCTAGGTACTGACCAGGCTCAACATTACTTAACTTCCGGTGATTATATGGGAACCGCTGTTTCAGTGTGACATGGCTGTAAGATACTATTGGACAGAAGAAAAGTAGCCATGCAGTCCTTCATGTAGAAAATGAAGCATTTTGAATAAATCATTTTTTTCTTAAAATATCACTTGTCAGAGTTCTTTAAGTTGAAATTTACACTGCCCTCTCTTGCATCTCCCCAGATCTTATAGAAATTTTTAGATCATCATTAAAAGAGATGTATATTAGGAAGGAAAACAATATTTAAGCAGTCAAGATCTCTGGGAACTGCTGCAAGTAATATCAACAATGGAGGCCTGAGAAAAGGTTATAGAATGTTAAGGAGCCTGTATTAAGATCTAAGTTTGAATTCCAGTCGAGTTTGTTATATTCACTTATGTGCAAATAACTTTGGGTAGGATATGAATCCGTATCTGCTCCTCTCAGTTATGGATTGAATAGCAGGACGGGCTACCTACTGTGGGAAAATCTACTGCCTAGTCAGTCATGAATTGACAGACATGATCGCCCAAGCATGTATCATGTATGGCACTTAACTGACTGATTAAAATGTAAAATAATAGAATAATTATTTATTCAGATACATGGGATATTATATTAATCAAATATTTTGTCTATCTGGCTTGATATCTTTTAGTTTTATTTATAAATAATCTTCTGTTCTACTGCTTATAATAGACTTTGAAATCCCAGAAACAAGTAATACAGGTAGATATTATAAGCGGAAACTAACATGATATATTTCTCATATAAGTATACCTTGAAAATGTTACCAACATCAATTGATTAATAACAATTCTATTGTGAAAACATTGACTTGCATAATAAAATCTGCCATTGTATGTATATATGTATGTATATGGGCTTGTGGCTGAGTGATTAGAACATTCACTTTCTGACCATGAGATCTGGATTTGAATCTCACCAGGGTCGATTTGTCAGGAAGAAGACTTCCTGATGCTATTGGACAGGGTTGAGGTTGATGCCAGCATGTGGCACATTTGGAAAGTGCCTGAAAACTATACCACAGGTTTACCCAAGTCTTGTGAGTGAAATTGGGTAGACTGAACTCTTGGGGACTGTTGACAGCTGTGCCTGTACGAAGCCACAAGTCATTGTGGCCATGAGCTTGAGCATGTTGGTATTGTTCAAATTGTTGATCACGCTAGATAACATGCTCTCTCCCAGAAACTGTAACTAAGGCTTGCTCAGCATAGTTGCAGGATAAACCACAGGTGGGCTCTGTGGGTGTTGAGCGAACACAAATGTGCCTGAGCGAGCATCTCTAATAGGGATTGACTAGCTGCCCTACTGGATGAGTATCCTCGAATATGAGTGGCTAGCTATTATTATTATGTATATATGCATGTATGTGTAGAAGCAATCTTTGGATTTGGATGTTGCTTATGATATGCATGAAATTGTCAAATTGTCTGTCTATTCCTGCTTTTAGCAGTTACAAATTTTTGTGTCTGTCTTCAAAAGATTTTGTTTTTAATTAAATGATTTATTTGGAGATATTGATAATATTTTGAATAAAACTTGGGCTATTTCAAATTACAATGTGTTGCCTTAAATTTGTGGGAATAAATTTAAATGTATATGTATCTATAGATGCTAATATTTAATTAAATTATTAAATAATTAAATATAATCTGCTAATTTTCCATTTTTATTAATTTCTTTGATAGTTGAAAATATTGAAATTTTCTGAGTAATATATTCAATATATAAAATGCTTTTAACTTGTAATTTCTGATATTTAATCTGTTATGAGTTTGATCCTTGCTGGCTGCCTTATTACTATGATCTTAAATAATTATAACCAGTCTAGTTAGGGTGCAAATGTAGCATGATGGTTAATAATTGCAGGTAGTGGATTAGTTTGCTAGTCAAGTGAGTTTGATCATCACTGGGTGCTTCCCTACTGTAACCTTGTATCAGATTAAGCTTAGGTAAATAATTGTAGCCAATATATTCATTTATTGGTTGATAATCAATTTGACATACTTATCTGTCTGCCTGCCTTAATGTTTTTCTGTCATAGTCATGCAGTTTAAAAAGTAAAGCACTTTTTCTTATCTTGTCATGGTGGAACTCATTGCTGAGTATTGGGGTGAAATGAGAGATCTGAAAAGACATCTGCAGCCACTGCATGGTAGTGTAGGAGGGTTCAGGGAATGGAAAGCTCTAGCTTTTCTTTGGGGTTTCTTCATTTCTTCTATTTGCTTTCTGGTGTTTTTTGAAGGATCTTGTTTCTTTTTTGGACTGCTTTTCTCCAATTGGTTCTTTCTGCAGCTTCCATCTCCCAATTGACTGGATCAATTTTTGTCATCATCAAGGTACTTTTGAGCTGATCCTTGAATCTACGACGTGGGGCTCCATGTGGTCTTTTGCCAGATGTGAGCTCTGAGAAAAGGATTTTTGGGTAGGTTGATGCCCAGCATTCGGGCAAGGTGTCTGGCTGATTGTAATTGGTGGAGAGTCGTAATGTTTCTAGGCTCTCCATATCTTATCTGCATGTTCATTATTTCCAGATTTACAAATAGCTTTCTGCAAGATCCTTACTGCAATCCATAATATGAACTGTATTAGTTTCTAGATAGAAGTTGAAATGCTTTTGTTGCCAATTGATTTGATCCTGTTCACCATTGTTCATCAGTCTTGCAACATGGATGTAATTGATTTAATATTTGGAGTGTTTGAAGAGGAATGTCTTTTTAGGAGGATCTGATTTTATCTATTGATTATTTTTAGAAAGTACAGTCTGCAATGTTTCATTTTAAGAAATGTTTTGCATCTACCCTGACACTGAAACCTAGAGGGTGAATTTGAGTAAAAAAAAAAAAAAAAAAAAAAAATTCTCATAAACTTAGAAAACCTTTAAACATAATTCAAGTTAATTTATAAAAGACATTCTAATCAAAATTTTTTATAAAACACTGGCTAATATGAAAAGAATTCATCTTTTTTGGTGATATTTCTTGTGCAAAGTTATTTTACTGTTTATGCAGGAACCTCACCATTAGATAACAATTATCAACCTCATCTAACAGGCTATTGTATATTGTGTTGAGTTGTAAATTTGTTGCTTCATTGTGTATCCCACACTTGTTGTGAAATGCTTATAATTTTTTAAGAAAATTTGACAGGAAACATAATGAGATCAATATTTGTCAGTCCTGTAGGTAGAGAGATGAAAAAAAAAAAAGTATCTGTCGTTACTTATGCTAATTCTTTTGATTTTGTAATTAAAAGGGAAGATAAATAAGTTTTCTTAAGTGCCAGCCACATTGTCTGGAAAAAGTAATATCTATATATATGTTTATGTGTAACTCTTTTCACAGAATGCACATGGACATACTGACAGAAGTACCAAGGAAGGGACATGCACACACAGATCACAGACATGTTCTGGGGAATGCACACACACATACACACATACACACTGGGGAGTGACATTTTTATTCTTAGTAGATAATATGGATGCTCTGAACCTTGGCATAAGTGCCAATCCATACAATATTTATTTTATTTTTATTAGTATAATGCCAGTGTTTATATATATATATATATATATATATATATATATATATATATATAATTAAATTCATTTTTATGTTTAACGTTGTTATTTATAGATACAAGTATTTAAGCAAATACTCTGTTTATGATAAACAGTATTAAATAACATTTACCGGCCTGAATGTCGAGAAATTTTCATAGAATAGGTTCTTTGTGGCCGAGGCGGTTAAGGCACGTCCAGCGTAAATGACGGTTCCGTATAGGATGCAGGTTCGAATCCTGTCAAAGAACGAATATTTTCTATGAAAATTTCTCAGACATTCAGGCGGTAAATGTTATTTAATACTGTTTATCATAAACAGAGCATTTGCTTAAATACTTGTATCTATAAATAACAACGTTAAACATAAAAAATGAATTTAATAAATAAATTGTCGGACCTTGTCCATTAATTAATATATATATATATATATATATATATATATATAATATATATATTCTAAAATTAGATTAGCAAATATTTTCAGTTACACAAAAGGCAAAGCCTGAACTTGAAACTTAAAAATATGTTTATAAATTTTTGTTGGAGAAATAATTTTTATAAATTTGATAAAATATTACCTAAAAATAGTTTACAAAGATCAACTGTACAAATCTTAAACTTGTTGACATCAATAAAAGATAAACTTTTGACCTACATTGGCAAATTGTTTTACTTACAGATAATTTTAATTGAAACCTTAGATGTATTAATATCAGTTTTTAATAACTTGAAAAGTTTTTTTTTAATCTGGCTTAAAATATTTGAAGTGAATTATAACTTATTTTTTCTGTAAGCTTGAGTTTTAATTTTAGATCACGATCCCACTTACCAACATAATTTTTGCTTAGAGAGAGGTGAAATTAAAAAAAAAAATTTCTCTACATTTATGTTCACAATTATATGCATACATAATTATCTTTGGAAAAGCCCCCCCAAAAAAAAAGAAAAGAAAAAGTAGCTGTTCGGCTAATTGATAACCTTTACTTCATCCCTGTCAGGCTGGATTTTTCATTGATTATTATTTTGTTATTAGTCCTGTTATGCTGGATTAATTTGATCTGATCCATTTATTTCTTGAGTTTCTCGTTAATGTCTTCCATTTGCCTTGCACCGAGTTTCTTTTCAGCTGCAACTCAGTCAGGCTTTTGTTTTTTCTCCCTCAATCTGACCTTGACTTTCAGGGTCTCAAATAGCACCACAATCATTGCGTTTTAGATCGATGCAAAAGTTTCTAGCATAATTGACAAAATCTTTTATTCCTATAAATTCATAGCATTATTATTTTTCTCATCAATGTATTTTCCCTGGTTTTCTTATGACCTTATATCACCTTTCAGGTGTATTTCATCAGAAAAGAACAATTCTGGCTTTGTTTCAATTAATTTTTTAACATCTTGAAGTAAAGAGTTTCATGGTATGAAACAAATGCTAATTTAAAAATGAGATATGCCTAAACATGGTCAGTGGAACATGAACAATCTACAGTCATAATTCCTGATTTTTTTCCATTTACATTATTTATATGTGAACAATAATCCTCATCTTTGTTGTTGTGATTACAACAAGGTTAGCAATATCTGAGCATAACTAAATAAGAACAAGATGAGATATCCCTAGACATGGTCAGTGGAATGAGAACAATCTTCACCTATAGATTAAAGAAAAGGTTAGGTTCAAAATTCCTGATGGAGTTCAGAGAACACAACGTCTGAAATATTTTTATAACAACAAAGATGAGGACAATAGTCTGCATGTAAATAATATAAATAATGATAAATCCTCATCTGAGAAATCCAAACAGTAATTATCTGAAGAAGAGTTGGTTTGGTTCTTATTGTAACAAGATTTTATAGCATGAATGAATATATATATATATATATATATATATATATATATATATATATATATATATAACAATACACTTTAAATATTGTTTGTTGTGGATCAATAAAGTTTTTGTAGTAATTAGATACCTTTACCGTATCAATAATTATGAAACTAGTGGAATGAATATCTGGCTCTGGTGATAAGTGAAAAGTTTTATTTGTAATAATATAGCATTGTTTAGTATCTAATATTTTGTCAGCACACCTGAAAATGACCCTTGGACAGTATATACAGTGAAAACATAAAAAAGTCTGTTCACTATATAGTAAAGTAACAACATATATTAGAATAATTTTTTACCTTTAGATTCGTGAAGTAATGTTATAGTTCTTTATCTTTTCTCAGTTGTGACAAAGAAAATGTAAATTAACCAACCATTAATAAAATACAAGTTATTTTGTGTTATTTTTATCCTAGTATGGCCAATTGTATTTTAATGTTATTTAAACCTGTTATTAACTTTCTTTCGTAATACTTGTGACAGCACGCCCCCTTTACTTTCTCATCACCAAAAACTGCAATGACTAATATACAAGAATGTCTGTTTTCAATGTGAGATGAAGGTAGTATATTTATCTCTCAATTCATTTATTAATGACTTCAAGTTTAAGAACTTTGTAGCCATTAATACATAGCAAATGCATAAAATTCTTTGAGCTACACTTGATATTTTATTATTTTTTATTTTAACTAAATTGTCTTTAGCCAGGATTATTTATTTATATTTTATATTATGCATATCACCTCATGGAAGGCAGTAAAGCCACTAAGACACAAGGTGTTACTGAGTGTAAAAGAATAAGAAAAAGAGAAACATTATTAAGAAATGAGAAAAATAGAAGAGTAATCAAGAATCCAGTAGATAATGATTGACATTGCATTTAAATTTTTGAATATCAAAGTTCTTGGAAAGTATGGTGCCAGAAGAGTTGCACAAGCAAGGAGTGTGAGAAAAGATGCTGTTAAAATAGAACTTATGGTTACATCTTGCCAAATTGACTGTGAATTAATGAGATCTTGCCGCCAATTTAGTACTTTGCTTAAATTCATAAAATCTAGGTACCATAATGGTTAGTTCATCAGAACAATTACCATGAAATTTTTTATAGAAAAGGCACAGGGAAGCTACATTATGGCAGTGGGAATATGACTGAATATTGCAGATTCTTCTTTGGATTTTATCAAGAATTTCTAAATATATAACAGGAGCAACAGACCATATTCACTAGCAATATTCAAAGCATGGATGAATGGCAAACTTATAAATATGCAAGATAAATTCAATAGAGAAAAATTGTTTAGCACATCACAGTGAACCAGTTTGCTTAACAGCAGACCTAGGAAGGGATTCAATATAATCTTTCCATGTCATGTCAACCAAGAATGTGACTCTGAGAATGTGCAATGAGTCATTCTCATGGTGGTTAGTATCAGCCATGCTAATGGGAGATAGGAAGGAGCCTTCCAGGTGATTTTAAAAAGGGAAAACAGGAAAATTGCTCTTTTAAGAGAAAACTATCATAATTTCTAGGTATAAGACACCTACAATTATCTAAGTATTGCTATCATAGATATGAAGCTAAATACCAAAGACCCTTGGTGTACAGTAAGTATGAAATTCTCTTCTCATTAAATGCCTTTGGAAACAATGAGTGCATATATGTATCTTATTAACTGGATCATATAATAAATAGATTAAAAGATTTTACAAGTATATAAGTAGACTTGATGATATATTTCTGGAAAATTCAGACAAAATACAAAGTATAGCTTTTATTTGTTTCTTGTATTGAGAGTTTTAGATTAGGAGTTTTGTAGTAGACCTACAACTAAATAAATTTGATGAATTGCTGGTTATGGTTTCTTTTTGTCTTGATTCTGTAATTTAGTGCTTAAATTGTTCAGATTTGCATGTGGCAGGTTGTAGGTTTGATCCCAACTGTCAGTTAAGCATGTCCTTTGTAGACAATAGAAATTGTCTATATACTTTGATAGCATAATAAACGTTTTTGTGAGTTTAAAATCCTTAGACAAAATAAGGTTTCTGTGTGTGTGTATATATATATATATATATATATATATATGATAGTGGCTATTCAAAAAGTGTGGTCAGTTTTTCACAAAGCCTTCACCACTATAATCAAATGATTTGTGCAGGTAGTCTGGCTGCCAGTTTCTAGGAACTGAGTTACTTGACCCTCATACGTCAAAATTGACAGGAGAGCCCAACAGTATATATAAGGTGTATCAAAAATACTTTTACAAACTTTGGGGGCAGGTTCCTCATGCCAAAACAAGGACAAAAGTCTATATAAACATATATATACAAATCTTTTGTTTTTGAGTTATTAAGTTTAAAGAAAGGTTATGGTAGATGATGCTTTGTAGGCTAGGTTTCATTTGTGTATATCTGTAACTAATCTATCTTCAACATTTAACATGTGTAGTAGTGAGTTAACTGATAATTGTTCTGTTTAACAATGGCAGGACATTCATATTCTGAGCAGGCAGATATGATATGTACATATGGCTGTGTGAATGATAATGGATGCAAAAACTGCATGGCTGTATCAGATTGGATTTCCAGACCAAAAGCAGCTGAGTGGTCCAACCTTTGCTGCTGTTTAATTTCAGGTTGCTGAGACAAGATCCCTGGCATCACAAACTATAGATCGAGGAAGACCAAGATCAACTCGTATACCAGACCATGAAGAAAACACAAAATACATATCATAGTGCCGCATTGAGAGTACTTTAAGAGCAGCTTCTGTATCTCTATCATTCACACTGTGTGCAGGGTCTTTTGCTCTCTGATCACTCACCATGGGAGAACATTTGCTGATGGTTTATTACACAAACTGTCAATCCATTATTTGTCTCTATTTATGGATGAGGCATCATTTAGAAGAGATGGAATAACAAATTTACACAACAAACATTTGTGGGCAGATTGGCATCACCATGGTACAATACTGGCTAGACAGCAGCATTAGTTCATGATTAATGTGTTGGCTGGAATTGTAGGTGACTGTTTGGTAGGTTCTCCCAGCAAGAGCTGTCTACAGGGACTGTATTTTGAACACACTTCCAGACCTGTTAGAGGATGTAGCCCAGTCAATACAAAAACACATGTAGTTCATGCATAATGGGCCTCCAGCACATTTTAGTTACATTGTTTGCAATGCACTGACTGACATCTACCATAAAAGATGGATAGCTAAAGGATCACTGGTTCCATGGCCTGCATGTTCCCCTGACCTCAATCCTTTGGATTTTTATCTCTGGAACCACCTAAAGCAATTGGTTTATGCAGCAGACATTAATAGTGCAGAGTCACTTCATCAATGTGTCATGGGGGTCTGAGAAACTGTTCAACACCATGTGGGAGTATTAGAAAGGGTCCTCCAGCCAATGATTCGATGGGTGTATGTGTGTGTAGAAGCAACCAGAGAACATTTTGAACATTTGCTATGAGTGACTTTCTTGAGGTATAACGATGACCTTTTGCACATATGTTTACATGGACATTTTACCTTGTTTTGGTGTCAGGAACCTGCCTACAAAGTTCATAAAAATATTTTTGGATTGTGCATGTAACAGTGTCTAGCATAAACACTAAACTTAATAACTTAAAAAAGAAGGATTTGCAAACGTATATTTATATGGATTTTTGTCCTTGTTTTGTTGTGAGGAATGTACCCTCAAAATTTTGTAAAAGTATTTTTGATATACCCTCTATTTTAAGTTATATTTATGTGTAAAAGTACTCAATATCAGGGGATAGAATGTATGTAAATAGAAAAGTGGATATTGAGGTCAACACTGAATGGTGAAAGACTGTTGCATGCTTGGATGCAATCTTCAGGCATAAAATAGATGGTCACTGCTTGGTTTACATGTTTCTAGAATATATCAATCACACACACATACATACACATGGAACAATCAGTTCATTTCATATAAAGAACTCAGGCAGCCTAATTGAAAAACTAATGGAAATGAACATGACTGACAACACCAATATTCCAGTTGAAAAATGCCTAAATCTTCTAAAAAAGCATCTAACACAAAGAGAAAGCTCTCTCTACCAAAAGCTAAAATAATAAAAATCTGCCATCTGATCATCAATCAATGCTACTTCACATTTAATAATGATTGTTACAAACAAAAATTTGGAATACCAATGGGATCACCTCTCAGTGGCATGATGGCATGTATCTTCTTAGAATTTCTTGAATCTGGTTCTTTCCAAAACATTTTACCCAAACAATCTACATACTTTTTTATATTGATGATTCTCTACTGATATATCCTCGTGATACTGATTTACCTGACCTAGTAGATCAACTAAGCAAAGTTGAACATAATAGAATTCACATATGAAATGGAAGAACACAATTCCTTACCCTTCCTAGATATCAAACTACACCGTGTTAACAACAGTTTAAAACTTGGTGTCCACTGGAAATTAACCAACAAAAACCACCTAATAAATTTCTATTCCCAACATAATACCAAAATAAAATCCAGCATAATCATTGGATTTTACCTAAGAGCTCTAAGAATATGTGGCTTGGATTATTTATATGAAGAGGAGAAATACATTGAAAACACTTTCAAACTTTTATAGTACCCTAATTATTTTATATTCAATGCAAAACAAAAAGCTCATAAAATATTCCCAAACAAAAATATGACCTCTCCAAAGAAACCTGATTTATCAAAAAAATATATTATCCTGCCTACTAATTCTATCACATCTACAATCGTTAAGAATCTAAGCTCAACATAAAGTTGTTACTACTACATTAAAAATTTCAAGATTTAAAACAATAAATTTTACTAATTAGATTAAAAAAAAAAAGAAAAAGGAAAACAATTCTTGTAAAAATTCATTATTCATAAAAAATTTTTTTCTTAAGACGACAGTGTCCTTAACATATCTTATTTATAAAAACCAATTAAAAGCTTTTTTAATTAAATGTCATAGTTATATTATTATTATTTTTTTTTTTTTTTTTTTTTTTTACAAATCTGAGCAGATTTTTGGTAAATAGTGTTTTTGCTTGATTAGGACAAATTGATGATTTACATTCTCCAAGGACACCTGTTTTTAGCTAATATAAATATGAAGAGACAAAAATTTTAATTTCTTGACATTTCATAATATTAAATATAAGTGGGGGTAATGGATGTTAAAAAAAAATTTCCAGAAAATTTCATTAAAATCTGCTAATTATTTGATTTTTGCAAGAATTTCCAAAGCAATATATTTTTAACGCAAAAAAAAACAAAAAAAAAAAAAAACTCTCAAAATTGCCATTACTAATCTTTGGCCTACCTGCTGATGCAAGTAAAAGAAGATATTATACCAAAATTATGAATGTGCTATAAAGGATTAAAATAATTTAATAAAATAATAAAAAAAATACTTTAGTCTTTCCTCTAAATAATAACATAAACATTTTGATAATAAAACTTTGTTTTTATCAAATCTGGAGCCTGTTTCATAATGGTATGCTCGTTTTTATAAAATTTTGGAAGGCGCATCTTGATAAGACACCAGAAGTGTTGAAACAAAATGGCTATTTTTGTAGTGATTTTATAACATATTTATGTTATAATTTTTGAATAAATAATTTTATATTCATGAAAGAATTGTTGTAACCTAGAAAGGGTTATTGAATGAGGAATAACCCAAATGGAGGTTGGAAATGAAATGGCAATCTTTATAACATCAACAAAATACAATACTTGCCAGCAGTGTGAAGTAGGTAAACCACTGCTAGTGGTGGACTACTTAGACAACATATTACCCCCACTTACAATAGTGTCCAATGTATTTATGAGGATTGGGACATACCGATTAGTGTTCATAGGTACAGTATATAACAAGAATAATGTTAGAACTTTTAAATTTTAGTGAAGTTTATATTAGATGCATATAATGTTTTCACTTAATATTTTACTTAAGCAAATATTACTTTAAATATAACTGTTATCTTTATCAGTTCATAAACATTTTGGCAACTGACACTATTCACTCTTCCTGAGTGTTAGAAGTTTTCTAGGCTTGACAAAAATCCTTTAATTGATCAAAATCCTCTTAGATCAATTAAGTATATTTGTAGCAAAGAAATGATTATTACATTATGATTTTTATTGATTGGCCATTTTATTGTATTTACATTGCCTACTTAGCTTATAACTAACTCTCTATAGTTAGAATTACTGACAGCAGTGAAATCTTATTAGATATGTACTTCTTTCCTTTTGGTGAATCTGAAATCTTTTATATGCTATGGAAACTAACAATGTAAAATAAATAATAATTTGTTAATTATCTACACAAGACTTATAAATTTCATAATCATTAGCCTTTTCAATACATTTCATTTTTTCTCTAAATAGATTTGTATATTTATGCATTTAAGATAAAATTACTCAGTTTGGTTTCTGTCAACAAGTCAGACCTGCTTGACTTGTTTTCCTGTTCAACTTGTTAGACAATTGTTCCTCTCTTTGACATTATTTTTACTCAGAATTCATGTCACATCGGCATCCTTATCTTTCTAGCTTTGTTTTTTGTGGAGACACAGGACCTCATTCTTATACAAAGAACAATTTAATGACTAGTTCACTGATATATCACTGAAAAGTTAAGGTTTCATATACAAAGCTTACTTTTGTTATTTTATATTCAGGTATTTTCATTGAATGTCTAATTAAAAAAAAAAAAAAAAACTTAACTATCATGAATTTTCTTTAACATATCTGATTTATCTCAGATTACATTGGTGTGTCTTTCTTATTGATGTCCAATTAGAAAAAGAGATGAGCTTAAGAAGCTTTCATAATGTTAGCGACACTTAAATCTCAAAAATCTATATTTTATACTCTATTTTTTTAACTTAATTTTTTTTTTTTAATTTAACAAAGTATTATTTTGTCATTTTCTATAGACTTGGGGAAATGGATTTCTGTTTAAGTTTTAGCATTTATTTTTCTGTCTTCAGTAAGTAAATTGAGGGTAATGTATTTCGTTTTACATTTTGAACTCTTCAGACATGTCAGTAACTGAACAAATTTTATATTTTTCATGTGAGTGGTAATTTAGAAGAAGCATGAAAATTTAATGCTCTTGCTTATTTTTCAGGATTAGTTTCCACTCTGATTTGGATGCATGTTGTCATGTTTGAATTATAAAGTATTTAAGACTATTTGTATTGTAAACACATTTTATTCAAGCAAAGATAATATATGTAATTTGATATGCAATTATAAATTAACTGTTAGGCTTAGAATAACAAAGAACAGTACCAAATAACATAAACCACATCACTTTAGGACTTTCAACAGCAGTAATAACCAAAATGGATATCACATGTAACTCAAAAGAAAATAATGACATAATCAAAATGTTGACATTCCACACTACTTCAAGTAAAAGGTTTGGAAGGAAACCCCCTTCAATATGGGAAAGAGCAATAATAGCTATTAGACTTGAGAAACCTATTTTTCTGAAAAATTGTTTTGAGAAAGACTTTTTAAATGAATTTCTTTATAAGGAAATGGCTAATATTACCATTACCATATATATAATAAAATATAGTTTTAAGCTGTTATATTTATAGGTAAAAATACTCAGTATCCAGGATAGTGGATGTAAATATAAGAGGTGGTCACCGAGGTCAACAGGAGTGACGACAGTCTGTTTCATACTTGAATGCAATCTTCAGGTTGAATGTGTTGGATAGTAGCTATTAGATTAATTTAAAATATAACTGTTCTTGCCTATCCAGTAACTGTTAAAATAACATGGGAAATGATTGACCTTGCTATCCATAATGCACCAATGACTAGCATATATAAATAGTTGATCTACTGCCTAACATACATGGACTGAAGATTGTGTCCAAGCACAAAACAATCACCACTCTGTGTTAATTTTAGTGTCCACTCATATCACGCGCACATACACACACACACAATATATCAGGTATTTGAAAATGCGCCTTTAGTGGAGGCCATAAATAGAAGACAGTATAACATGATGTTATGAATAAGTCAAATTTGAACATTCTCTTTTCTTTTTCAGACATACTGAAATGGTAGCTTCCAGTCTGACATGAAAGAAAAGGCATGTTGTATTTGTAGCATCAGCTGCCAACCACAGTTTCTCTGTGATAGTGAGCCTTTTTAAAAGGGGTCAAATTCTTTCATGCTTAGTTTTGGAACAAACAGGAGGCTTCTAGTAGGGACATGTCATCTATAGCAAAGAGAAAGAAATATTCTAAGTGTTCAGATGTAAGGATGGCAGAATTCATATAACAAATTTATCAACCATAACCCCCAGAAAGTAGATAAGATATATTGTAAAGTAGCATCAGAAGCAGCTTAAAGCATTTGCTGAACAAACTCAAGCACCCCAAAGATCAGAGCAAGACGAATGACAGATAATTCTATATGGATCCCATAGTGATGCACACCAAGTACATGTTGTCTGTAATGGTTCTGGAATCTGTAAGCAAGAAGTCATTTCATGTCACTCCTGCCTGCAGGTTCTCAATATCAATGCCATCACTTGTATAATGACACCACTCTTAGGCACAATGGCTTGCATCTAGAGGGAAAAACTGTAGGTTGTGCACATTTCCTTTTGCTGTATATACCACTATTAATTTGCAGTTCTTACAAATGAAAAACTGACCACTGAAGGGAAATGTACTTTGTTTAAAATCTGCTTATGTTTTCTTTAACTCATTAGCATTCGACCCACTCAAACCTGTCCTGTAAATATTAGCTCTCGATGTTCAACCTTCCCTATGTATACTCTGCTAAAATATATGACGACGACATTGCAAATGATGCAAGGAGTTACACAAATAGTGAGACTTTGAGAGTTGATATTTATGGAGTGGGTTTGAGTATGTTGAATGTTAAAGGGTTTATATTTTTATTTTGAGGATAAAAAGCTTTATAAATTGGATATTTTTTTAAAACCCAAATATCCTGTAACATAACAATCATAGTTCCATTTACAATAGTATAAAATTTTGCATCTTGCAATCAGTTATTTGAATATTTGTTTTTTATAAAAATGTTTAAGACTCATAAGAAATGAGCGAGCCATAACTGAGCTGTACTAAAAGTAAGAACTAGACGAGATATTCCCTGGATATGGGCTGTAGAACAAGAACAGTCTAACATAGATTAAATAAAGGGTTCAGTTCAGAATTCCCTGTAGGCTATCCAGATCGATATACATCTAATGAAAGCTGGAGGTTGGTGGGTGGGGACAACAGGTGAAACATTGCGATAACAACAACAAAGATGAGGACAATAGTCTGAATTTAAATAGTGTAAACAATGATTACTTATTCCAGAAATTCAGACAGAAATGTTTAAAACTATTTAAACCATGAAACTCAAATTTCTATTTTTAATTTAAATAAACTTTTTAATACTTAACTAGCCAATGTATTCTATATTAACTGCTCAAAACTTTCATAAAAAACTGAATATCTCACAACCACAACTTGTCTGATACTTCTTTAGCTATCTTTTGCTTTCAATGTTAATCTACATTTTAATATTATATGTGTGTGTACTGAAGAGTGGACAAAGTGATTACTAACAGGTCTGTCTATGAAACTCTGGAGTTGTGGTACTGAATATAACATCAGTCAGCTAAGTGACAAATTTCATATTTGTATTAATCATGTCTCTCTATCTATCTATATATATATATATATATATATATATATATATATATATATATATATATATTCATCCATCCACAGACTGTTTTGCTGTATCACAACTCATCAGTTTGGCTAGACATTTAATTGCCTTAAGCTAGGATTGAAACCTGACCGATTTGACATCATTTGGAGATTTTACCCCTCAGCTATCAGTACCCGGTAGAGGGAAAGGTGAATTTTTTGCATATTTATTCTTTTGAATAAACATGCCAGTGACCTCGAGGGCTCAATTTGGAAGAGCTTTGCATTATCAGTAGTAGTAGTCACTGTTTACAAATTCACGTTTTCCTCCAGAGTGCCCGACTGAAATTAAATTTTTTTTTTTGTGTGTGTGTGTGTATATATATATATATATATATATATATATATATATATATATATATATATATATATGATGTGTGTGTCATACGATAGAAAGTTTTTTCATTTTAATTCTGTGGTAGACATCTAGAAATTAAGTTGGTGATTATTTTATTTTCAGAACATCATTTCTTTTATAATGGTAATTGATTGTATGATTTATTATTCAGCATCTTTACACCACATTTAACATCTATAGACTTTATATTTGCTGAGGTTGTATTTCATGAATTTTCGTTGCTATATTAATGACAATAAGTTGAAATGAGGATCAGTATTAAGGGAAATCAAGTTCTGTTGAAAAATGTCATTTTGTCCATGTAAATGAATGGAAATAGAATGAATTTCATGAGGAATGAAGTGTTTATGTAAATCCATGAATTCATTTTTGCTTTTCAGTGCGCATATTGATTGAGTATGCTGAAGCAGCTAAGTGGGCTTGATTTATTTTCTGGTTTCATATTTCACATTCTTTACAATTATTATTGAATATTGCATTCAATGTGTAGGGGTTTAACTTGTGCTATGTACCAAGACTATTTACATTTTGTATTATAAAGTCTTGAGAAATCTTCCTGTAGTAAGAGAATTAAAAAAAAAAAAAAAAAATTCTTATCAACTTGAAATTTTAATGAAAAATTTGTTAGCCAATTCATATCTTGTGATTTTTATAGTTTGATAGAAGGTTATGAAATATAAGAAAATTCTTACTTTAATTGAAAATAGTGAATTTTGATTTCAGATAAAACCAATAAGAAATGATGCTGTGGATTGGATTTTATTAGATTTATTTACTTGTTTAAGCCAGAAACACAAATACCTTGACAATGTTTCATTATTGTCATATCACAATAATTGATAAAGAAGAATGGGAATAAGTAAACATTTAGGTAAATAATTCTTATATTATAAATTGCTTTGGCAATAGCATCAAAAAGCTGTTAAATCCAGTCTTGACAAGGGCCACAAAAATTTATAGATACACCTTTATTTTTTTAATAAACAATTAGCATTCTTTTGAAAATTTAATTAAAATAAAGAAGTAATCATCTACTTCTCATAGCCAGTAACTTTCGAAAGCTTTTCCTCACATAGCCTTTGATATAATTTTCAAATAATAAAAAAAAAACCTTATGAAAGTAAACTATTTGTGCTGAGATCTTTTTTCAAAGTGGCATCCTTCTATTCAAAAAATCAATAAATTCTAATTCTGAATAAAAATTGTTCCTAAAGGCAGCTAATTTATTTTCTTAATTCTTTTTATTGTATACATTTTCCATTTCCATTTTTGTGATAAAGGATCAATATAAGAGTAAAGGTGGGGGGGCAAAAATCTGTTGAAGATATTCTAGTACTTTCACTTTTTTTTTTAACTTGGTTCATAAAATATTTATCTTTTAATTTTTAGTCCTATTTAAGTTCCATCTGTGACGTTTTGCTATCAGTAACTGTTAAATGATTAATATTTACAAATTTAAATCCTTATAATATAAATTAAATTCCTTTTCATGTCCTGTTGTAATATGTTTTAGACAAAGTCTTTCAGATTTAACATGTTCTTTCTGTTTGAAGTTTTGCTCTCATGATAAACATTAACTGTGGTTGTTTTTATTTTTAATATTTGATAAATCTTTAGAGAATTTTGTACAGAAAATTATTTTTCAAACATGGCATTTTGTAACTCCTTATAAAACTGTATGTGAGACATTTCTGAAAATATTTTGGTTCAAGTTTAGCCTTGTTGTATTCTATCGTGTATTGTTTTACATGATAAACTTTCAAATTTTTTTTTTTTCAATAATGTTCACTCTATACAAGGCCTAAGAGCCACTCGAGGTAGAGGGTTACAGAGTAAAAGGTAAGAGGCACAGTTCATGAGGATATATGGGAAAGATAACGGTTAACTTTAGACTTGAACAGGTTAAGATTGTAGTTATTGGGGAAGCATCCTCTTGGGAGTTGATTCCAAAAAGTAATGTTTCATGGGAAGAAGCTGTTTGAATGGAATTTACAACTCACAATTGGAATACAAAGGGAATTAAGGTGGTTTGCTCTAATGTGTGTGGCATGACAGGTCTTAGCTGTGAAGGTTAGAACTGGTGGAATGAAGCAATGTAGTTTGTCTGAATACCTTCCTTGTGGGTAATGAATTATTTTCTAACCTTGTAGGGTGGAAAATAATTCATTACCCACAAAGCCACATAGATGCTTTTGGACTATCAAAACTGGAAAGTGAGAACTGTGCAGCTCTTGCCCATATATGGCAGCAATACTCCATTTTCGGCCTGATCTGACTCTTGTAAATGTAGAGCATATCAGCAGGGGTCAGGTACTTACTGGAGTGATTCCAGCATCTTTAGTGATGGATCGCATATATGAGTTCTACCTGAGGTCTGGAGTTAGGTTGTCCCAATAGGTACTCAAGGCATGGGTGTTCTCTCAGAGAACACCTGTTCATCATGATAGGCAAAAAAAGTCTACTTGGTGATAACAGAATGTCACAAGTACATGTGGAATAGAATAAATACTTAAATTGTTAATTCATGTAATTTTTGTTTTACCTCAGTTAATCCATAACTAAAATTAATATTATTTGAAAATCCAGCTACTTCATCAGTTAACCAATAATTTTTAGTAAGTTAGATAATTATTCATCAGCAGATAAAACATGCCCTACAGATTTTATTAAAAGAGATTCAATGGTTAGTCATTACTAATTTTAATTATCATAATAATTATGAAAATTGTTGAACTAAATGTCTTGATGTATAATAGTTTTTATTAAATTTAAAATTTATTACAGCAATAACTAATTACGTCATATGTGATAATTTGTTTTTGTTGCGACCTTTATTTCATTCTTAACTAAACAACTTTAGTATTTCATGTTAATATTGGTAATCAGAAGAACTAAAAAGTCACTTGGAATAATAAAATCAGTTGACTGTAGGTTTTATTACTAAAACCTTCAAAATCTAAACATTGTTTAAGGAGACAAAACCAGTATGAAGTATTTTAGTCTTGTTAATGGAATATGTGATTATGTCCATAATTGTTAAGTGTTTACATGTTTTGGACAATTTTGAATTGAATCATTTAAAAATGAAATCAAACTGTAAAACTGTTCCCAACAAATTCTTCCTAAGTCATTTAAACTGTAAATTTTGAAGAATTGTCTTTTATTAATAGAATTAAATATTCTTTTTTCTTTCTTTTTTTAGGCTGTTTTTTTTTTTATACTCTTTTTGTATTTATTCCTCAGGTCCATCAAAAATATAAATGTATTGAATGAAGATTGTATTTCAGTAATCACATTGAAATGATAAATCCCAGAGGAATAGTATTGTTCAGCCTGAGTCAAGTGAAAGTTATTTTATTCCAAATTGAACATGCTTTATATCTACATATTCAATTTGGTCCTTAAATTCCAGTGTCATGAATATTCTTTGAGTGAACTCTGTATTTGTTTCCAATGAATGTGTATAATTTAAGGAAGTAAATTCTTTATTAGTGTCACCATCTCGTTACAGTTGTCATTTTTGTTATGTTTCCCTTATGGGAATCAATTAGCAACATTTGATCATGTTTTCAAAACTGAGGAAAGACAGAGGGAAGTGATATTGAGTGAAGCACTTTTGTACAGCATGAATTTAAAATGGTTATAGATATCAGAAGAGATAAAAATCAAATTGTTTCAATTTATTCTGATGGTAATCATAAACCCTTTTCTCATTGCTTTCTATGGATATATTATTTTGCATGAGTGTGTGTAACCTTATAATTTTCTTTTTAACTTATGTATGTGTATCTATTATATAATTGAAGCATGTTCTTTCTCTTCTAAAACCTAGTCAAATGCAAAGTTGTTTGGTCTTCAGAGAAGTCTTTCTTTGACTTGTTGGCTGCCACAGACAGGGGAGTGGGCACGGAGCTGGTTCCCCTGTTTATCTTTTATGCTACTAACCTTCTCTCTCTGCCTGCCTCCTACTGACTGTTGTCCCAGCTGCTTCAAAACAAAACAAACTAACTAGTTACATTAATTTTAATACTAAAATAATTCTAGTCTACTGTTATGCTGTGTGCTATGGTTACAGACCAGTCTCTCTCTCTTTCTCTCTCAAACTGCTGCCATTAAAACACTTCAAACATTTTTTTTTTATGTAATTATGCTCTAAGATATTTTTTACTTGTTTCCCCTATTTTTTTTTTTTATTAAAATAATGTCTACATATATATTGTCATCATCATCTTTTTTTAGTGTTATTGTCTACCTCTTAGTTTTGTTTTCTCTTTAGTTAGTTGATAAACCCCACTCTTGGTTCTCCTTTTTATTAGCCCCAAAACCTGTTCTGTTTAGAACAAAATAAATCTATTGATATACATTTTTCAGTATTTGAAATTCAGTAAATGAATTAGTTTAGATCCCTTGCTTTCTGGTAGTGTTTTTATACTTCTACCTAAAACTTTAGTTCCTCTGTCCTCTCTTATACCCACCACCAATCGCCCCACCCCCAATTAGTTTGTATTCTTTACCCTGAGAGACATCCCATCACATTTAATGTATCTTTTTTTTTCCAGCTGAAGTGAAGGTTTTATTCAGTTATGAAGCAGAGCAAGATGATGAGTTGTCACTCAACGTTGGTGATATCATCAAGAAAGTGGTCATGTCTGAAGGAGGCTGGTGGGAAGGTGAAAAAAACGGCCAGAAGGGTCTCTTTCCAGATAACTTTGTAGAGGTATGTCAGAGGATGGTTCTATTTTTCAGCTTTAGAGGGCTAAAGGACCAACATAACCTAATTAGCAGCAAGTGCTTCATACTAATATCTCTATCCCAATATGCAAGATAAATTCTAAATGCTTAGTTACTCCCTACCTATTGTATTCCATGCACATTAGTAAAAAAAAAAAAAATGTTCCTCAAAGCCAGTAGTGGGATTTATTACTTAATATGAACACCTGATTAATCAGAAAATTATTTCTTCTTCATTTTCTTTTTTTCCAAATATTTTATGTTTGCACCTTGAAATATAGATAAAGAGAAAGAATATTATGCTTTGTTACAAAAGATAATATTTTGTCTCCTTTGGCATATTTCTTAGGTGCTTATTTCCATGTAAATCTTTCTCTATGCAGCCTGGGAATGTCAAGTTAATATTCTTGACAAGATTTTGGGGATGCAGCCCATTAGGATTTAACTGTTTATGTGAAGGATTAATCTATACAGTCTTTTGTCATCTTGTAATGTTCCTTGAATAAACATAAAATCTCTTTGCAACCATGGACAGATATGAACAAAATTTTGTTCGAACCTAAATGTAGTAACAACAAAAGCAGCAAAAAGCAGATTAATAGTCCAAACAACTCTTGGAATGCTTCCTTTTTATTTATTTATTTATTATTATTATTATTATTATCATCACTATTATTAATATTTACGTAATTTCCTTTTTTATTGAACATTCAATCTCAGCAAATTTTTTAACGTTTTTCTTTTATTTTTTTTTATTTTTTTTGACAACTTTGTATTTTATGTATTTATTTAGGATGTGTGAGTAGCCTAATGGCTATCAGTGCAGGAAATATAATTGGCAAATGGAGTTTAACTTTCACCCTAGCCTGTTGTATTCTCATCACACTAATGTAGTTGGGGAAAACATGAACACATTTTCTCTTCTCCAAGCTATGTGTTATATAGCAGGGTAGACTGGATATTCTAGTCTTGGCTGACAGCCAGTCTAGGAGGACAGTTGTGAATTTAAAATTGAAGAAGGCAATGGGAAACTGCTGCACTATCTTTCTGAAGAAGTCATGGCAATTCACAGATAATAAAGAAAAAGCTGGGGAATGTTGTGATCATCTCCATATATTATTTATTTTATTTTATTTTTTTTTTTAAGAAAAAATAAAACTAGATAGATACATTTTATTTCATATTTTACTCAATTGATTAAATGAAAAACTTACAATGTTAGCAGCAGGTTTATTTGAATCAACCATTTTATTAACAGGTTGAGTTGAAAAAGTTTCCCCTGACATATAGGAAAAAAAGAACAGTTGCAAATCAACCAAGTTTGTCAACATTGAAGAGCATCAGTCTTATGTACCTGTAGTTATAACCACAGATCAGCAATGATTCATTGATGACCAAGCATCAGTATTCTCATGCAAATTATCACAACTATCATGCAAATTTAATAGTAATGCCATCTGCATTGAAAGACTGACATCTCCAAACAGGCAACTATTTACAAGAGCAAAACATTTAGTTTCACCAGGCGCATTCTAGTCAAAGTCTATGACCCCCCCCAACAACCACCTCACATTGGTTTGATTCTCTTCTACATACTTGAACGACTATACTTTTCCCCACCAATGCTATTTGTATGGTGCGATACTTCCAATAGCTAGTAACAATGATTTGGATTTTTGTCATTTATTTCATATTGAACAATCAATCTTCTATTTTTATATAGATTTTGAAATAAACAATTCAGAAATGCATTTGACACTGTAGCTATGCAAATAATGGCAAATGTTTGAACATTATGGAGAAATTAATCATATTAGTTGCTATCTTCTTTCTCTTTTTATTTATCTTCTTCTCCTATTTGGGGGTAGTCTCCTTAATTTACGATCTCCATACTCATTCAGAAGTAGTTTTTACTTAACTATTTTACTTAATCAATGATATGTATAATTATAAAAGACCACCTTGTTCCAGAAGATTTAGCTACTCAGAAGATGATTATTGCCAATATTTTATTGGAAAATCAGTTGTCTGTTATATTGCTGAAAAAATATGGGAAGTAAAAGAAAACTAGTAATCAATGAAAGAAATTACTAAAATTAAAGTACTATTTTAAACATTTTCTAAGATAAAAACTGCCATGTTCAAATACTATCATATGATTTTTTTTCTTTTTCTTTGGACTTTATATATATAAGTAATGAATTACAACTTGATAAATAATCATTAAAGTTTAAGAATTTGGTTAAAGTATTTTCATGTGACTGTCTAATATTATGTTCATAAAAAGATACACCTCTATGCTTATTTAGTTTCTATTTACTGTAAGCTTTAATACCCAAGAGAGGTTGATCAAATTGGTTCAGTTCATATTTCATTTTCAAAAAGAAAATGTCAGTTAATTTCCTTAATTTCTGTTGCAGAGTTTAATGAGTCAAAACTTTATCTATTGTTACCACCTTCTTTTTTCTAACTAAGATATCTTGGAACTTGTTTTTATAATGAAAAACACTAGTTTATTTGACATTTTAAGTGGCTGCTACTAGTAAAATCTGTGCATTAAATTGACATTTAAATTAAGTATGAATGGGGAACATAGTTTGAAATAAAGATAAAAGTATCAATTTGAAAAAAATAACAAAAAAAAAACAAAACCTAAAAACTTTTTATCTAAATGAAATAGGATGTAGAAAATGTAATTATCACTGTTAATATAATTTGATACTTTTTGAAAAGTTGAAAAGCCACATACCACTGAAAATTACCTTTTTACTCTGCTAGCATTTGAACATTGACAAAAAAAAAATGGTATATGTTCTTCACTACAAATTGTATTTTGTTTCACTTTAGTATTTGTTGTAATTAGCCGCATAAGTTTTTGTAGACTTAGATAATGTTCATAATGTACTCAAGTGCTTTTGATGCATTGCATTTTGCCATATGTTTACATGTTTTTCAAGTGGTAGTTATTAAATAATGTTGTCATAAAATATTAACCCTGACATAAATATTAAGAACAGTAATTTGGGATCTAAGCAGATGTAATGATGAGGAACTTGAAATTGGATAGACTACATGCATTGTTCTTTTAGAGTGAGAAGTTGAATTTTCAGAAATGTACAAATGCTGTCCTTTCGAGTATTTTCACTTGGATATTTCAACATTAATTCACAAATATCTTCTGAGGTTTTAAGTTGAATCCTTTTGAGTCTATGAATTATTTGGAGTAATATCCTCCTCTTTGATAATTTTATCATTCTCAAAAGAAATTTCACCTGAAGGTGACATTCAAACACCATAAAACAGTAAAGATGGGAATAATAGTCTGCGGGATCTAGAAAATAATCTATAATCACATTCTTCTATTTCTCTCTTAATATATTGAAGAATATATTATTATATTTGTTATTTATTATTTTCAATTCAATTACTGTCTCTAGATTTCTTTCAGACAAATTTTTGCTGAACTTCACTATGGATACTATGAATACAAGACTTTGATAATTTTATTGAACTAGAGAGATTACCAACTCCAGACAATTTGACAGGTGAAAATTAAAAATCCAGTAAATTATTGAAATTTTTATTTTAATGCTAACCTAAAATGATTTAAAATGACATACCAACTATTATCAAAAGGACATGCTTACCAACTTAGTGAGTGCCTAATTGGAAATGAACTGTTTCTGTTAGTCTTTCCTGGTTTTCTTCATATCTGAGACACAAAATTCAACTCCTCACTATTACTGTATCTTTTTAAACAGAGATTCTGTCTAAATTTCTGGGACAGTTGATTCTATTGGGCCAGTTTTCTTGTCTTGAGGAATACCAGAAAGTACAGCTGTTGAAATATAGTGATGTAACAAGGTGAGGTTGACTCTCCCACCTGGTGGAGCATGTAAACCCTTCTGACTCCAAAAGGCTTGTTGCAACCAGTGAATTAAGTGATTTTGGTCTGTGGGACCATGGAAAAACTAAATGAATTAACAATTAACTCTGAATGGAGAGTTTAGTAAATTGCTGAAAAAATTTAATTAAAATACTAATTAGTTACAATGAATAAAACTGGCCAGTCATATTCTGAGGCCCATAGCAAGGTTTTAATTTTTTGGATAACTTAATAAAACATTAAACCATTCCCAATTCCCAACCTCACCTGCTTTCCTATACTTTTGTCTAAGTGGAATAACATGACAAATGGAACCTGGATAAAATCACTCTTATCACTAAAAGTTATCTGGGTAGGAGTACTATTTACTCAAAATTCTTACAATTATCAAATAGGGGGGGGGACTCTTGGCTGTCAACAATTAAGCATCAGATTTGTAAACAAAAAAACATATTCAAATCCAGTAAGATTCATAAGTAATTTTGTTTAATAAGCTATCTGGTTGACATCCATACAGTATCTATGAAAACATATAAGCAAATAATAAAAGTAAGTTTGAGTAGTTTTAGAATTCTGTGTCTGTTGAGATCAGTTCATAGGAAGAAACTGTTGGATTGTAACCACTACCAATAGTCACATGATTAATTTTAGAATAAATCCTGTTGTTGTGTATTGCAAAGAGACTGATAACAAACATACAAAAGCAGCTAAGAAGATATTAGTGTTGCATAGAAAATATTAAGAACTGTGTTTGTGGTTCATATATTTTGTGTGTGTGTGTGTGTGTGTGAGAGATGTTTTGACTGGATTTGTGAAGCTTCATTACTTGATAATTCAGAACACAATGTGGGCTGGTTTGTTTCAGTCTCCAGATTGAATCCACCAGCAGGAAGAACATCTCCACTTCCTATAACCCAGGCAAGAGTTAGTGACCAAGATTTTGGCTGAGTGAAATCTCATAACTGCTGCCAGTGACAAGGAAGTTAGTCTTTGACTAATCATGGCCTGACTGTTAGTGGCGGCAGTGATACGATGACATGATGACAGCGATAAGGGCAATAAAAATGGATAAAATCATAAAATAATGAAAATAAAATTTGAAAAGAATTTTTTCAACCATTACAATTGAGCGGAGACGATGATTAGTAGTATAAAATAAATACAAGTTGGAATTGGGTTTTATGTTCTTGTCATCAACTCTAATTTTGCTTGCATTTTATTTTACATGTTCTGTGTTTCTAATGTTTTGTTTTTCTGTCATCGTTTTCTGTTGTTGATGCACAAATTATTGTAATGCAGAAGTAAACACCAGAAAGAATTTATTTCTGAAACACTAATTATTAAAATATCTTTCTATATTTCTGAGATGAGGTATTGTAATTATTTACATTTTTCAAACTGTTGCCATATTTACAATGTTTCGGCTGTTGTATGCTCCGGTTTTCTTCAGGTGATTGGAACAGTTGGGGGTGAACAAAAACATAGAGAGTTGAATTAAAAGGAGATAATTGATACAGAGACATCCGGAAGAGGCATGGCATGTGGAACTAAAACAATCTATCTAGGTGGACGAAGTAAAGAGTTCAGTTCAAAATTCCAATCACTTGAAGGAGGCTGGAATGTACAACAGCTGAAATGGCGTGAATATGGCAATAAAGATGAAGACAAGAGTCCGAATACTTATTAAAATTTGATTACATTATAACTTTTAGGTCAACTAAATAAAAAAGGCAAAAAGTTAGGTAGTCTGTCATATATTATTAGAACATAGCAATTATGTTTATCTGCTGGCAGATTTAAGGTGCCCACCTCAAAGAGAATTAGAAAAATGATTATATTATTTTTTTTTACATGAAGATAGATTTAGTAAGGGTTACTTTAAATATATGATGCTCAATTTTAAAAATAATTGCTCTCAAATTATCACAAGTTTATTCATTTTTTACTAGTATTTCTTTTGCCTTTTATTGCAATTCCCAGACCCTCATTCTGTGCAGTACAGAAATAAAGAATAAGCCCTCTGCTAAAATTTGAATGCACATCTCTTTTCCTCAGTAAGCTCATATCTATTTTATTTGCTATTTTCCGTCTGTGCTACTTATGACCCTAGCATGGCAATCTGAGAGTTGTGACAAAAAGCAAAAGAAAGAAAGAAAGAAAGAAAGATATACAGATTCAAGAAATATTAATAAAAAATTATAATTCACAAGACTTCATCTAATAAATTCAGTTAAGTATAAGTTTTGTAAGATTTTACATTGTTTGAATTGATTGTATTATTTAAACATTATTTTGTTGTTTATAGTCTTGAACCATTTCAGTTGATATAAACTTGTCTCAGTATCATCTTTGCATTATATCAATCAGTTATATTTGATTGCATTAAAATAATACTGCCGCAGGAATGCTGTCTTTGCAAAATGTGAGAAAGATTGTTCCTGGCTTAAATATGATTGATTCAGTGATAATTTTCCAGTGGACTTTTCACTTAGAATTGTAGAGATATTGAGTGTTTACTGGAGTCTTTTTTGACAACTGATATTAATCAGATTTCACTTAGAGCTGATATGTTCCATTAATGATTGGTCTGTTATAATTTCCTTCAGTGTTACTCAAGTGAAATCAAGGAGAACAGAGCTACTCTTCAGTTGTTACTGATTGCTAAGTAAATGGCTTTATGGCAAAATCTAAACTCTTTATTGTGAGAGTTGTCAGTTCATTCATTTATGCTTTTAAATTGATCAGATTTTGTGTGATTTATCTTGAGCATGTAAATAAACTGTTCACTTATATAGGTTATTATTTTCACCATTGTGTCTTTTTATTTATTTATTTTTTTAATTTTTTACAAATGCATCATTGAACAATGAATATTTATAACTTACTTTGTTGCTACTTACAATGAACATGAACTTATTTCCAGATCCAGCAGTAAGAATAACTACTTTGGATATTGAGATTTACACAAGTGGGATTAAGTTCTGTTAATATTATATACATGAAGATGCTAAAATATTCTCATTACTTTCTTTGCAAAATCTTATTAAACACTAGAATTTGTTTGGGAAGAATCACTTTTTGGCCAAGAACTTTCCAGCACTTTTAAAACTGTGTGTGTGACTTATATATGCGTGTGTGTGGGCATAGAAATCAACGTTGCATGGTGACTGCCTGTTTTGTTTTTTTACAGTCCTCTGATGATCCCATTGTAGTATGAAACTGACATTCACCATTTTGACTCTTATGTCCACACTCTCCACTTCTATAAATATTCTATCTCCAATATTGAGCACTCTTTCCTCATAAATATATAGCAAATTTTAAACATATATATATATATATATATATATATATATATATATATATATATATATATATATATATATATATATATATATTATATAAATTTTTCATTTGACTAGACAAGGTTTGTTTTTGATGAAAATCATTATTGTAAATTTTGAGTATTATAAAATTTGTAATATTCAAATTCAATTATTATTTACTTGTTTATTTTTAAATTATACATTCAATTTATTTTATTTAAAATTTTTGTTTTTTGGCAAGAATATCACATTTTTTGGATTAAATTGCGGTTATATATATTACATATTACAAAAACTTGATTATTTCACACACACACACCTATTTGTCATTATTTTAAATTTCTAAGTATCATATAATTCATAATATTCAAACTTATCAGTTGTTTATTTTTAAATTAGTGATCATTCGTTATAATAGATATCACATTTATAGTTTTTCATAAATTCATCAGATTTACCAAACATTTGACTTTGATGAGTGTTTTGACACAAAATTCATGAATTGACAAACCGGATAAGTCACTTGTCTTCATTAATTGAATTCATCTACAGAATTGGATATCAGAATAAACTGTTATCAGCTCTATCAATTATAGACATGATAATAATCCTCTTTATGCATTATAAATAAGATAATAAGAAAGCATAACTAGTATCTGGAAATAACTTTAGTAAGAAGGAATATAATTTTTCTTATAACTGATAAAATGTTTTCTTCTTTTTTCTATATCTATTCCATTATATTAATTTATTTGGACAAATTTAATTCATTAATATTTTATATAACAATAATTTTCACTTGTATGATTTTTAATAAATATAATATAAGGTGTCTGGGTGTGTATTAAATTTGAATATGTATAAGTAAACCTTACATTAACATAAATACCCGCCTATATGGTTTTTCTCTAAGAGTGGCTTATATATCGGAATCCTGTACATCTAACAACCAAAATAAATAGGAAAATCTCAGATTATATGGTAATATTAGAATGCTAACAATGAAAATATTAATTCTGTATATTGTTAATGAATAAAAGATCTGTTTTTGAATCACAATTGGCACCACTTAATAATGAAACTATTTCATCTGTGTTAGCATGCATTAATAAACCACAATAAAATTTGAAATTATCACTATAGAAAGTAATGAACAGTGGTATGAACAAGTATACAAATATTAACTATTTTTTTGTACCAAATGAAACTTGAGGGTGTTCTTGTCAGGAGAAATTGAAAAGAAAAATTTAGAAGTTAGGAAGGTAGACAAGATCAGAAATTAATGAAATTTTAAAACATTTAGGGTAAATTTAAGTTAAAAGGTGTGAAGAGTTGTTGTAAAAGAAAATGTAACAACTTTTTAAAGCAAATAGTTTTCCTATATAAATGCTTTATAATTTTACTTTTTAAAGTTTTTTTTTTGTACTTTTCAAAAGCTTTTAATAAAAGTTCTAGGTATGCATACAACATTATTTTACATTGGACTTACAATTGAGAAATATGATTGTTGTTCATTTTTAATGCATGAAGCAATTTTCCCAATTCTTGCATAACTGAGAAAATTAGCTGACTTGTTGTTGTGCAACCATATGATATCAATGGTTGATGGCTGTTCACTGCTGCTACCGGGTTGCTCTCTTGGAACATATGTATGAGGAGTAATTCTGTTTTTTTACCATTGTTGGCTGTGAAATGTTTTCCTTAACACAAAATAAACTACAGAAACTCTTACAGAGGTTAGGAAAGGAGAGCAAGAAGGACTAAGCATCAGAAGGTATGGTTGCCAGCAGAAGGAAAATCCCAAGAGGCAAACTACTAATAGGAGACACCAACATCAAGCAAATATAAAAATATAAATATTTGGCGAGTGTTTTAATGAATATGACACTGAAATCTGAAGATGATTTGGAATATCAAAAAATGCCTTCTAAAAGCTGAGCAACATATTAAGAAATAGTAAAATTTCTTTAGAAGCAAAAAAAAAAAAAAAAAAAGAAAAAAATGAAAAAAAAAAAGAGTACTGAATTGTTATGTAATATTGGTCCTCTTATATGGCAATTAATGCTGGACAATATCCTTATAGATGAAGAAGAAACTTGAGGCAACAGAAATGTGGTTCTACTGAAGGCTGCTGGGAATGCTATGGACCAAACATGTGAGCAATGAAGTTTTGGAGAAAATGAAAACAAATAGGACACTTATAGTTAAAATCAGGAAGAGGCAGTTGAATTTTCTAGGGCACATAATAAAGAAAGAGGGCTTGGAAAAATTGACACTCACAGGGAATATTGAAGGCATGAGGGACAGGGGAAAGCAGCACATAACCTACCTAGCAAGATTGAGTAAATGGAGCAAGATGTGACTAACAAGTGTTAGGGAAATAGGAAACAAAAAGGACATCTACTTAGAATCAAAAAGAAAAAGTTGAAATTTTTAAGGTATATAATGAAGAACGAGGTCGTTGAAGAATTTGACACTCATAGGACATACTGAAGACAAGAGGAACAGTGGAAAGCAGTGAATAACCTACCTAATGATGGTAAATGGTTGGCAGAACAGGGGTTAGGAGGGAAGGCAAAAAAGACAGACTTTAATAAGCACCACAAAACATAGGAAGTTGTGGAGAGTCATGTTCGCCCATGTTCTGAATGGACATGTCATGTAGAAGAATGACAACAAAAATTTCATCCTGGCTTTTGTATCTGTAGCTGATCAGACATTTTCATTCTTACTGAGAAGTCATTCTTAATTGCTTGTATTGTTTGCTCTTTGATAGTTGGCCATCTTTTTCAGATTGTCTTTTATTTTTTGTCTTTCTTTTTGAATAGCCATTCTTGCTTACTGTGTCAGTGGTCTCTAAATATATCTGCTCTGTATAAAAAGAAAAGAAATATTTATGATTTCTTTCAAATAAATTTTGTGCCTAGATGTAACCAAGTTGCTCTAATAATGTAAGAACAGGCAATGTGTAAAATCAGCTACAATTAGTTTGTTATTGATTTTTCTCTTACTTGAAATAGGAGTATGAGAATAAACATATCTTACAACTCACTGTTTAACGAAATGCATTGAGCCTTGTTAGAGACAAGATAATGTTCTGTTGTTTTATTTTTGCTTTGGTTATTAATTTGGGTTACATTCTCAAATAAGTTGTTGATTAAATTATTGCTGAAATTATTTGCAACTGAGTTTCTGTTAACCCTGTGGTCAATATGAATGAAACTTTTTTTTAGTTTGTGACAAAAATTAGTCCTGGTCTTTATTTTGGGCATTTAACATAATGAAAAAAACTCTTCAAATAAATTCTTTAAACATATTTGTAAATTCTTATTTTGGAAGCTTGAATCATTTTAGTTTTGGATTCTCATTTTCATCTGTCTCATGTCTTTATACTAAAATTCATTTACTACAAGGCTTGAGAGACATTGGAGGTAGATGGTTACTGTTAAAATGGTTATGATGAGGTGTGTGATATGAATGAAAGAGGAAGTGGAAGAAAGTGAAGATTATGACGATAAGGAGAGTACATAACAATTGACCCTTGACTTGAAGAGGCTAAGATTGTAGTGTTCAGGAGAGCACTATGCAGGAGTCTGTCCCACAATGTAGCAATTCTTAGGAAAAATCTGAGTAGAATTTTCTTTTTAGATTTGGAATACAAAGGAATGGTTAATTCAACTCTGTGGAAAGTCAGATAGTATGCTTGAAAGATCAGAATTAGTGAAACTAAAGACTGGCGCTTATCTGAATATTTGCCATGGAAATAGCAACAGAGTAGCGACAGGCTTACAATATGGCATCTGTGAGAAAAAGGCTGTAGAGTGATGAATAAGTCTTCTCCAACAAGACTGTAGTTGATTTTAAAGTTTATAAAGATTGGAAAGTGAGGATTGAGGTACCCCAGCCCAGATATAGAAGCAGTACTCTATTTTTGTTGTAATCTGACTCTTGTAAAAATAAAGCATGCCAGAAGGAATCCAGTACTTCCAGGATTGATAGAATGAGTTACAGTAATCAATTGTATATATGAATTCAACTTGGGACATCTGGGTATGCAAGATAATTTGATAATGTATAGAATGGTGTAACATGCCAGTTAATAAATAAAACACTATTGTAAGATTATTTTCCATTAATGCATTTTTTTTTAATTAGTACTTAATTAGCAGTGATACAGCTTGATTTTCTTTTAATTTCAAGTTGATTGTTGTATTTTAACATTTTGTGAGGAATTAAAAACTACTAGTTTCATTTGTAATATTATTTTGTCAAGTACTAAAATAATTCAAGTAGAATATTTGTGTTAGTCTGACTTCTAGGTGATGTGGCCCTTCAGGATGTCGGTGATCATGGCTATTCACACCTACCTATCATTTGTCGCTCTTAGCAATGTTTGTCTTTTTACTATACTTCCCACTCCCTGTTTTCCTCTTGTCTTTAATATTTCTTGTGGGTGTCAGATTCTCCAAGCCTTCTTTTCTCATCAGGTGTCAGTGAAATTTCAACTGTCTCTTTCTGATTTTATGTATAAGTGTCTCTTGTTTTCATTTTCCTTAAAGCCTCCTCATTGTTTACATGCACTGCTCATGGTATTCTCAGTCTTCTTTTTGTAGAACCATATCTTTGTTACTTTGTCTTCTCTTTATCTGTAAGGAAATTGTCCAGCACTCACTGCCATATAGGAGATCAGATATTACATAGCAGTTCAGCACTCTTCTTTGTTTCTAAGGACACTTATTAGAAGAACCATATCTCTGATGCTTGAAGTCTCTTATTCATCTGTGAAGAGATTGTCCAGCATTCACTGCCATATAAGTGGTCTGCTATTACATAGCAGTTGGGCACTCTTTTCTTTGTTTCTAATCAAATTTTCCAATCTGTTAATACTTTGTTTAGTTTCTGGAAGGCTTCTTTCTCTATTCCAGTGCACATTCAGATTCTGTGTTACATTTTCTGTTGCTTGTTATTACACTTCCAATATAGTTAAATTTCCATACTTTGTGATACTCTGACTAGTACATCTCTAAAAGGCTAGAAAAACAAAAAGTTCTAACTAAAAATTCAACTGGTGTCTTGTTTTATTTTAATATTGTCCAGTTAACATGCTTTCTTCATACAAAGCGATTTACTTCTATGACCATAAAATCTAAGAATAACATTTTTTTTATTTGATTTTTTGCTAATTACCGTCATTAGTCAATTTTCTAATGGTAAATGTACTTTAAAATTAGTCAGAGTTGAGTATAATTGCTGCACTTAGTAATGATTTAATAAATATCCATGTATTAATTGCACAGCTAATAAATATCTCCTAATAGCTTTCTGTAAAATTGTTTTTCATATATAACTAAAAGATTAATTAGAAAAGATCTCATTTGGACACAAAGAATTTAAAAGTATAGGCATGATTTCCATTTTCTTAATGCAAGACATTATGTGAATTTATTTTCATGCCATATTTGCATGTATTGCATTAAAAAATGGAGTGCAGCTTTAACATGGGATCAAAAGATAATATTACAAGAAGAGTCCACTTGAGGATGATCAGAACTACTAAACCACTCTGAATCAAATACTTTATATTTCATGACATTTTATTTAAAATAACATTATAGAAATATAGTTATTATATAAATTATATTATTGTTAATTTAGACATGTTTTATTTTTCAATTCTGTTTACGATTGAGTTCCCAGTTCCTTTTAAAGTCTACTTCAACCTTCTACTTCAAATGTCTCTGCCTAAACTCTGAAATTTTATTTATTATGTTTATTTTTCCTCAATAGAAGTAGATAGATTTGCCTATTGTCTGGTTCACTTTCCTCCCCAATCTTTTGAGCAGGAGCATAGGTTTATCTCTTGTTTCCTGTTTAGAATTGGGTTTCCGGTTCCTCTTAAACTCTTTTCATTCTCTTTCACTCCCAGAAGCCTCTTGTGCCTTAGTGGCCTTATCACCTTGCTTGGAATGAATTGATAAAAAAAAATGAAAAAAAAATGAGTCATTGAATGAAACCCATACAAATATCTGTCATAAAAAATAAATGCTTTTGGTTTTCTATCACTTTTGTTAAGTGATTATGTATGCTAATGTAAAAATATTGGAGAATAAGCATAAATTTTAATGAAAAATTCTTTGTATTAATATTTGATACAGAATATTCAGAGCAACATTTACATGTGTAATTATTAAAAGTTTTATAATTGTTCATCTCCAGCCTATTGTCACAAGAGCCTCTTTATAAAATTTGTAACTTAATTTTGTCCTAATATTGTGAATAGTTTTTTTTATTTTTGAAATTTGATCACCAGCAACTAATCAAAAATCTGTTTTGCATAAAGCAAGCCAACTACTTAAC
>CAHIKZ030005607.1:325000-330000 GCA_903632075.3 Acanthosepion pharaonis
TCTGCATTTATTTTGACATAATTGACTTTGAATGGACCAATATTCTTAATGCTTAAAATACTAGCAGAAATCATTATTACACTTTCTCTGATTGTCTTTGATGAGTGATCATTTCTATAAAGGTTTTCAACCTCTAATTATCAATTCTACATTTATCACTAAAAATTACTGCTGAGTTTTCATTTACTTCTTGACCAAACTTGCATGCTTACCTTTGTGATGTTTACTTTTAGGAGATAGTTTGTTTAGCTATTGTTCATAATATTCTTTTCTGCTTATATTTTTAACACTAGCTTCTTCAAATATTGTTAGTCAATTCACTTTTCTTTTTTATCACTTTTTTAATTTAGCTAAAATTTCATTTTATGGCATTCTTAAAGCCATTTTTTCTTGTTCTTATCTTGTCAAGGCTTTCAATTAATTTTTTCATTATTCTTTGATCTCTCTTCAATTTTTTTGCAAGTTCTAACATTGTGTCCCCATCACTCAAATTTTGTAAAATTATTGAACGATAGGAGAAAAGATATTGTAAAATTATCTTTTTTCTCTTTTGGGGTTATATATTTCTTATATCACATGTCAGTCTTATGCTATTATTTATGTTTATTTACAATATGATGAACAATCCTTGTGTTGCTTAATAAACTCTCACACCAGCAAATAAGCTATTTTTAAATATCTCTAATAAAAACAGAAAATACTCCTTCCCTGTCTTTTTGAACAGGAGTAGTGGTTTCTGTTTAGGATTGGATTTCCAGTTCCTTCTAAAGTCTTCTAATTTTCCTAAAGGCTTCTTCCCATCCCCTGCAAACTCTTGCGTCTTAGTGGCATTTTCTTGCTTGGGGTGAAATGATTGACCTTTAGGACTCTGCATTATTAATATTACTTCGCTTTCCACTGCATTCTTTTTCAAGGCCTCTCAGTTCCAGTAACCTTATTGTTAATTTCACTCAAAGTTGTTTTCTGTTGCCATAGCAGAATATGGCAAAACACCTATGAAATTCAAATGCACTATTGTTCAGAGTAACCTACAGTGGCAGGATAAACCTTTTGTACAGCAAATGAAGTCACATACAGAGAGATAAATGTTTAAAAAAATATAAGCTGAAATTTCCATAGTATATTACCATCTAAATATCAGTATGGCCTAAAATTTTTTACCAATATTTGTTGGCTAATACCAATTTTATTTTGGAAATAAAATCTGCTACTGTACACATTTATTGAATAAGGATATTTTTTTTTCTAATTGAAGTGTGTTCAAATATTTTTGAAAATATGTTTTTCTATTGAATATACTAGTTTTTCTTAATAATTTCTCAATTACCTGACACACTGAATGTGCGTGTATGTAGATATAATGACTGTGACTTCATTTTGATCAATGTCACTGCTTGATCCATCCTCAGATATAGGAAACACAGATGTGGCTTTTTAGTGCTGCTAGGGTTTTACATTCTTGTTCACAGATGTGGCAATGTTGATCCATCCTCAGATATAGGAAACACAGATGTGGCTTTTTAGTGCTGCTAGGGTTTTACATTCTTGTTCACAGATGTGGCAATGTTGGTCATCATTTGCAGTAGTTGTTACATAAATGTTGCATAACATGTAAGGAATGACTTCTCTCTCTGGTGTCTTTGATGATTTTTGAGGCCTAACCTACTTAGTCATGACCATATTGATTACTCATTAGATCAAATCATGTAGCAACATTTCCAGGGAAATTAACAGCAAGACCTTTATGAATATCTCTTTTTTTTGTGTACAACATTTTCTCTTATTGTATTTCCTTCAGGATGAATGATCTAGAATTGTTTTTCCAGTCATTTTGTATTACGCTAGCCGCCTTCTGTGTGTTCTTGATGTACTCTTTATATCTCAATTTTGGCTTGTGTATGAGTCTTTTTCCTTCATGATATAAAAACTGTCATCCTTCATTCTAACCACAATACATACAGATTGGAATCTGACAGAATGATAGGATAAAGAACAAATAGGAAACTTTTTGCTTTTATTAAAGCTATATCAGAATGAGATATGGAAAAATTGTTTTTGGTGTTTTCATTTTTGTGTAGTTTATTTTCATTGGTTAAGCAGACTTCATGGGAGGATAATGTACACAAGAGTGTGACTGCATGTAGATTTTATATATATATATATATATATGAGAGAGAGACGAGAGGGTTCAACAGCCCCAGGCATCTACGTTGGGATGTCATCCAATCAAAGAGTGGAAAAAAAGTTTAGTTTATATTTAATTTGAATAAAGTGTTTATTTCATATTTCAGCTGTTTTTACATATTTAAAATGTCTTCCTTACATTTCTCAGTGCTAGGCCCTATAGCCCCCAGCTGACTTCTTTAGTATTTGGGGCATACAATCCTTGATTGTATGCCCCTTTATATATATATATATATTTGCATTTAAATAAAACAATCTGTTAAAATAGTGTTAGAATGTTACATATGAAATTGTATTTGATAAATTCTAATACTGGTTGGTATTGGCTATATATATATATATATATATAGCTTTATTACATTTGCAAAGATTTGTTTGGCATGTAATACTTACAAAAGGCTCAAAATCTTTGATTTTAAAAGAAACAATTTTCTAAGGATTGTTATAAGGCTTGATTAATCTTTTAAAATGTTATTGAAAATAATTTGCATTTTCTTGGAAAGTTTTTCTTTATTTTCAACTGCTCCCATATTTCTAAAATGCTTTTAAAATTCCACTGGTCGCTGTCTTTATAAAAATTGAACTTCCTGCTGCTGACAATTGGTCTGCTGCAGGACACAAACTGTCTGTTTAGAGCGATTTGAATATTTTCAAATCCTGTATTTCAGAAAATGATAGTAATTATTTGTGTTGTTTCAATCTTTGGATGGGATGTTAAAATGGTTCAGTCAATGAGCAGTAGCTGTATCTCTCAAAGATAGAAAGAAAGAAAGAAATATTTCTGCCTATATCTTTTTAAGTGATTAAAAAAAGAAAAAAAGACGCCCTTTACAGTCTAATGTAGCTTTGGGCAGATTGTTGGAATAATTGTCATTTGGAGGAGGATTTCTGTAATCTTTTTCATATTAGAAACAAGTTCAATTACTTGATTCAGTAGCTGAACATCTGCAAATCATTAACATTACCACATTATCTGTTCTCTAACCAGCTTCTAATTATTGTTTATTTTATTTCAAAGACAAAAAATAGGATTCAAAAAAGATGTTAACACTACAGATAATTATATGTAACTATTAAACTTAACGTAAATATATCAAATTTATATTTTTTAACCATGTGGCATTTTCCATTTTGCTTGCAGGAATGAGTTTTAAAATCAATCTTGCAAGTTAATTTATATTGTGAAGTTCATATTTTGCCTTTTTGACTCTCAGATGTTATAGGACAAGATTACAACTTTCTAAACACTATTAGGGTTATGGCCATATCATGTTGAAACACTATTTCTTGTACAATCACTGAAGTTAACTAACATCAAGCCTAGTTAGTACATTGATGGGTTATTTTTTTGAACTATCAGGTGCTATAAGCTAGGATGGTGTAATAGATAAAGACCGGGAATTGGAAATCAGAGAGCCATGTCCCAATTCTATTTGGGCTTTTTATATTCACTTACATGCAAATACATTTGTGAAGGGTATGAATCCACCTCTTCTCCCTCCAGCTATAGGTTAATTAGTAGGACTTGTATCAGTAAATGATTATTATCTCCAAAAAACTTTTAAAATATAAAAATATTTTTTGGTTTTAAATAACCTTCAAAAGGTTGGTAAGCCATAAAAAACAAACTGATCAAATAAATCTTAACACAATTAGTGCTAATGATTACTCTACCAACATTGTATTAATGTAAGTGTCTCACTTGTGAGCAGTTTTGTATTTCGTTCAAAAACTTAGAGAGTAAAATAAGTTTAAGATATAAATGCTGAGTGGAACAAAGTATTGTAAAGAATTTGGTGTGTCAATGTACAGACAGGAAAATAATGCTGATAAAAAAAAAAAAACCCAAAAAAAACAATACAAATATATTAAAAAAGAGTAACTTTTATAAACAAGAATCAGTTGGTGCCTTTGTTTTTTTTTTTATATAAAACCTTGACTGTAAGCATATAATATATTTTTATTTTTTTTTTTCTGGACATTCTGTTTTTTCTTTCTTTTATCTAATTAAAAAGTTGTCTATCTGGTAACTTGTTTGAATTTGTGAAATATGTTTATTATATGACACATTGTTGTGGATTACTATCTTCATCTCTGTCTTTAGTTTCCCACAATGTTTCAGCTGAGATATTTTTGGCCTTTTTTGTCTGTTTCAGCCAGTTAATATCCAAAGGATATCAAATATAGCATACATACTGACCAAAGAACATCTTAGTCAGAATGTAATATTGATTGATTTATTTGTGTTCATTTTGTTTAGTTCTTTTTTTCGTAACAGAATGTTTAGTATAGAGCTTAGAAAAAATTTGCAGTGTGAGATAGGCAGGAAGTAAGGCATGTATCAACATCAGCATGGCAAAGGGCACTCTTTTAAAGGCAAGGAAGGTCAAAAATATTCTAAGTCAAGTGATAGCGATTGCTGTATAAGTCATACGATTTTTGAATCAAGCACAAGCAATGCCGGGCCATGCTGCTAGTAATGATATAATAAAGATGTTGACTTTCCACACTACCTTAAAGAAAAAGTTTGGAAGGAAATTCTGATCAAAATTAGAAAAGAGCAAATAACAGTTGACTTGAAGTTTAATTTGCTGACAAAACTTTTTAATAATCATTAAAAAAAAAAAAAAAAAAAAAATTTCAACTAACAATGCTTTTTGATCAATGGATGCCAAATGTTTCCTGTATGGAAATGGTTAATTTCACCATGGAGTTGTTTGAATATTTATTTTCTATACTTATTTCTGCTTCTTGAACTGTGAAGTGAATTGAAAGTGATGTCCAAATTATAGTTTAAAAAGAGCTTTAATAATTGG
>CAHIKZ030005607.1:335000-577500 GCA_903632075.3 Acanthosepion pharaonis
AAAACAAGTTATAATCAATATTTTTAACATGGTTAGATAATATAAGGTGAAAATCACATGATACATTGTTCATATAAATATATCTTGAATATTTTTTACCTTAAGCAGGTTACTAATACTAATTTTATAGTAAAAAGATTGACTTGTATAATAAAATCAATCATAGTGAATAGACACAGATCATCAGCAATTTTTGTGTTATGTCATTGATCCCAACTAAAGAGTCAAATTAGTTGCTTCGAATAGAATAATAATTAAACCACTTGTTCTAATAATCAATAAATTGTTAATTATCTTTGATTCAGATTTAGAATAGATGGAAACCACTACAGTATACCATGTATTTAAATGGATTTTATAATTCTATATGTCAATATGGGCTCCATGATATTCTACAATAACTTTCATCAGTATTTCATCAATTGATTTTGTTAACTATTCTACTGTTTTAAACTTAATATTACTTGGAGGAGTTTTTAGTGCTACTCACTTGTAGCAATCTTTGCTTGAATATTGTTTTCCATATCATTCTCTTCTAATGATAAAGTGCATATTTTCTATTGTATTGTAATCTGGAGAGGCTGGTAGGTTGTTACATTAATTTGGTCTTTGTTAAACCTTTTTTCACAAGGTGGGAAATAGTCAGAATGTGAAAAAAAAACTTAAAAAGTAACTATTTTTCACAATAAAAAAAAAAACATTTTGTGAAAAACAAAAGAAAATCTTGTACTCTCTATATTTATCTTGAAATCATTAACAACTTTAAAGGAACTCATTATTTTTACTGCCCCCAAAAATTCAAGCCTAAAACAGTACTTCCCCCATCCTCATTCTCTTCAAAGTTTTGTTGGTTAACTTTTTCCAACTTCTCACCTAGTCAGATATAAGTATATCCTGAAATTTTTACCAATATCAGTATATTTTATTGTGAGAACATTGAATTACACCATATTGGATTTTATTATGCATTTGAAACATCCAACATGTTGCTTAAAGTACTTATTAAGTGACAGCTTAGTAGAACTTGATAATTGGGAGTACTTTTAATATTGCAAGTCTATGTTTTGATGTATAAATTAAACAACATGGATGACAACAACGGACCATAAATATACAGAGACAGACAGACATACATACATACATATATATAGAAAGAGAGAGTGAGAATGTAAGTGTGTTTATATATATATATATATATAGAGAGAGAGTGTGTGTGTGTATATATGTGTATATATATATATATATATATATATATATATATATATATATATATGTGCGTGTACTGTGATGGATAAATTATCATTTAAATTACGCATAGATAAAAATAACACTGGCATCTCGTTTTAACAGATATATTAACTAAAATTGCACAAAAATATATTAAAATACTAAAGAGTAAATTTATTCAATAAAATTGACATTGGCTTTAACCATGGCCTCCAGATGACTTCAGAATCTCCTGCAACACTTCTGGAGAGTCTTCTTGTTTAAGTTGGTGAATGCTACCATAATCCTTGCCTTCAGTTCATCTTTGGTATTACAAGGAGTTTTATTGGTATCTTGCTCAACTGCATCCCACACATAATAATCAAAGGGATTGCACTCTTGGGAGTTAAGTGGCCTCATGTAAGGGGTGATTTGTTTGCAGAAATTGTCTGACAGTCATGACTGGGTTCTCCTGCTTGTATGGCATGATACAGAGTTCTGTTGCCAGACATAGGGTCTTCCAGTAGCCATCCTCTTGAGCCAGGGCAGCAGTACCTCCTCAAGGCACTTGATGTAGGCCTCTGTGTTGAGTCTGAGGCCCTCACCAACAAATTTGGGAGTTCTTTTCTTATCAGAACGATTGGAGTAAATTTTCTGAGCTGCTGTACCTTCGTAATCACCATTAGACTCATTCAACTCTTTCTGAATCCTCTGTTCTGTCTTCAGATTGACACCCAAACACTCTGAAATATTTGTATTGGAGTTTCTAGCATGAATGCCAAGCAGTACAGGATGCTGTTTCTAAATTTCTGGCAGATTGAATTGTGTCATGGTGCTCTTTTTCTCACAGGTGGTGACTAATTGACCCTACTATACTGTGCAGTTGGAAAAAATCAAACGGCACACATACAATTTATTCATTGCACCATATATATATATATATATATAAATAAAATAGAGAGAGTGTGTGTGCATTAATTTTGTTTACATAAATTTTTCTTTAATAAAATTTCTCAAACTTTCAGGCCACTAGATGAAAATAAATATATATACTATTTAATAAATAAACTGATATCTACTCAAATATGAGTATCCACTAAAAATAATTTTTAAATTGATAAACAATTAGATTAATAAAAATTATATATATATATATATATATATATATATATATATATATATATATATATATATATATATATATATATCTCCTCATGCAGTTTTTCTACATATGTTGAGCTTCTCGGCACTATAGTAAGCCACATGCTATTGATTCTTGTTATATCTTTGGCGTATTTATCACAGGTTGTTTTTCACAGAATTGTCAGATTGTACCATAAGTAATAAAAATAATCAATTGATGAGGATTGTCTTTTTAAGATAGAACTTGCTTATTAAGTAAGATATATACTCTTATGAAAACTATGTTTATATATACATAAAGAAAAAATTGTCAAACTTTTGATGAACAACAAGGCATTATTCTGAAACATATTAAAGAAACCATAAGATGATGGTAGTTTCAGCATCTTCTTGGCGTTCTAGTATTAACAATAAAATGCTTTGATCTTGTATTATTTATTCTGAATCTGATGACAAATAGTACATGCCTTTGATTGGACATTTACTTTGACAGTTAAAATAAATTGTGTGTCTGTGTGTATATATATATATATATATATATATATATATATATATATATAATCTTTGTAGAGTAGGAGTTTGTGTCAATCCCTTCTTATTCATCAATGACATGCATAAAACTTTCTATTCAGTTTAATTCTTTTGTAGATAATGCTGAGAAACTCATCTGAGGTCAATTTGCTTTTAGAATGACCTTTTATATGTTGAAATAAAAGGAACTTATTGATAGTTCTGCCTTGGAGTACATTCTGTGCTGTTTAATTATGCACATAAAATAATAATGCTAACTATTGATATATGTAAAATTATATAATTTAATGTATACCAAGGAGAACAGAATTTCTGCCAATAAAATGCTTGATTTTAGACTAGAACAATCATTAATCAGAAATAATAAAGTTCAATTCTTATCAATGTCAACTCAATTACAAAACTCATTATAATTTCACACTCAGCAGGACCTTCAATAGAAATGATTGTATTGATTACAGAAAACCTATTTTATTATTTTATGAATGCTTATTTATTTATATACTTACAAATTTACACATTTTTTTCTATAGTTACAACTCAATCTTGTGAGTTTCTCCAACTGAAAAACCAAATAATCATTTTGTTTAATACACACACACACACATTGTTATAAATGTGAACAAACTAATATTCATAAATGCCATTTATGTCCTTAATAATATAAATACATATATTTGATTTTTATATAAATTATTTAAATTATATTATTAATTTATATATATATATATATATATAGAACTGAAGGGATAACAGTAAAAAAAAATTCTTTTCAGTTGTTTTAGAGAGACTCATGAGATTGAGTTGTAAGTGTAGGAAAAAATTTAAATTTGTAAGTTAATGTCTATAAATAAGTGTTTATAAAACGATAAAATAAACTCCTTTTAATCAATACAGTCATTCTAATGAGTAGGAAATTATGAAATTCAAACTTGGCAAGGATAAGTATTCAAAAATTTCTCCAAGCTTCAAGTTTTGCAGAAGATCACTCATCAGGGGTTAGATAAATCAATTTAATTTATTAACAAATATCATATATTTCTTAAGACATAAAAAAACAGATATAACATTTTGATGTCAACTTCTTTTAAATTTCTTTCTGAAGGCTGTTATTGATTGGTGTAATCTAACTTGAAATTTATATATATAGAGTGTCTTTTTGTTGTCCAATTTTTATATGGACGGTAATTTCTTCCCTCTGTTCACAATGTTTTCCTTTATTATGAACAAAAACCATAATTAGTTTAACCCTGAAATTATCATATTTGCTTGTCTGCAAAATTCTTGTTTTACATAGGCAATTTTCTATTTTTTTTTATTTTATTTTTTTTTTTTTTCAAGTTTACTGCTCACACTGCATAGATGAGTTATTTTACAAGAAAATCCTTTTAACAAATCAACTTGGTTCTCTTAAATTTATTTTTTCCTAAGATTTGTGCTTGGTTATCAGATGCTATGATAATTCCTAAAAATAGCTATGCACCTTGATCTTCCCAGTTAAAAATACCAGTTAAATATCATTGGATAGAGTATAATATTTGGATAGCATTTCCTTTTTATTTTAAGAGTAAAACAAAAAAAAAAAGTGGTTTGGGGACATTTAAGTTCAAGTATAATACAGTGTTAATGACCTAATTCTTTCCCTTTGCTGAATATTATTTGCTCAGTTATGCATTCTGCCACAAAGAATTAAACTTTAAATATTCTGGTTAAATTCAGTTCCTTCCTCCCTCTCTCTCTCTCTCTCTCTCTCTCTCTCTGAGGCATGAAGGAATAAATATACATTAGGGAGCCAATTGCAAAAAGGGGGAAGAAAAGAAAAAAAAAAAAAGTCTGCAATCCTTGTCAGTAAAAGGTACATTCTCAAAATAAACAAAACTTGTCTACAGCTAAAATCAGAGTAAAAATCAATAAAATAAATTCCTCTCTGCATGAAATTTGAGGATATTCTTCAGGAATTGTTCTTTCTTTATATATACACTATATATATGAAATAAACTGTGACATTATCATAATTATTATTTTTAGTTCCAAAATTCTGCTGGAGTACATGTTTCTCACTAACAATTTTAATGCTATGCCCCTTGAGGGTGTAGTGACAATAGTTCTCAACAATTTCCTTTTCTTTATTATTTATGAATTGCCATGACTTGTGAAAGATTGTTGAATGAATTCTTTTTGCCTTCTCCACTGTTTTAAATTCGGAATAGCCTTTCTCTCTTCTAAATGTAGGTTATTCTGGTTCTCTACAACATTTTTTTTCTAGAAGCACCATGAGGCTTATTGGGAAAGATAATGGAGTGGTTTCCCCATTGACTTCTCTATGGTTTTAGATTCAGAATAGTCTTTCTCTCTAACGTAGGCGATCATGACTCTCCACAGATCTTTATTATTTGTGAATTGCTATGAATTCTTGAGAAAGTTAGTGAAATAGTTTCCTGTTGCCTTTTCCATTGTTTTGAATTGAGAGCAGTAGTACTTTAGACTTGTTACCACACAAATCTGACCTGCCATTTAACCTCTAACTTGGGTTGAGGGGGAGAAGAAATGGTTTCATGCCTTTCCCCAAGAACAGTTGCCCGGAATTTGAACTTGCTTTGCTGATTCCACATTCTGTGCCAAACTTTTACTGAATCTAAAATCTTACTTTTTACTTTATTAGATTGGCCATCGTTTTACCTTTAGTAATCATTTTTTTTCTTAAAGTATACAAAACTGAATGTCTTCGTTGAATTCCCCAAAGGAATAATTCTATTTACTAGAATTGGTCACAAAATGTTGTATAAGGCTTCATGAAGTATAAATTGACATAAAAATTGTGTTAGAATCTTACTTATTATAAAACGCAGATTGCGTGTGTGTGTGTCTGTAACGTTTATATGTTGGATCGAATTTCCTACATTTTTTAGCCGATTTCAACAAAACTTCACAGGACTACATAAAATTACCTTGTGGTGGTTCTAACGGGACCGAAAATGGGAAAAACACAGTTGTTTTTTAAGAAAATCAATTTGAAAACACGATTTAAGACACATCGTGAGAATGAAAGGGGACAACTCACCCACGAAAATGTAAACAAAAGAGCATAGCATGATGAAAAACGCTTGCCCGAACTTGACGTCTAATGTATTTGGGGGTATTTTTTACATTTTTTAATCGTTCCTAGCACGTCTGAAATTTTCGTTAAAAATATTGTTTTTTTTTTTTTTTTGGTCAAAAAAAGGACAGATAATCATTTTAAATCACTTTTTTCGATTTGATAAAAAGATTAAAATCTTACTTTGATATTCTTTTTTAAAAATCAATATCATTTTTCAAAACTGATTTTAATAAAAACAGAAATTATACTGTTTATTTAAAATATTTTGAACCAAGCTTAACTTAGCTTCTCGCTGAAAAAATGTAATTTGAAAATCAAACAAAAGCAGGTCATAACCTTTGGCGTCATTGACGATTGACGAAAGGCACATTCATGATGTTTAGATAACTTACGGGAGGAGAATTCTTTCACGGATGGAAGGAAGTGAAATTATTTAAATGAACAAATTATTTACCTTGTTACTTTTTAAGGAAAACTTTCAGTGCTCTAATTTTTATTTTTTTTTTATTTTTTTTTGTACTTAGCTTTCATTTTTACGTTTACGATGCTTTATGGTAAATATAAAGAAATTAAAAAATAGGACTGTTAATAGTAAGATTAAATTTCATAAGAAAAAGGTATCTAATTAATTTAGGTACCTTTCTTATGAAAATTTATCAGAAGTGTACATAAAATACTATAATTTTATGTACATTTATTACATTTTACTGTGTTATTTGTATTTCCATTCATTTTATTATTAATTTTGATATTTCATTTATGGAAAAATGTCATAACTGAGATTAATATAAAAATAAGATCATATAAATTAAAGTTTAGCAGTAGTTAAATTTCATAAGATGGTACTGTTACTTGTAGGTACCCTTCTCAGTTGAAATTGAAAACTCAAATTAACTTCTCCATATGTGTTTCATAAAAGTAAAGGACTTAACAGCGGAGAATAATGCTGAACTCAAATAATGCAACTAAATTGTATTCTGGTTGGTCTTCCGTACTTGATAATTACTGTCCGACTATAAACACAAAATTACATTTCTTAATTACCATGGCTAATCTGATTGGTCCAAATTATACAATTTTCAAAGCGCTAGACAATGACAATCTCACACGGACATTTTGAAAGGTTGATGTTGCTTTTTTTAACTAATGTTAAAATATTTTTAAAATTCAATTTAAACATTTTTTAAAAATCTTTTTAAAATTAAAGAAATAAGAAATAATTGTATTAAAAATTCAATTTCCATTGTAAAATTTTTTTTTGCTTTCAGAAAATATTGTCCATATTCATAAAAACAAATTAAAACAGATAAAAGCATTTGAAACTAAATAATATATTTGTTTTATTGAGTTTTGTATGTTACAATTCACAGCTGATTTTCAGGTACGTTGGCCAAAAAAAAAAAAAAACGAAAAAAAAACATGATTTGCATTCTTCAAAGCCTTGTGCTTTTTTAACTATTGTAATCACTAAAACCGATGGTCTCGAATTTCTAGAGTTTTTCATAAAATTAGTTATGGGGGTGTTAATAAATATAAAAAAAAATATTTCTGCCATAACTTTAATAAAAAAAACATATTTATAATAATTTCGATCATCTGTGAATAGTTTCTGAAAGTTTCATTAACATCTGACAATTATTTTTATTTTTGCAAGATTTTCCAAATTAATGTGTGTTGCGACAAAGAGAAACAAGGCTTTTAAATCAAAATTTAGAATATTCTAAAAAGATGGAAAAATTTTTAAAATATAATTAAAAAATATTTAGTCTATCCTCTTCATAAAAACATAAGCATTTTGACGATAAAATTTTGTTTTCATAAACTTTAGCGTCTTTTTTCATCAGACTATGCTCTGTTTTAGCGATTCCGTGGAGTGACTTAGGTTAAAACCCAGGTTGTTGTTTGTGTGTGTGTGTGTGTGTGTGTGTGTGTGTGTGTGTGGTCCTTTATATATGGGATCGGATTTCTTACATTTTCAGCCGATAAAACAAACATCCACTTTTTTTTTTTCGCAGGTAGTATTTCTTATTGTCTTGCACACTTTTTCTTTATTTACATTCAGAATGCTTTAAAAATTCCATTTACAAGACAATTGTTTATAAAAAAATTCTATTCAATCGATAGACTCATAACGATTGTAAACAATGTTTTTTGTTTGAATTTGGGTTTGACCAATTAATAAAAAAAAAAAAAAAACTAATTAAGACATGCGTGTCCGTCAACCTTAAACAATAATCTCTGTCAATTTTATTTTTCAGTCTTTATGATGGTCGATACTTGATCTATCTCTTACTGTTACATCCCCGGGCAACGCCGGGCTCTACTGCTAGTGACTTATAAAATTGCTTTCAAAGTTTGTATACTATCAATTTATAATGATTATGCTTGGGAATTTTAGTAGTTAGGAGAAATCTTATAGCTTGAATGTTATCAAATTGAAGACATGCAAATGGAAACATGTAGTTATATGTATGTCAAAATATAATATCTAAAATCCAAAGAAGAATTGAATAAAAGGTATGCTAAACAGCATTTAAGTTCAGTTTCTTTAATCATGTTAATAGATGTAGTGAAAAAAATGTTATAATTATGTTAAAAAACAGTTATTGGACTTATTTTGCTAAAGGTTGAATCTAATAGATTTTGGCAGCGGATTTTCTATGAAAAAAAAAAATGAAAGTCATTGATGGTCAATTCAATTAATGGTGTCCTCATGTAGAAATACTTCCATTTCATTTTCTGAAGCCTTAAATGTTTTAAAAAGGCTGCTTTGCATTTAAGCTTTGGTATAATATTAAGAATAATTGTGAAATTATTTACACATGAAGGAATTCAATCGCTCAATGCAAGAATTGAACTCTTAGCTGTATCATAGAACTTGATTGTTTAATCTTGTGTTTTATTTCACTTTTCTCTTGGATTATATTTATTATTTTCTAATGAATACTTTTACACAGTTATTAGAAAACATGGCCCTGAGTTTATTTTATTTATTTGTTTTAAGAAAAAATATGCTGAGTTGCTCATTTTGCAAAGTTTAACATAGCATATTAATAAGGAGGGAGCTTAATTTGGGATATAAGTAAAACTTTCTTTTAGATATATTTATTTTTAATTTCATGGCAACTATTTTTTATAAAGTTAGCTGTAATGCTGATTTTTTCCTTGACTCCTAGAGAGCTTACTTGTTTTTTTTTTTTTTTTTTCAAAGACTGTGTTGTCTACAGTCAGTGAACTGTGTGTATGCTTTATATAGAATTAAGCCTTTTTTTAAATTAAAAAGCAGGTTTTATGTAACTGGGTTTGATTAATTTGCATTTTTTCTTTTATTTAAAAAAAAAATTTACATTGGTCTGTTCTTGCTTTAGTAACTCTGTTAACTTTCATCAACTATGAAAGAGTGCTGAAAAACATTTGGCCCAGCCAAGAAGCCCTTAAAAAAAGGCTGTTTTGTCATTTGTTCAGATTTGGAGAAGTGGCTCAGTCTCAGAAAATTCTAGCACTTGCTCACACCTTGTAGCAGTCAATTTAAAAAAAAAAAAAAAAAGCTGAAATTGTTATTGGCTATGAGATTGACTTGCAGTACGCTAGTCCCTGTGTTATGTTCTCTAGACATCTTATTTTCATGTCTTGTTCAGATATTAAGATGGTTATAATATCCAGGAATAGTTGATCATGTGGAGTTCTATTCTCAACAACTTGTATATCTCTGAGCCCTCATTAAAATTCTCTCTCTGCTCACCACATAGCTGAACTGTCTACTTGATTGCCGTTCTTTCTCAGCTAGTATCTGGTAACTAATATCTATGTGGGTTATTATTGCTTTGAAACTGTATGAGACAGCTTAGAGATTTTCACTGTTGGTTCAATTGAGTGTTTTTGATCTCTTATAGGTTAGCAAGTGACCAGTAAAGATGATGGTTTCCTGCTTACTGGAGAACAATTTCTTTTCAGATTTCAACTTAAATCTGGCTTGCTGTTGTAAAGTTCTATCTGCACAGGTGATTTTCTTGAAGAGATCAGCTTACAGGCATATCATGTTGAAACACTGGTTCTTATATGGCTACCTAAGTTAAGCAACATCGAGCCTGGTCAGAACCTAGATGAGTAACCACTTGGAAATATCAGGTGCAGTAAGCTTCTATGTGCAGGTGATGTAATGGATAATGGTTGGAAATTGGAGAGCAGAGCTCCAATTCTAATTTTGCTTGTTAAATTCACTTATACAGAAATACACTTGGGAACAATATAAATCCACCTCTTTGCACCCTAACTATGGATTAATTAGTAAGACTTGTATCACTATAATCATTATTATCCCCAAAAAAGATTCTTGCAATCTAAAAATATTTTCTGGCTTTAAATGAACTGCAAAAAATTGTTAAGCTGTAAAAAAAACAAATCAATCAACCAGTTTTGAAGAGATCAATACACTTTATTGTTGCTTGCCATTTACAAGTTGATGTATAGTTGTTCTAATTTAGAGAGAGAGGGTGAGAGCATTATTAAACCAGTCTTTTTAAATTATCATCTTAAATATCATTTGTTTTCTTCTGCAACAGTCATATTAGAAAAAAGAATCTTAATTCTTATGGTTATTAAAATGTAGGATGTAACAAATTTCTACATGGCGATTATATGAAATTTATCTGAGTATTGTTCAAAATGTTCTGTTTCGGAATTAAAAATGAAAATAGGAGACTGTTATATTTTAAAGTGATCACCCTGTATATACAACTGTTTTTCTTTGTCAGAATTGCATTGTAAATTTATTTTTCATGAATAGATAGCTGTATATATTTCATGGTGGAAGCCGTCATTGTTGTCACATTTTAAGTGACCAAAGATATCAAAGTCTATGGTTTATATTGTCTTTTAAAATCATGTTAATGATAAAATGTTGAGCAAACTGAAAACTGAACATTTCATATCTTTTGTGGAGGTTATGCATCAGAATAAAATATATTCATATTTTTTTTTTTACATACAAAAATTAGAAGTTAGTTTTATATAGATTGTATATGAATAAATACTGTAAATGTGAATAGAATAGTTTGTCCAAATTATTGACCTATAAGAAACAGAAAAATTTTAGAAACAAAGAAAAAAGCACTAATATCAGTTCTCTTGTATGGCAGGGAATAATGGACAATCTCATCAAATATGAAGAAGAAACTTGAAGTAACAGAAATCTGGTTCTACAGAAGGATGCAGAGAATGCCATGGACTGAACATATGAGCAATGATGAGAAAATGTAAACAAAAAAGACACTTATACTTGAGATCTAGCAGTTGAAATTTCTAGGGCACATAATGAGGAAAGAGAGCTTGGAAAATTTAATACTCATAGGATATATTGAAGGCAAAAGGAACAGAAGAAAGCAGCACATAACCTTCCTAGCAAGTAAATGAGTAAATGAATGGCAGAACAAGGTTTAGAAGAGATAGCAAAAAGATAAAATTTATTAAGATCTACAAAGGACAGGAAATTGTGGAGAATTGTGAGTGTCAACATCCTGAAAGGACATGGCACATAGAAGGGAGAAATAGTTTTTTTGCTTTTTTTTTCTGTAATAGAAATGAAAAATTCTTTAGTTATTTATTTTCTTAAAATTTTGTCTTATTACACAAAAAAAATTTCTTTGTTTAACTGTCTTGTATCTTTTGGTACTGTAAAATAGAAATTCAGCCTAACCATACTAAAAAGAAGAAAAAATGTTAATACTAAACTACAAATAACAAAGCAAGATTCTAGTTACTCTCTATGGATGTGTGTAAATATATGAATAATGTCCATTAATTTTAAGTCTTATTTGAATTCTATGCTGCCATTGGGATATATGGCTAGAGTAATTGTGTAATATCAGTGTGGAAAGTGGAATTGGCAAACCTGGTTCATTTTATTAATGAGTCTGCTGTGTTAACTTTTGCATAAGGGTCCTTGGAAAAGGCGTGCATTTGGATCTTCTCCCACCAATAATGGATTAAATAACAGGGTAGATAAGAAAACGGGCTCTTTAAAGAGCACTTTTTTCTTAAGATTTCTCAACTATATAGACCAATAGATGTAATACAGACTTTAAAAATGTTAAAAAGAGGGGCATCTATTTCCACTAAAGGTAGCCACTAAAAAATAATGTTTGAAGTAATAAAAACATATTAAAAATTTTATATATATATATATATATATATATAAGATATTTGTAACTTAGCTGATTGATGTTACCTTCAGCATCCCAGAATATTTGTCGATGAATCCTCCAGGAATTACTTCATCCACTCCTTAGGGGGGATATCAGCAATTGACTGCTTATACTTCTTGATTTTTCTTTTTTATATGCACTTTTTATTGGCGTAATTAAAAAATTGTGTGTGTGTGTAATATATATATATATATATATATATATAGTTTAAGCTATCTCAGCATGATTTTCTTTCAAAAATTTGTTGCATCCATCTTTACTCTTAAGCCATTTTTTCTGACTTAAACTACTATAATAGTTTACAGAAGAAAATTGTTGAATATTTTATTTTAAAAATCTTTATAATTTTTTTTTTTTTTTTGGTGCTGATAAAAGTAACAAGTACTGGCACCTGCCACAATTTCTTTTCCTCGCTATCATTTCCAAATTGGTTTGAAAAATCTTACTCTTAACTTTATTTTTTGCAAACTCAGTTTGCAAATTGTGTGCTGGCACCCATTCTTTAGTAATAGGGAGATAATCTTATTTATTTGTTTGTAAGCAGCTGGTAAAGATTGTAACAATAGTTTAATGTTAAAACCACTTTCGAAGGGAAAATAACAGAAATGAAGAACTCAGTGAATGGTCATAGGGGAATTAGGAGAAAAGAAAAAAAAAATTATAATTACTATTTTATTTATTTTTTTTGCCTTGAGGTTGTGTGGCTAGTTTTGTTCATCATTGCATTTTCCAGCACTATTGCTAATCAGTTGTTTAGATGAGTTGTAGGTGATGGTGGAAGAGGAGAAATAGTGAAATGGTTGGGTGGGTGTTGCTACCTATTGTTGTTCTTTCTGATACCCACTTGTTACTTTGCATTTTGACCTTCTTAGTGCAATACGCTTCACTCTCAACTCATGTACAGCCACTCTTATCTACACATGATATTTAGGTCTACTCATTTACCCTGTGAAGCCACGGATTCTCACAAGTATCTTTATGCCTTTATTTTGTTAGTTGAGCACAGTGTTTTGTTGTCACTTTTCTATTTGAGGCCATATTTTACTGCTGGAAGCTTCATTTCCCAGGATGGAGACAGTTTGTTGGAAGGTAAGTGGTGAGGAATGAAAAATATTCTTCTTTGTTAAGGTAATTCATATGTCCGGTATCTGGTCTTGATCATCATATTATTATTTGAAAATAATGTTGAATTATTTTATTACTGGTTATGTTTGTTTTTCATTGATTTAGGAAATTGGTTGGGTTTTACTCTTTATAGTTGATTTATTTAAAAGTCATACTTTGAAGATGCTTAGCTATTTTAGTTTTATAAAAAATTTTAATTTTGTGTTAAAAAATGGTTTTCTGGCTTATCCCAATTACGGATCCAGATTGAAGTCCATTCATTCTACTCCCATTACTAATCCAGAATGAAGTCCATTCACTTTACTCCCATTACTAATTCAGATTGAAGTATCCCCATACTTCCTGTTTATTCTGATGACATGTAATTTTTATTTTGCAGTTTTATTTACATTTTAATTTTTATTTTGGTTTGATAGATTGAAGTTAATTCTCACAAACTTTATTCATTTGACATGTTACTCGTAATTTTCATCTGATTAAACTCTTTATTCAGATTTATCAATAAATGACTGATTGACTGATGGAATTTGATTTGATTGAACCATATCTGCTTGGAATAAACAGGACACTACATTTTAGATGACAATCTTATTCTGTTTTGTCATTTTTGTAAATGTCAACTGGAAGTTATTGTCATGTTAATGAGATTCTTTTTTTTTTTTTTCTAAAATCACTTTGTATTTCTTTGTGTGAGAGGACTGACATTTTTCTATTGTAGATCATTTAAAATAATGGGTAGTGATGGGTATTTCTTATGACCTAGTTATATTCTTGAAAATAAAACAAAAAAAAACCACTTCTTTTAGGACATGGGCTATGATGGTTCTCTATAGCTTCCTGTCTTTTGTTAACTCTAAGTAACTATTGCTCCTTTACCATCTGTCTTTGACCTTGTGGTCCTTGTTCTTCCATTTATTTACTTGCTGAAAATTAAGTAGGTTACTTGCTGTTTTTCCACTGCTTCATTGTGTCCTGTAATGAAGCTCTTGAAGCCTTCTTTCTTCAGTATGTGCCCCCCCCCCCCCGCAAAATCCAGCCCTCTCTTTCTGATTATTAGCAGTAGTTTCTTTGCAGTTCATATTCTTAAAAATTCTTGGTTTCTCATTGCTCTGACCATGGTATTCTCAATATTTGTCTGTAGAACCACATCTCTGTCGCTTCAGGTATTTTCAGCTGTGAAATGGTCTGACATTCTCTGCCATATAGGAAATGAGATATAGCAGTTTATCACTTTTTTCTTTGTTTTTAAGGACATTTTTAAATCTCCTAATACTATGCTTACTTTCTAAAATGGCATCTTTTACCATTCCTTTACACTTTCAGATTTCTGTGTGAAATTGAGAAAATTTTAAAGTATCCACTTCTTTAGTAAAATAAAGTTTATAAAGCCTAGGGCTGAATCATTTGATTCAAATTTCATTTATTCGTTTTAGTTGTCTTCAATGTGTGTAAATATATGAATTCAAATATATTCAGTGTTCTGCTTACATGTTACTTCCTCTTTTGCTTGTATTTCTCTCTTCAATTTGTTATTAGATTACAGTGTCATCATTACCAGGTAGTAATCTGAATTAGAACTTTAATATTCCACATGAATATTAATTTATTTATCTGGCCATTTGCTATGTGTTAATAAATATATAGCTAATTGATAAATTAATTTTAAAATAATTCCTACCTGCTAACGTAGTCTCATGTTTTTACAATATGCACAACTTGCACAAGATTGTTTTATAACAATTTTATTAAAATCTTATATTTTAGAATTTGAAATAGTTTTTAAAAATTAAATACTGAAAAGTAGCTATGTTACTATTGATAGTTACCCATTACAAATTTTAACACTGGAGATTTTTTTAAGGCGTAAAAAGTTCTCATTTCAAAAATTTCTTTGTGTTCTCCATTTTTGAATAGTTATTGTGTGTGCATATAACTTGAAACTTTATAAAACCTCTTCCTGACTCCTATCAACTTGGCTGATACTAACCACCATGAGAATGACTCCTTGGACATTCATGGGCTAACCTTCTCAGCTGACATAAAGTGGAAAGATTATATTGAATCCATTGACAGTTCTGCTGCTAAGAAAGTTGGTTCACTGTGTCATAGTAGACAAATTTTCTCTCTTGAAAGTATATTACATATTTATGTCTACTATTTATCCATGCTTTGAATATTGTTGCCACATAGTCTGGTGCTCCTGCTATATATTTAGAAATTCCTGATAAAATCCAAAGAAGAATCAGCAATATTATTTGTCCTGACCCAGTGTCTTAGGTTCAGTCACTTTCCCACTATCACTTCCCTGTGCTTTTTCTATAAATACTTTCATGGTAATTGTTTGGAGGAACTCCTTCACTATGGTACCTAGACTTTATGATTTGAAGTACTAGATTGGTGGCAAAGTTTCATCAATTCACAGTTGAATTGGCTAAATGTAACTGAAACTTCTTTGCTAGCCATTTCTTTTCTCACATTTTTCACTTGTGGAACTCTTCTGGCACCATGCTTTTCAATGAACTTTGATCTTCAAAAACATAAATGCAATGTCAATTGTTATCTACTGTATTCTTGATTACTCTTCTATTGTTCTTGCTCCTTAATAATGTTTCTTTATTTTCTTATTCTTTCAAATTCAGTAATCCCTTGTGTCTTAGTGGATTTGTTGCCTTGCATGGGTTGAAATGATTAAAAAATTGCTTTCTCAAATGTTCTTGCATTTATTTTTATCTTGGTATTTTTTTTTCACAGTACATGCGAGTTTTATGTCTCTTCAGGTTTTTCAAATCCGCATTACTATGTACGATGTAATCATGTTCTGTGTTTCCTTAAACAATCTTCAAGTTTTTGATTTGATCTTGTACAGCTGATTTAGTTTTAATCTTCAGTTTTCAAGATTTGACTTATTGTTTTGTAAGTTATTAAACAATATCAGTAAGCATTCTTTATTTTTAAAAAATTGTATGACTAATATAAGTTTACCTCAATTTAAATATTCTTCAGTAAGAATTATACTGTTTCAAAAATTCATTTATTTTTTATTATTGATATTATCTTTAAGTAGAGACCGTTGCATTTTCTAATGCTATTCCATGGAAATACATAAACCTGTGATTGTGTTATCAGTTACCACATAAGAAATCTAAGTTCAAAATGGAGAAAAAACACTTTTTTTTTTTTTTTTTTTTTTTTTTTTGTAATTAGTTTTGTGATTATAAATCTGTGTGGCTTGCATAGTATTTAGAAGACAGAACAGCTGTTTGGTGAAAAGTATTTTTATTGTCCTGGTTTCAAACTAGTCCTCTTTTATATAATTTAGAAGTAAGCCGCATCTGTCTGGTTCTTAGGATTGAACATAGCCTCCAGTTAAATACTTTAACCATTGATCTATGACCTTGGTTTTAATTAATGTTTGAATATCCTAAAGAAATATCAAAGACATTAGTTATTACTTGTGCTAGAAATGATTCGTATGGATGTATATAAGAATATTCTTCCTGTTCAGTTAATGGTAAAATATATAATGTAATTCATGTTAAATTAGTTGTTCTTTACTCATCTTAATGATAGCATTAACTCTGGCAATCAAAGGATTACTTTTGTCAGTCTGCATTTCCAAGCTTCTAACCTTTTAATCTCTGGTAATTAAGCTGATATTTAACTGGGATTACACTGGGAGCATATTTTCTTCTCTTTGTATAATTATTTTTCTTAAATGTTCAAACTTTTTACACCACACTTTCTGGATAGGAATGACTTTCATTTTAACATTCACAGTTTGATCAAGTTAATGATGGAATGAAATAGAAATCTCATGAAGCTAATTAAAAAGTTTACATTTTATTATTTTTCACTTGTTTACAAAATACATGATGATCTTCTATGTGCCGTATCCCTTCAGGATTTTGGCTCTCCACAATTTCCTGTCCTTTGTAAAACTTAATAAATTTTGTCTTTTTGTTTTCTCTCCTAAATCTTGTTTTGATAGATAGGTTATACAATGCTTTCTTCTTTCCCTCTTGCCTTCAGTATGTCCTGTGAGTATTAAATTTTACAAGCCTGCTTTTCTCATTATGTGGCCTAGAAATTTCAATTGCCTCTTCTTGATCTCAAGTATAAGTGTCTTTTTGTTTCTATTTTCATCATTGCTCACATGTTTCATCCATGATTTTCTCAGTATCTATAAAAATAGAACCACATTTATGTTGTTTCAAGTCTCTTCTTCATCTATGAGGAGAGTGTCTAGCATTCACCACTATATAGGAGAACTGATATTACAGAACAGTTGCAGTACTCTTTTCTTTGATTGTAATACATTTTTTTCTTGTTTCTTAATACTTTTCTTAGCTTTTGGAAGGCATTTTTACTATCCCAACATGCCTTCAGATTTCAGTGTCACATTTTCTGTCCTCTGTTAAAACACTTTCCAGATACTTACATTTTTGTACCTGTTTGATTTTGTTATCTCCAATTTGTAATTTGAATTTTAGGCTGTCCCTTTTGCTAATAACCATTCATTCTGTCTTTAATGTTTACTCCTTTCATCTGGCTTTCCTTCACTACCTTCTGTAGAAGTTCTTGTTATTTTCTTTTTGTGTCTTCTAGAAACACTACTAACTTTTTGGTTTATTTTGCATCACAATTTTATTATATGTTGAGTAGATTCAGAGAAAATACTAGAGGAGCTTTCGTGCAAATCTGGTGTTAAAATTTCATTTGACCATTTGATATGTCACCAAAAATAATTTTTATGTCATGTCATATAAGCAAAATATCTCATCAGCCTCGTCAAGAAAATTATTTATTTCACTGCCAAATATCTATAAATTATTTTGAATCACTGTCCAATTCACTGTCAGAGTAAGATGACCCTTGACAAATGACATTTTCCTATGAGATATCTTGTCAGATGCTCCCAGTTGTTAAAATTCAACTATTATTTTCAAAATAATGACAAGTTGGTAACTTGGTTTATACATGGCAAATATCTAAGCACTTTTCAGTTTCACATATTTCAGTTAAATTATTTCATTTATAGATTTGTGTAAACTGTTAAACATATCACTGATTTCTTTGGGGGGGGGTACATCTTGAAAGTTTTATTGCAGTTATTATATCTTCACTTGAAATTAAACTCGGTTTGCTTCTACTAGATTCTGTGTTAACTCCTTTTTTTTTTTATTTAAATATTCATTTTTTGCTTTCATATAGAATCTGTTTGGTAAATCATTCTCACTATTGAAGATTGTGATTTGAAAGATGACAATAATAATTTGGAAAAAATTTATAAATCCTATTTTTTTTTTTAAAGTATCTACTTACGTGTAATCTCAAAAAATCTAATTTCCTTTGATTGATAGCCAGGATTAGAGTTGCAAGATTTAGGGTACTAAATATTTTTAGCTCCTTTACGCTAGTTGCTTCTAATGAATTTGTATATTTCTTCATTGATTTAGCTGCATGTGGATTTCATGTGGCTGGTAAAAGGCTTGCTTGGTATTGATTCACAGTTCTTCTGTTAGCCGCTTGATAATTCTCTTATCATTTAATACAATTAGCAACTATATTCAGCTTTCTTGCAGCTCTTCTTAGGCTGGAGTGCCAAGTAATTTCATTCCTACTTGCTGGATGGAAAATAAAAATAGATTTTAACTATTGAGAAAGCAATATATGAATTTATTAAGATCTACTTAAAATGACATGGAAAATAGTCTCTGATTATCTTATTCTCTTGTGTTACTCATTACATTGCTTATTGGATAAGGAATAATTGTCCCAGATAAGGGAATATGAAGATATAACACTCATAAAAAAGAAGCAAGCAATAAATTTATCTTAATTATTAATATTTGATTTTTGTCTGAAAAACCATTTCCATTTATTGGTACATATCAGTTCTATTTTGCTCTTGTATTTGAAAAAGAAATATTTATTGAAACATTGATCATGTTTATAATTTTTTGATGAGAAGTAGAAAATATGAATATTTAATTCTTACTATTGATCTAATTATTGATTCACTGACCACCTGCTGGAAGGGGTACTCAGAATTATATCTAAATGGAGAAAAGTGCAATGCGGGGAAAAAAAATTAAGGATGCTGGGCAAAAGGAGAGATTATTTTTGTTTTTGGTTCTCTGATGGAAAAAAATATTAAAAACCTATTACCAAAGCTATAATCAATTCTTTTAAATGAAATATTTGTTTTGCTTCCTTTGCTTGTACATAGACTTTATGATTAATCGTTATATTTCAACTCTAAAGAGTATGTAAATCTTCTCATATTAACAGGCAGATTTTTCAGTCAAGCAATCTTGTGATTAAAATTGACATTACATAAATGTAGCTTTATTGAGTATATCTACCAGCATATTTCGCAAATTGTTCTATATGTACTATCCCTTCAGGATGTGGTTGATCATGGCTCTCCACAATTTCCGCAAAAGCTCTTAGAAATTTTGTCTTTTTGATATCTCTCTTAATCCCTGTTCTGCCAGCCATTTACACAACTTTATTAAGTAGGTTATGTGCTGCTTTCCTCTATCTCTCTTGCCTTCAATACATCCTGTGAGTGTCAAATTTTTTAAACCCTCTTCATTATGTGTCCTAGAAATTACAACTGTCTCCTGAGTATAAGTGTATAAAACTTCATCATTGCCCACATGTTCAGTCCATGGTATTCTGAGCATCCTCTTGTAGAATCACATTTCAAGTCTCTTTTCCATGTGTGAGAAGATTGTCCAGTATTCACAATTTTCATATTCAACTATAAAAACGTAGCTGTATTTTGTTAAATTTCTAATTTGGTCTTTTGTGATCTTTGTAAATGATCAATTGTTTTGTTGATGGCTTGGTTATTCAAATATATTGAACAAACTTAGTATGTAAACTTTATCATTTTGAAAATCCAAATATTGTAAGTCAGTTCACTATATGTTCCAGAATCTATCTTAAACATTTATAAATCTACAATTTGTCTGTGTATTGAATATTGTTGCCACATGTAGTCTGTTGCTTCTACAAAGTATCTAGTGATTCTTGACAAAATCCAAAGAAGAATCAGTAATGTTATCGGTCATGAAGGGCATCTTGGCTTCACTCACTTCCCCTCACTATGACATAGTTTCCCCTTGCCTCCTCTATAAATATTTTCATGGTAATTCTTCTGATGAACTTTCCTCACTGATATTTTGACTTTATGAATTTAAACACAGTACTAAATTGGCAGCTAGGTCTCTTAATTTCACTGTTGAAATCGCTAATTGTAACCATAAGTTCCATACTAATTGTTTCTTATCTTGCACTTCTTGATTGTGAAATTCTCTTCTGGCTTCCAGCTTTCCTATCAACTACAATCCTCAAAAATTAAAATGCATCATCAATTGTCATTTTCTGTCTTCTTAAATCCTGTTCTTTTATAATCCTCTCTGTTCCTTTCACTTTCAGTAATCCCTTTCATCTTAGTGACTTTGTTACCTTGCTTGGGATGAAATGATTTAGAAAAGAAAGAAATGAAGCAAAACAAATGAGTCTTTTGTGTGTGCAACATTGGGGATCATTGTCACCAGATTTATTTATTAACAAAAAACTTTTATTAAAAGAAAGTAATATAAAGAAGCAAATAAATGTTTTTTTTTTTTTTCCTCGACCTTTATTCACAAAATTATTGGGTTTAACGTTATCTTCACAAACACAGTTCCATATTGATAATATCATAGTATCTTTTAATTTGATTTTGACGTATTAACATTTTTATGCATAAATAACATTAAAATAATTAAATTTTTCACTTATTGGAAAATTAATATTTTTTTTCTTGCTCTTGTTTTAGCTCTTTCTGTCTGTATCTGAAATGTGGAATGAAAATACTTGCACTTTCATTTTTATTTTATTCTTTTAATGATATAAATCTGTGCTTTTTTTAAATAATAAATACTAATAGTTTTTTAATATATAGTCAAATGATTTCACTTCAGTTTATTTTAAAGGCTATAGTTACTTTCAATCCACTAACACATCATGGCACTGACTATTGTTAAGTGCCTGGATACCAATTATTGTCCATATTATTAGATCTAAATTTTAGAGAGAAGAGAGAGAGAGTGTGTTGTGGGATACTTGTATTTTGTGGGTAGAAATAAGTTACCATTATGTTGTGGGAATCAAAACTTTGGATATTAAATATTTATGGGCTATTTATCCTGTAAACAATATTGGTCGACTCAATTTGAGTACAGGGAAAAATAAAAACACAAAATAGTGGATATAAAACAGACAACAGTGCATGTTATTAACAAAAGGAATTACATGTGTACATGAATATAATGAAAGGAAAAAACATTAAAACTAACTATAAGAAGAATGTGCCTGTTTTTTTTGTTTTTTTTTGTGTGTGTGTGTGTGTGTGTAACAAGTATGTGTAATAGATGTGTGTGTGTGTGTCTGTGACTTCAAAAGTCAACAGAGAACCAAGAGATTGAACATGCCTCGTCAGCATCATTTGTTATCAAGGTCAACTACATCTGGAATCAAGAGATAAAAAGGGCTAAAAAGAGAAAATATGATTGCCTTTTTATAGGCTTAAAGCCAAGTGGGATGATAACTCATAAGGAGCACCAAAGCAGCTTTTGGTTTTGAGCAAGGCTCTCTTAAGTTGATTTTATTTTTTTTTCTCACATAAAGAAACTCTGAACTGAAAGTTTGTTGTAATCAGCTTATTGAAAATTAAAGATTTCAATATGCAAACTCTACAAAATTTTATAAAAATCATACAAGAACAATAAAGAGAAAAAGTACCTATTTACACTATTTATATTCAGACTATTGTCCTCATATTTGTTATCACAACATTTTCACTGTTGTACCCTCCAGCCCTCATCAGATGTATATCAGTTCGGGTAAACTACAGGGAATTTCAAACTGAGCCCTTTTATTTTATTTATGGGTGTATACTATTCTTGTTCCACTTCCCATGTCAAGGGATATCTTGTCTAGTTCTTATTTTTAGTACTACTCAATTATTGCTTGTCCTGTTTCCACTGAGTTAAGTACACATTGCTCAGTCCAAGGACTGAACACACAATTACCATGTCATCAAACTCCTGAACCAACATTTTAATCCACTAGTTTGGAATTCCCTGTAGGTTGCCTAGGTGTATAAATACCTGATGACGGCCAAACGGACAACAGCCGAAATATTGTGATAACAAAAACAACAACGATGAGAACAATAGTCTGAATGTATATAGTGTAAATAATTTATACCATAGCAATAAATTACAGAATCATTTCGAATGACAAAAGAATAATTTCCCTAAGATTCCCAGGTATTTTAGTTTGGTAGAGCTTATATGTATATTGTATGCTTACAGGTGGGTAATTAATTATATTGATTGATCAATCAATTTGTTTTTACAACTTATCAATCTCTTGTAAGTTATTTAAATCCAGAAAATGTTTTTAGATTGTAAGAATTTTTTGGATGTAAAACTGATTTATTGATACAAATCCTACTAATTAACTCATAGCTGGCGAGAAAAGAGGTAAATTCATACTCTTTCCCAAAGGTATTTGTGTGTAAGTGAACATGACAAACCTGACTAGAATTAGAACTCAAGCTCCCTGGTTTCTAATTCTGAGCTGTTGTCCATTACACCACCTGCACATTCAAGCTTATTGGATTATTCCCAAGTGGTCACCCATCTAGGTACTGACCAGGCTTGACATTGCTTAACTTTGGTGATTGGAAGGGAGCCAGTCTTTCAGCATAATATGACTGTAAGCCGATAATTAATTATAATACATTAATTTGTTTTCTTGTTTCACATTTAATACCTTTCTGATGTAGTACTATCCATTACAAATGATTTTGATTAGTCATTCTCATTTTAGGACTTAAATCATTCGTAATTAGAATCATACTTTTGAAATAGTGATTATGTTTAGTTTAGTTGTTGGTGTTTTAAAATGTGCTTGTTTACTTTTGTGTTTAATATTTAGATTTATATGTAATTTTTAAGTCAATTTTTATGTTTCAAGATGAAGTATTGTTTACACTATCTGGAATTAATCAATGGATCACTGTACAGTTAGAGGTAAAGCTTATTATTGCTTTGAGATTGAAAAACTGTACTTGCCATCCATTTTATATTTTCATTTTGGATCAAGGAAAACTGAATCAAATCATTTTTCTTATTTGGATTGTTATTTTAATAATCTGTTTATTCTTTCTTTTTTAATGTTGAAGATGTTCTTTGCTGGGATGCATTTTGGTGTATTTAATAATTTGTCTAAAGAACCTGAAAAGGACATCTTGAGGAAGATTAACTCCAGTCACTATCTTGGTATTTTAAACTCTGTCAATTGCCATGCTTTAGCCATGTAATCTTTTGTCCTGCTATGCATTTACATTTTGCCCTCACAGTTTAGTCAAAACTGTGCAAAGTATAGATACTCAAGTGGTTACACATACAATATTGATGTTTAAATTATAGATTAAAAAATGAGTAGTTAACTTATGAAAAACATGTATTAGGTAGGTATTAGCTTAAAATGCTTATAAATATAATCACTGTTTGGTTTGACATCTCTCTCTACTTCAGATGTCAGTTAAGAAGAATAAAGCTTCAAGCATTGCTATTAAGAATTAGTGAATACGGCTTAGCAAGATTCTTTACTATGATTTGAACTACTTGCACTGATGATGTATATCCAAGGCATGTTGTGTGTGGGTTTAACTCTTGATAAAATTGTAATTGATCTCATTAAATTGTTGTTTTCAGGACAATGTAATTCACTCATAATAGAAAATTGTATTGGAATGAAGGAATGGTCTTTGAAGATTTTTTTCTTTTTTATTTCTTGGCCTATCCTTATTGACAATTCATTATTCAATTTCAAAATATGAAAACAGGATTGTTCCTTGCAAAATTCATTCCAGAAACTGAGAACCTTCAGATGTGAGGTTTCTATTTGATATACTTTGTTCTGTTGAGTATATTCAAATAAATTGTGTTATGTAATATTAAGTGTTAAAATAATGCTGTTGCAAGGTTACAAAACTGAATTAGGGTTTAAGTTTATAAATGTCAGTTTTTGTTTGAATTTCTGAAATCTTACATTGATTTCTCTCCCAGGTATATTTCTTTCTCTTGTGGGTTTTTTTTTAAAATTTTTTTTTTATTTACAGTAATGCACTGTCTTGTCTTTCTCAGGTATTTGCTATATTCATTACTCTTTCACAAATGTTAAATAAGCACTTTATTTGATCCCTAGGGTATGTCCTTGTTCTTATACCTATCAAGTCTGGTTTATTTCCAAGAGAATTTAATAAATTTTAACCGTCACTTTTTAAAAGGTTTTGTTTGATATTTTCAGAAGGTTATTAAATGTAATAAACACCTCAGGAAGGTATATTAACAAATGTTGGGGAAAAGATAATTCTAAGGCAACCAGTTTGTAGATATTGGGTTTTACTGATTTGCTTTCTGAGTGATGAAACATTTATAGAAAGTCTGTTTAATATTGAACTATGATGGATAAATAAAAGAAATCACTTTAAAAGCATGTCGTTTTCTTTCATTCAATCTAAACTTAAGAAATTGGTGAATGTTATCTGGTAGTAGTGATTATCAAGATGAATACCTTTTACATTTCAATACAAGATTGATACAAAATTGATGCATTTATAGTAGGTTTACATAATCAAGTGTTTTTTCTTTATACTTTCAAGAAAGTATTTTGTTAGTTCTTCAAGCTTAAGTCTTGATAGTTTCATGTAAAATGAAATCAAAGACTGAAATACACTGCTATTAGCTTAATGTAACACTTGAATAATGTATATAGTAATTGATTTAAAATTATTTATTCTAACTTAGTTTATATAATGAAATTTTGATTGACAAAAATAATTTTGAATAGATCTGGATTACTTAATGGAGTCTTCTCATAAATCTTTTCTATTTATTTTGGCTTATGTTTAAAGCCTTATTTTCATGCTTGTAATTTAACAAAATAATAGTATAACTTCTTCAGAATTTGTTAAGCTGCTGTAACTTTGTATGGAAGTACATTAAAAAAAAAGCCTATTATATTACATATAAAGTCAAATGCTATGAAATACAAAAGGATCTGCAAGAGCTGTTTCGCATGAAAGCATTTGATAAAATTTTGCACTTGTGAATCTTGTTAGCTGACAAGGTGGCTGGCACTTTTTATCTTGCTTGGTATATGTAATTCATTAGTTACTACATCAGGTAAGTTTTCAATATCATGCTGAATGAGTGACTGACAATATTCTTGCTTTTCATCTCATTTTGGTTTCTGCTATTCAGTGCATTCTTGCTGTATTTAGCCTGCAGTGCATCAGCAAATCACTCACCATTTTTTCCTTTCATTTTTTTCCCATAATACAAAAAGAACCATCCATTTTTTTTTTATTTTTTTAGTATGTCTCTTTGCCTAGAACATTGACACATTTCATTTATGTTAGGCAGCGATCATACTCAAACAGTACTTCCATTCAAAGAAGACTTGCTTTGCTCTTTCTATCTCCTGTAAAATAGAAATAGGAATACATATTGGATATTGAACTCTTTTTGGTTTCTATAGCAATAATAATGAAATACCATGTCCAGGAATTAAATATCTTTCATATGTATTGTACCATTTGAAACAGTTAATCTACATTTAAGTTTAAGTAGTACTAACACTGAAAGCTGAAAACAAAACAGGCATTTTTTATTTTTTATTTTTTTATTTATTGAGGCGATGTCATTTATTGCTGATCTCTTTGTTTTGTATAATGAACACTTTAGATATTTAATTTCTTCTTTTCAAGTAATTCTCACCATTGGGTTTGCTAAAAATTTTGCTCTGTTTTTAATTAGCTGGTATTAGGAACAATTAGCTTTAGCTAATCAAAAAAAAAAAAAAAAAAAAGCTTTTCATTGGATTGTAGTAGCTGTCATATTAGTCTGTATTTAAAAAATAATATCCAAATTTTGTGTATTTTTGTTTATTGATCTTTAACATTGAAGGTAGAAGAAAATGAGCCACAAAAAAAACAGCTTCTTCATCTAAAGCCATGGAAAGATATTTATTTATAAACCATCATAATTTAGGGAAAGTTCAGGAAATAGGAATTTATTTTAATAAAGTTAAAGGAGATAGTGTTCAGTATGGTTGAATACAAACATTTTTAAATGCATTATTACCAAATTTGTTGCAATGCAAATTCTCCTAGGTATTCTTTTGAAGAGCGTGTTTATGCTTTAAAAAAACTGTTTGTTGTAATCAGTAAATAGCTGGCTACAAAACTACCATAAACAGAAGAATGATGGTTTAGAATGTGTTGTCTGCTATAGGTTTTAATGTATACCGATTTTAAATATCCTCTCCACTAAATTAGGACGTTCAAGTGATCACTTTGTTTATTTTAAGGAAGGCAAAAATGCTACTTCAATGAAAAGAAATAGAAGAAAAAAAATGTGCAGTTTATAGAGAAGGTTTCATGAATAATAAATGTTGTCAGAAGTTACTTGTTTCCTGCTAGAGCCTTGTTTTAAATAATGCTTCAGCTTTGTAGACCAGTTGATGTGATCAAATGAAGACATTAATTGAAAATAATTAATATTATACTGAAAATATTCTAATCAATTATTGAAAACCCAATTTCAACAGCTTAGTTCTGTTAGTCAGTCTCTTTGATATATGGCTAAGTTAAAAGAAACAAACCTATTGGACCATAATTTTTTATTTATTTGTTTAAGGAACTTTTGAAAGGTAATGAAAAGTGGATACTATACAACAGTATCAACTGCAAAAGATAATAGGTTAAGTGAAATGAACCACCCACCATTGTACCTAACAGTATATTAGGATGTGAATGGCATCCTCTACTACAAGTCCCTTTAAGAGAAGCAAACGATCCAGACAGGTCCCACTCTGAATTAGAGGTAGCATTCAATAAAATTTCATCAGGTTAATGCTTGACTGCATGTTTGGTGACCAGGCAAAAATTGTCACAGTTTGGCTGTAAGGTTTTCCTTCATCCACTGTATTTATCACTTTTGGATGACCATTTATTGTAGCAATTCAATTCTGTGGAGGATTGCTAAAGGTAATTAAAACAGTTTTTTGAAAAAGATAAAAATGTTTTGAGAGGAATGAATTATAAAATTTGCTGAAAAATAGCAAAAGATAGTGGAACAAAACTGTAAATATATTGTGCAGAATGTTAAACCAACTTTTTGGTCAACTCATTATATTCAGTGTAAATTGTCCGTAATTGTCCGCATAAATTGACATACATCTTGTTTTGCATGTTTTTTTTCTCTATTTTTGAAATGAATAAACTGATCTTTAAAGGATGGCATAGACAATATTCTAATACAAAGACATTTGTTATAAAATTAGGCTCCAATGTAGATATATTGGCATTATTTTGTCTTTTTTTTCTGCAACTTCTATCTTTAAAGTATTTTTTCTTGTCACAACCCCCCTCCCAAAAAAAAACGAACTTATACCCTTTTAGCAGTTTGTTTTACAAATTTTAGCTTCAAATTAAAAGGAGAATTTGGCAAGCTGTCAAGCAAATTTAGTTAGATATTTCTTTTATATTCATTGGAACGGATTTCTCTATTAAAAACTTTGGGAAAAATATTTTTGTGCATATCAAAATTGGAACATTACTGAAAAAATAGTTGGCCAAATCACTCCAATTAAATCTCTTCAAATGATTTTCAATTGATTAAAATCCTTATGTAAAAGCTGAGAATGCCAATATCTATTTGTTAAAATAATGATGATACAGAAGAGAACCCTTTATAGATATTGAGAGTTAAACTAGAAGTATATTGATTTATTACTCTTCTGATTATTTTACAAAAAAATGATTTCTTTTGTATTTGTTCTTGTTTTTATTCTTTAGTTGTATTGTTTTTTATTTCTATTTTCCTCTTTATATTAATAAGAAATTTTACATATTTGGCTAAAAAGTCTTAAACTATTTGGTTGTTGGAGTAAATTGATTAAAATTGACATGAATTTTTTAAAACCCCATTATTTGATATATAAAGAATATTTTGTAGAGCCTATAATGATTGTATAGCTTCTGGTGTTAAATAACTGTAATAATTGTATTGTTAAATAACTTTAAAAAATATGATCTCTGTTTTTGTAAGTTAAAATTTCAAGTGGTATGCAAGTTTTCTTATGGAACTCTAAATTTACATGAAGCTAAACTTTCAGAAAAAGATAGGCTTACAAGTCGAATGAGATTAAGGATAGTGTTACAATTATAACACTGAGCTGGAGAATAAATATAGCTTTTGTTAAACATTTCTTGGGAGAGTTCATAACATGTAGTCAAGGAATGTTCTAATATCAGCAGGAGATAAATTGGTTTATGTTTGTTGCTTGTAGACATTAAGATATTAACTCAGCATATTATGTTCTCTACAGATAAATGCAATATTAATGTTTTGAAAATGTTACATATTTTATGTTATTCTATTCTGACTTGTCTTTTGAAAATGTTCAATAACTTTCTTCCAGAGGCTTCTTTACAATTAGACTAAACCCTTGATTTCCCTACAGGTTTTAAGAATGAATGACTTTGTGGATGTTAAATATTTTCAGACTAATATTGTTTTTTGTGTAGTGTAGGATGTAGACATTCTTTTTATTCTTGAAGTTTTTATTAACTGGAGGCACCATTGACCCCCCCCCTCCCCCATTTTTAAAGGTGCCATAATTTTGACGCTTATGATTTCATTAATTTTCCTACCCATGAATATCTCATAAAAATTTAATTTAGGTAAAGTTCAGTTGTAAAATCAGATACAATATCAGTTATATCATTGAAAGAAATTTATTTTTTTACGTGCTTTAGTTATGGAGTTTAGTGGCCAGAGTCTACTGTTCTTATAGAAACTGTACAATAGAGGGAAAGAGGGACAGAGGAAAACAATGCAGAACAGGTTTTAGGAGAAATAACAGAAAGAAAGTTTATTAAGAGCTACAAGGTACAGGAAGTTGTGGAGATCCATGATTGCCTATGACCTGAGGAGACACGGTACATAAAGAAGTGGTTTTTGCAAAACTGATTATGTAGGGAAGGGCAAATTTTACTTTGATTCAAAATCATTTTCTAGTTTATTGTAATTGACCAACCATTGATTTAGAATATTTAGCTTTAGGTCTCATGATATAACTGGTCTTGTTTATTAACAAGCTGTCTCTACAACATGACATGCTAATATTGTTTTGTTTTTTTAATCTTTAAATACAATTATTATTTGTTGCTGAATTTAGTATTTGAAGTATGGAAATATATTAAATGTAAATTTTTGTTTTCAGTTTAACTTGTGATTTAAAGAGTTATTTTAGAAAATAAAAGAACTTTACACAGATTTATAAATTCACCTATTTCACTAATATTTACTTTGACCTATTTTTTTTTCCAAGTGATAGATATTTGATGTGTTAACTTTTAAGTAATGTCTCAAAGATACTTACTTATTGAATATTTTATGCTAAACAAAGATTGTGATTAGCTACTACATCAAATCATTTGTTTTCCTGTCTGTAATACTTTTATTGGAAATTTTGTCAATTCAAAAAAAAATTTTATTTCATATGACTAGGTATTGAGAAGCTCAGAAGCCACTTCCTATTTAGTCTTAAAAATAATAAATTTTTTTTACTGATTTATACCGTTTTGTCAATGAAATAAAACTTTTCAATATATATTTTTCTTTGGAATGTCAACTCTTCATCAAATTTGATTAGCACATAAGTAACTTCAAATATTGATTCATATAATGAATGTGAATGTCAGTGTGTCATTATATCACACTTTTTCAACTTTACTTCTAGAGGTCATAGCCCAACATATCATACCATTTGGAAATCAGACTGACTCTGAGCAAATTAAAAACATTTCAGGCTGGATCCAGACCTGCAATCCTGAAATTTTGGATTCCCAAGTTTTCATTACTGTGATTGTTTTCAGTGATTTTTTTTATTTTTTATTTTTTTTATTTTTTTTTTATTTATAAAAATTGCAAAATCCAGCAAAAATTGCTCATGAAATAAAAATAATTGTTTGTACAGAAAGTAAGGACCTACGTACATCAAACTGTCTTTAAATTAAGTAGCAGCAGAAGAATTATCATTGAATTTTTAAAAGGTAAGCTTAGGTTTGCGTGGGTAAATTACGATATGCACACACACACACACACACACACATGATGTATTTTAATCTAATGTGGATATATAATTTTCATTATGGTGTTGACATGTTGGTTGGTCATGATTACAGTTTCATATGCATTAAGTGCGCAATCATTAAGCAGTTGGTGTCTTCATAGGCTAACTCAAAATGTTACACTATGAGTGGCCGGTATAGCACGCAATGCACATACCAGCCATTATCACCAAGGGAGAAAAACATCCAATGGAAAAAGAGGGTACAGCCATTACTTCAAGGCAGGCATAGATGTCAAAACCAGTTGTAAGTGCAGAGGTGGGAGAAGAACATCATGAAGTGTTTTCTCCCTAGGTGGATTATTATGGCTGGTATATACACTATGTGTCTGTGCTGGCCACCTGTAGTATAACATCTTGTGTTAGCCTAGAGGTAATAAATGCTTATGACACCAGAAGCTGTTATTAGCTGCCTGATGATTTTACATTTAATGCATATGAAACTGTTGTCGCAGATGACCCACATAACAACACCATATTGGAAATAATATTTTGGCTCTGCCACTAGGCATAGAGCACTTGTTTGGTGTGTTATCATGTCAATCCTTTGAGAGTAATTTAGTCCTATGTAAAAGTGTATATAGGCTGCAGGAATTAATTTAAACTAGTTTTAATGAAATTGACTTACAAGGTCTGTTTAATTTTTTTTATTATATTTTTACAAGTTGCGTTTAAACATTTATATATCCAGATTAAATTTACAGACTGTCTAAAGTTCATAATTTCATGTTTTTTTTAAGTACTTGCTACCATCTTTAGTAGTCATTATCAGGAATATATATATAATGTAGGGAAAAGTTTATGTTTGCATCAACTGAAAGAACAAATACACTATTGGATGAAAAGTGTATTAAAGTGATATTTGCTAACGGATCACTGATTGATGGTATTGGTATTAATGGTTGTCTTTGTTTGGTTATTGTTTAAACGTGTCAGATAATGTACACAACTGAATGCGACAGTCTACTGATGTCAAAAGTTTGTCTCATGATTATTTGGTAAAATGAGGCAGGCAAAATATTGGAATTGGCTGATCATTTAGTATACATTCACTTTATTAAATATTGATAGAATTTCTGATATTTCAAACCATTGTATTATTACAAGTCTCTGATGCATCTAAACAGTATGTAAGTTTAGATAAAAATTAATTTAACACTATCTTGAAAACAGATGTAATGTCTGTCTCAATTTCTGGGATGAGGAGTTACTGTTATTTATGTTTTTGCATGAGATAATAGCCTTGGTTGATGAAAGCATTGGTTCATGAATTTAGTGATATAGTAATTGTGAGTTCAATTCCTGGACTGTGAAGATAGGGAGTGAGCTATAAATGAGCAATGCTAAATAAGAACTGAATAAGATATCCTTAGATATGGTCAGTGGAACAAGAACAATCCCCCCACCCCGTACGTTAAATAAAAGGTCTAGTTTGATAGTTCAATAGTCTGCATGTAAATAATGTAGATATAACCTCTTTTTGCAATACTAATATTATACTCAAAATGCCCACTCACTAGTTTGATTTTTAATTTTTTAATTTATTTATTTTTTTGTGGTGTATGGAATATTTTGGAGGTACATTTATTTAATGTCTGATTTAGTATTGCTCTTTTTCAACAATGATTGCATTCATTCCTAATCACTAATATTCCCTTTTCTTTTGATGTTCAATGCACAGTATACAGATTATCCTAAAACTTGCCCAAACAAATTTTAGGTTAAAAAAAAAATAAAAAAAAAAATTGTAAAATTTTATTTGTAGTCTGTAGTCCTGTGAATAATTTTACTTAAATTAATTATTTAAGGTCTATGTCTGTTAAATATTTATTGATTTACTGAATAGTGAACTTAATATATTAGTTTATTATATTTTACTGTGAAAATTAAAAATAATTTAAAACCAAATTTAAACATTTTAAAAATCTATACAAAAAATATTGTCATATCAAATTTAACTTAGTTATTATATTTAACTTAATATGAATTGGGATCAGATACAGATCAAATATGGATTGGAATCTGACAGAATGATAGGATAAAGAACAAATAGGAAACATTTCTCAATCTAATATGTTTCACTCTTATTAAATCTTCATCACAGAATGAGATATGAAAAAAAAAAAATGAAAAGAAATTCTGGTATTTTTATTTTGTGTTGTTTGATTTTCATTGGTTAATCAGGCTTCACATGTATTTGACTTTTTAAACAACATTAGTATAATTTATAGTATTCTGAATTCAAAGAGATGATGCATCCTTTCAAAGCTCCAAGAAATTAATGAATTCCAAGCCTAACTGAAAAAAAAATGTAAATATTGCTTTATGTATGTAAGTCTAATTCTAGTTTGTCTATGTTGGATTTAGATGATAATGTATATGTGTAAGTGTGTGTATGTGTATATATACATATGTCTAGTAGGCATTATGTTTGGTGGTTGTTCACATGTTGAGTTAGGAACGTTCTTATGTAAACTACGTTTTAGAAAAGCATACGTTAGATTCTTTAAGAATTAATTCAGTGATGTAATGTAGTATTTTTGATATGTGTTTATAGTTGGTAGATATACTTGTATGGTGACCTATCTACATTAGAATGAACTCTTCCTCCTTCATAAATACTAATCTGCAAGACTTCCTAAGGTGCAGGCAGTTGAGACACAGTGTAACCTGACAGTTCAGACGGACACTTCTATCTGCTGATTGATAACGCTCTTATTTTGTATATATGTTCTGTTATTGTTCAACTTACCTTCTTCTTTCCATGTCTTTCTTTCTGGCCCCTAACAGGCCACAACAATACTCAAAGTGCTTTTGGCTTAAAGTTCTTTTTTAATTAGGGTAGCATTTGTAAAAATCAAAGTTATGAAAATTATGACCAGTTTTGTTCTTGTATATTACAAGCGAGTTTAAAGGGTTGTCCAAATGTAAATTCCTTTTATGTTTATAGTTACAGGCTTTTAGATTCTGAGATGTCTCACCGATGTAAGTGCTTTTATATTGCAAGCAATTTATTTGATAAAGACCCAAGTATTAGGGATAACTAATTTATTTTCAAATTTTTTAGATAGTGTTAGAGTGTAGAATTATGAATTTTAAGTTATTGATATTAGAAGTGCTATTAGTATTGTACTTTAGGTATCTGGTATATAAATAAAGAGGAGTTTGGTGCTTTAAACTGTACCAACCCTTTCTACCTTAAATACTATTTGAGATAAAGATTCAAACAGATGAGTGTGCCAAGCTTCCAGTATCTTGATTCATACTTTCAAAAATCAATGAATTGTTCTGTTCATGCTTTTAAGCACTCCCTGAATTAAATGGGTTAAGTCTTATACTTATTTCAAAAGAATAGTATTGATGATTTTAGGGACATACGCCAACAGCTTTTACAGATTTAAAATATCAGGTAACTACAAATATTGATCTTATGTTGGATTAATATATACAATTGACAACAAATTTGTGATGTTAAAGCCTGTTCAAATTTACTCTGCAGTATTTGTGATCGCACTGAGTGGCTTAACCAATTCTCATCTGGATATGGTTACTTGAAGATGCATTTCACCAAGTTGACTGCATTTGAAAACTGAATCTTTAAGTTTTTCTGCTGCAGATCACATTATAAACAGTAATCCTAACAGGATAATCCTCCATAATAATTTCTATTTAGATTATGCTAATCTAGTCTTTGGAAGAAATTTATACATATAATAGACTTATTCTTTCAGTAAAAATAAGTTCTTGATCACTAATTTCTTTTTTGTTTTCTATATACAGCATTCAGAAGTATTGAAACTGGCTCAACCAAATTTTAGATTAAAAAAAAACAAAAAACAAATCGTCAAAATTTAGTGTTTAATTATCAGTTTTCCACCTCTTATTGATAGAAACATTTAGCTTTTGTCATTTTTTTTTTTGCACTAAATGGAAGGATAGTGAAGTAGATGTAAAGTAAGAAAAGTTAAAATCACATCTGCATACGCTGGGTTTAAATGCAGTCACTATTGAAATACGATTATTTTATTTTTTTCTCGCTTTAACTACCAGAATTTGTTACTGATATATATATATATATATATATATATATATATATATATATAAATAAATAAAAATCTCAAACCATATAATAGTTATCAATGTGTATTTATATATATTTCCTCTCCCATCTGTAGTGGAAAGGGAGGTAAATCAACTTAAGTTAGTAAATTTATGAGTGATCTAAAAGATATAAAGAGAACAGATTAATTAAATGGTTCATTGGTCTCTATTTTAGCTGTGAATTCTTTATCTCTGCTTTATTGTATCTCAGTACGTTATTCCAAGACTTTTCTTTAATTGTATCTCATTATTAAAATCTTCTAGCCTCCCACTGATCTCTAGTTTTTCTAATGTTTTTAGGAAGTGTTCCTGGAACTGGTTCCAGTTCTTCAATTATTATAGGTATGATCATGTCTTGGTCATGTTTCAGATTTTTCTTTTTAATTTCTTGAACAAAGCCATAATATTTTAAAATGTTCTTCACTCTCCTTCAGTTTTACACTGTAGATTGTTGGAACAGCTACGCCCACCATTTAATGGAGGAGTAGGTGTTGTTGGTATGATGGTCCTAATTTTCATGCACCTGCTTGTTCACACCAAGTGCCTGGTGGTTATTTATTTTAACATACTTGATACTTATATTTCAATATACAGTTTGCTCGAATCAGGTAGATATTGAATAATTGTTATATGTTTATCGTAAGAAATAGAGTAAACTCAACCATCCATAAACCAGTTAAGTTTCCTTTATAAGCAGTTCTTGATATGAAATGATGAGGTAATAGTATTATCTATTTTATTATTAATTACACATATTTTAATTTGTATTTAGAAAGTGGAAGGTGGTTTATTGTTCCACTTGGCTTTATAGTTAACATATAGCTTAAAACAGGTGTAGTCTTTTTCAAAATAATTTAAGTATATTTTTTATTATACAATCTCGTTTCTTCCTTGCATTTGTTTCAAAATATATAATGGCAGCCAACCAGCATGCATCTTTATATTTATTTACCATCAAGTCATGTAACACATATAGCTTCTTCATCTTTCAAGTAGTTGTTTATAAAAAAAAGTTCTAATGTAGTGTAGTGAATTGTATAAATATTTGCTTATTCAAATTTATTTAATAATGTTATAATATATTATGAATGTTTATTATTTTTTTACACACCTAATAGTTGGAACATAACATGCAAGTGTTTGTCTATATATGTGGATTGATATAAGAATGTGTATTGAAAATAAATACTGAATTTCATAATAAAAATACTGTAAAATTGGCCCTAGCTGAAGAAACCCTGTGTAATTTTAATTAAATTTGGTACTGCACTTGGCAGGGGTTCATGCTACAATATGCTGCTAAATTGGTTGGGGTTTTGTTTAAGCTGCATCCTGGGAATAAACATACATAGTTTTAGTAGATATGATTCCCAACATTAATATCATTTTTATTTTAAATGATCTGTTTCTTCACAAACACTTGTATGAAATTTGTTTAAAATATATTATAATTTGGAATAATTTTTTTTATGAATTGAGGACAATATTTTTTTATATCATTCTAATTAGAACCTAAAAAAAATCCCTTCTTGGCTAAGATGCACCATACCATGCACATTGTAGCATTCACACTCGAGCAGGTTTTTTTCCTACAAACTGCTGCTTTGTGGAACTGACTCCCATCCTGTTCAAGTCTTGGGTCAACTGTTACCTTCCCCACATATCCCCATAAACTGTCGCTGTTAATCTGTAACCCTCTACAATGAGTGGCTCTTGTGCCTTGTATAGGGTGACTATCATTGAAAAAAAAAACCTCTTGCATTATAACTTTTATTATGAAATATCAATATTTCACCATTTATTTGCCTCCTTATGTTTTTATGATGTAATTATTGGTAATATTCAAGATTTATATTCTCTACAGAAATTGCAAGGTTGTAATCAGTATTTTTAAGCATATATAAGTGGGTACTGAAAATTTCTTGGCTTAACACAGTAACCTTTCCCTCAAAAATTGATATTTTGGACATTTTTTTTTTTTTTCCTCCAGATTTGGGTAGTGTGTTTTCAACACCTTTTTGTACATAACTTGCAATGGTTGAGATCTGATATGTTTCAATATTCTTGTGAAATTCACTTGCCGAGAAAAATGGTGCATGTGTTCTGTATGTTATGCCGAAGACAAAATAACCAAAATAGAAAGAAGTTAGTCGCAGGTGTTGCCATAAATGCATCTTTGATATGCTAATATTATGTGTCCTCTCCTACCTGTTGACCAATGAAAAAAGTTGTTCTATCGATAAAAGCAGTTGGTGTACTCGAATTAGGAAGTCGTTTTATTTTTCTACCTCATCTTTCAATTTGTGTATTGGATTTGTGATATTGGATCTGTGATTTGTGATTTTGACATTTCTCTCTGCCTTTGGATCTTCAAGTTTTGACTTGTGATTTGTTTATTTCGCTATGAAATTGGGCTGCCATATCAATTATTTGAACACATTGTTTTCAAGGAAAGAAAAAAAAAGTTTAAAGCTGTTTTGCTACAATTCTTTTATTTCTATGTGCCATGTCCCTTCAGGACGTTGGCGATCATGGCTCTCCACAACTTCCTGTCCTTTTTAGCTTTAAGTAAAGTTTGTCATTTAGCCATATCTCCTAATTTCTTTTCTGCTAACGATTTACACAAGCTTGTTAGGTAGGTTATGTGCTACTTTCCTCTGTCACTCTTGTATTTAATAGTTCCTGAGAGTTTCAGATTTTCTAAGCCCTCTTTTCTGTGCTCCAGAAATTTCAACAATCTCTTTCTGATGCTATAAGTGTCTATTTTGTTTTCATTTTTCTGATGTGTTCAGTCCAGGGTAATATCAGCATCTCTAGTAGGTAATTTCTGTCTGCTTACTTCTTTTGTCCGTTTATTCTTTAAGATCTCAGTTGTTGAGGGAATTCAATCAATTTTGTTTTATTTTTGGCATCAGCTACTGACAATGTTATGAATATGAGTTGTTACCAAAAATGTGTAGACAGCTTTTAGTCTGCCATTCCATTGTCTTGCATTGTCAGTTCTAGCTGCCATGCTGCTTCTTAATTTCTGGCATCTTGAAAGAAATACTATTTAGAAAGTAATAAGTTGCAGTCGCAAGATTATTTCCTTCTCTATTTTCATGGAATTTTCTACCTAAAGTCTCTATTTCAGGGCAGTTCTATGTTGACAGGGTTCTGAAAGAAAATGTCACTTTTAAATGAAGTTTATATTTCACATGCTATTACAAATAAGATTTTTTAATCTTCCCACTTAAAAGAAATAATGAGAGAAAAGTTTATATTTATTACATTTTAAAGTTAGAAATTGTCCTTAGCAAATATCTTTTCTCTTTAATATGAAGTTCTCTCTCTCTCTCTCTCTTATATAGGTTAATAAAACAAGGACAAATGAAGGGGTACCAATATAATCAGTATGATAAACATTTATTAAATATTAACCATATGACAGAAATGAAGCATGGAGAGAGTTTTTAGGTTTGGAATTTTTTGGGCATGCCTATCAGCGGTTTGAGGAACAAACAGAAATAATGGAAATTACTCACCAACAGATGTTTTTGATGATGGGGTACTTTGAAATCGTATTAACAAAAACCAGATCTCTGATTCCTTGATGTGCAAAACTTATGTAAATAAATTTGAAATTTTGATCGGTGTAAAAGTGTTAGGCAAGTCTATTGTTATTAGTGTGTGTTGTCGGACGAGTGATATTGTAAACATTAATGAAGAGAGTTATAGGTTGGGGAGTGAGAAAAACGTGTCGCATGTAGCAAGTTGTAGCAAAAACTGGCATATCATGTGGTTGAGTGTTGAAAGACAGAACTATGGTTAGAATATGAAGTGACAAAAAAAGAAGAAAGGGAAAGAAAAAAAAGGGAATATGTAATAATAATAAAAAAAAATAAAATGAAAAAGTGAAAGAACAGAAGATAGATAAAAATTTGGAAATCTATTGTTAAAAAAAAAGGGTTTATTAAAATAAAGGAAAAACTACATATATAGATGCACATGTGTACATATGTGCACATAAGTGTGTAAATATACAGAAGCCCACACACATAAACATATGAATCGCCATATATGTATAGATATAAATACTTGTACAAAATTAATATGTATCTTCACTAACTTTCCCCTTGCCTTACATAAGCTTATATGTAAAGGAGCCATAGTGATAGATTCAATGATGGTATAAAGACGGTATTTTCAGTCAAGCAGGTGACTATGACCGGGTTGATTGAAGACTGGGAAATTGTTGTCCCTGATATTTTTTTTTTTTTTTTTGTTATTGAACCGTAGACAGAACTCTGTTCTGGTTTCTCCCACATAATTTTCCTTCTTGTATTTGTGACAGAAAAGTAAATATAACTGTTATAGCTTAGAGTCGGCAGTTTGAATACCATGTGAGTGCGGGGAGGGGGGAATGTTGTGAGTGATGATGTGTTTGCAGACCAGGTACTGGTGGGGTGGAGTTATTGCAGGTGACATTCCCTTGGTGAGTTGATGTGTTGCTGATGTTGGATAATGTTAAAAGTCTGAAGTGAATTGGGGTGGGGGTTATGCCCCCTCACATGTAGAGGGTTATTGTTAAATAATTTACTAATAGTATTGCCTAGTTTTAAATATTGGAAATATTTAGGTAAGGTGTGGGAAAGTTTGTAGATATTGTATTTAAAATAAAAGACCATGAGGATTCTAGAATTATTCTTTTAGTTTCATAGTTGAGGAGTGTTTCTGTTATGTTTGGAAGCTTTGGTGATAGATTCTTTGATAATTGTGAGTCGGTAATTCCTATTAAGAAAGTGATTGCAATGTTGTCCTCTGTCTTTATAATATATATTTGGGTAATAACTTTTCTTTTAAACATCTTTCATTAAATATAGCATACAAGGAAGATTTAATTAATTTTTTTTTTTTTTTAGTTTTTCCAGCATCTTTATTTTTTTTTCCATTTTGTCTGAGTAAGGGAGTACAGAAATTTTCCATAATTTCCATTGTCCCAGACGTTTTTGGCCACTTTAGCCATTTTCATAATGATTTCATAATGATGCTGGAAAAATTAAATAAAAAATAAATTAAATCTTCCTTGTCTAACATATTTTTAAGTGCAGTTGATATTCATAGTATTCATAGATTTCTAGTTTACATTATTAATAAATGAAATAGATTTTATATTTACATTATTTACAGACAGACTAATGCCCTCATCTTTGTTGTTAATATCACAACATTTTTAGCTGTTATAACCTTTGACTTTCTTCAGGTGTCTGTCAATCCAGGTAAACTTCAAGGAATTTTGAAATGAACCTTTTATTTGATCTACAGAGGTAGATAGTTCTCGTTCTGTGGTCGATGTTTAGGGATATCTTGTTTTATTCTATTGTAGTACTGCTCAGTTATTGCTAGTCATGTTTCCACTGAATCTGAATCTGTACTACCCAGTTTAAGGATTGAACTCACTATGCCACCAAAATCATGAACTAATGCTTTAATCCTCTTGACTCTTGTCCTGTGTGTGAGACAATCCTGAATGTAGAACCTAGATTGACAGACACCTGAAGAAGACTAGAGGTCACAACAGCTGAAAGGTTGTGATATTAACAAGGTTTTGGGTAATGTAAATTACTCCTCATCCCAAAAATTCAGACAGAGGATAGTTTTTAAAGTTTAAATCTAAATTATCTGAATTGAAGTGTCAATGAATTATTTGAACTAGTATCCTTACCATTTTTTGTTTTGATACTTTTATTTTAGCAGTTAAACTCTTTTCTGAGGTGTGCATTGCATTCCATAAGCTTCAAATTCCCTTAATTAAAAGAAAAAAAAAATTACTGAAACCAATCTGAAGATTGCCAAGTAAAATTACACCTGTTGAAAGTTGGAGAACTCAGTGGTTGAACTGTTTAGATTGAAACAATAGATATGCAAATGTTAGTTCATTTTGATGAATTTTGTAATTCCTGCTAAAAAAACAAAAAACAAAAACAAAAATGTGTTAAAATTATAACTGTGTACCTTCCCAAACACTTCATTCACATTTGTGAGAGTGAAAAGTTTAGGAAGATACATTTTTTTTTTTATTACCAAGATGTTTATATAGCTTGGATGAATGTCTTACTGGTTTCATGTGAAAAGAACTGCTTTATTCTCCAATCACCATTTCTGTTCATTCATTAGCTAAACAAATTGCTCCTTGTTTAGCTGCAACCCCATGTCACCAACCTAATTAAGCAAAATCTAAAAATAACATTACATAGTAAAGTCAAAAGAAAAATAAATCTATGGTGTGTTTGTGTGTGTGTGTATATATATATATATATATATATATATATATATATATATATATATATATATATATATAATGTTCTTTTTAATGAAATAGGGAGAGCTGATTCATTGGAACATATGACTCTTGGAGAAATTGATGCTGATTGTAGCTGACAGTTTTATCTATATCAGCACATCTGCCCTGGACTTAATAAACAACACTAGAGTATCTGATTTTGTCTGGGAATTATTCAACCAATTCACTCATAATGTTTTTTTCTCTTAACACTATCATTCATTGATACACTTGGCTCTGTTTTCTGTCTTGTAGTCATGCAAGATATTTGATCAGCCAATATGAAAAACAGATTGATAAATGATAATTGATCCATTATTGGCATCTCACATTGCATTTTTTTTTTATTAATAGTTAAAGAATCATCTTACAAAGTGTTGCTTTTCTATAGTTGCATGTCTGTTTTTTATAATACAGACTAAATGTTTTCTCAAGAAATGTATAAACCTTTTCAATCGTTTGTTTTTCTACTACAGTTGATTATTGTATTTAGCATCTCAAGAGCATGAGAAAAATTGGTCCATTTCACTGTTATGATTTTCTAATCATCGTTAATTCTGCTCAGTTGCAATTAAATGACTATGAAAAGATGCTATAAAAATCAATTACTAAAAAGAAATTATGAGATTGAAGAATATGTTTACACAAAAGGCTTACAGATTACATGATTATTAATTATTAACATAGAAGAATTTTATTTAAAAATAATTGCTATCAGATCTATAAAACTACCCCATAGTTCTTTCAAGTGCTTTTGTTGATATACATTGATTCTATTAAGCCATTTTCTTTGTCTTTACTGTTTTTAATCACTAGATTTTGCCTACTGTGTCCTCTAGCCTCCCACAATCTTTTGTAACACATTGACTCAGAAATTCAGATAAAAATTGCTTTGACTGTACTGGTAAAATAAATGTTTGATCTGGTCTTTGCTTGCAGGTTCAAATCCTAGTAGATGTTAATTTTTCTTTATTTTATATACTATGTCCCTTCAGTTGTGTCTCGATAACTTCCTATCCTTTATAGCTCTAAGTAATGTTTGTCGCCTTACTAAGCCTCTCCCTCCGTGTTCTGCCATCTATTTACACAAGCTTGTTAGGTAGGTTGCTGTCTGTATTCCTTCTCTTGCCTTCAATATGTGCTTTGAATATCAAATTCTCCAAGCCTTTTCCACATTATGTGTTTTAGACTCATAAAGAGACAACTGAAATTTCTGTCCTTTCTGTTCCCATTTTCATTAAAAAGGTGATCTGAACTATGTCAGAGCAGCTGTTTTTACATCTTCAACTGATGGAAAATTGGTACCTTTTAATGAATTTTTTTTTCAATATTGGAAACAAAAAGTAGAACAGGACTAAATAGGAGCTGTAAGGTAGATGTCAGATGATTTCCTGTTGAAATTCACGTAGCAGAGCTCTTGTCTGCTGAGCCTTGTGAGTGGGTGCATTGTTGTGGTGGAAGAGGACGTGTTGATGCAGCTTTCCAGGGTGTTTTTCAGAGATTTTTTTGGACAGTTTTCTCAAAACACATTCATAATAAGCAGATGTAATTGTTTTCTTGCTCTTGAGGAAGTCAACCAGCAAAATCCCCTCTGCATCCCAGAAGACATTTCTTTTGAATGCTCAAATTTTGCTTTGACTGTTTCACATCCACCCCTGGGCAGCCACTGCTTTGATTGAATTTTGTCCTCGGAATCATACTGGTAGAACCATGTTTCATCCCCTGTCACAATTCTCTGCAGAAAAGTTTCAGAGTCCTGATCCCACTTGTTCAAAATTTCCATTGTAAGATCTGCTCTTGTTTGCTGTTGATCTGGGTGTAACAGCTTAGGGACCCATTGAGCAGAAAGCTTACTTAACCCCAAACTCTCCACCAGAATTGTGTGTGCAGAATCCATGGAAATGTTGAGCGTGTCTGCTACTGATTCAGTAGTTATTTGCCTATCCTTTTACAATCATATCGCAAACAGCTGTTTTCCTCACAAACTGATATTGATGGCCTGCCGCTTTGGGGCTCATCTTCAATTTTGTTTCTTCCACTTCTGAACTGACTTATCTATTTGTAGGTTGTTCATTTCTTTGGGACATTGTCATCATAAACTTGTTCCAGAGCATCCATGATTAGCATATTCTCCTAATTGAGTTTCACCATGAATTTAATGTTTGTGTGGCCTCAATTTTGATGGATTCCATATTGCTTGAATAGTGCCTGACTTCCAACTGGTGGTGATGCATTATTACCTGCAATAAAGGGTTCATGTTTGAACACGTTATAACATGTTGGTACAAGAATGTTCAGGTGCATTGAAATTAAAATCCTTCCATATGATTTTTAGTTATGGACTTTTTCCACAAACTTTTTGAAACAACCTTGTACTAGTTAAAATAGATTTTTAATTCTCTGGTAATTTTGTTTGATCTGTATTTGTTCATTAAAGTTTGATTTAAGGTATGTTTGCTTTAATAGGGAGTCTTTTTTCTTAATTTTATGATTATCATATGAATAAATTGTAAAAAAAAATCCCAGTGCTTGCTAAAGATTATTTGTTAATAAGCTTATGTACAAAATTTCATAATAATTTAGCAGTTTCTGAGCATCTAATTATTTGCTGAGAGAAAATACTCTTTTTGCTTAAGAAGCATAATTTTTTAGTTTTATTTAAGTTGCTTTTTGTAATAAAAAAAAAAGAAAATGATCAAGTGCTTTAAAGTTAACATTCTTACCACACAGTATTCTTTTGAATTACATGATAAAGAACAAATATATTTGAAATTATTTGGCTTGTCTTCCTGTTCTTTTCTACTTGGCCTATTATGCACTTTCACCTGTTTTTTTCGACATCTTTGTGTATCATTTTAATGACTGGTTGCAGAATTTTTTAACTTCACAATATATACTAAAAAATACAATTGAAATATGTTAAAAAAAATATAATATTCATGACATATATAAACATAGTATGAATTGGTTGGCTAAAAGTGTATCAGAAATTTTATCTTTAACTTTTCCTATTGCAAAACAAAACATTTTGTAAATTTAAGACTGTAGAAATTTCTTTGTATTAAAGCTACTGAGACAAATTGTTTTTCTTTTCAATATATTATCATTAAGCAATGTTCAGATACTAAATTCATTAAACAAAACATATTTTATCAAATTTAAAAATGATTTAAGTGGTTTCATTGAATTTATTTGAAATAATATTATTTTAGAAGATGTTTTTCTGTAAACTTTGGTTTTGTAATAATAAAAAATATTTCACTTTATTTTAGAAAAGAATCTTTGAACTTTTTTTCTCCCTAAATTTTCCACATCATCATTTTTTGGAAAAGAGAAACTGACTCTATTCAGTTATTTAGAAAGTTTTTCATGATATTATCAGCTTTTCTTTTGTTTCAATTTGAAATTGGCTGCAAGAAGAACAGTTTGGCATGTAAAAATCTTTCAATTTAGTTTAAAGCAATTTTTCATCTGTTTCGCTATATATAAACTTTTCTACCTGTCGGTGTTTGGTCAAATGCTGCTGCTAGCTGTTAAGTTGGTCACTCTGGTCTAAATTGTTGTTCTGCCCATGTTGTGTTGATTGATCATAGAGCTGGTAAAGATCAGATTGTCATCAGCAATTGCAGTGTTGGTGTGATCCTTGCAAAGCTGTGTCACAAAGGAAATTAAAAAAAATGTTCTTGCAGAGGAGTAAATAAAAGACTGGAATTTCTTCAGGGTCTCTGTGGTTTATATAGTTCTTTGTATGGAAATATTACTTCTTGATACAGAAATATTAACCCTTCCCACTATGGATTCTATTGTGACATTTTGTTCAGTTTAGCTAAGTCTGGAGCAAGGCTTGAGTCAGAGGTTCTCTCTGGCAGTAAGTCATGTGGGGTGCAGCAAAGTGGTCATATCTCATCTGTTGTCTGAAACGACTGTTTGGTTACTTCAATGTTCTGCCTATATTGACTTCCACCCAAAACTTGCATTGGGAGTTGACATGATTATGGGAACTCAGTGTTTCTCCTATCTTCCAGCAAGAGCCTCTTTGTTGTCTGGCTCTCGATAATTAATTATCCCTCCAAAATTGGAGAGAACCCTTTCTGATGGGCTGTAATTACAGGATATCGATTTGCCCAATTCCTTATTTGTGCCTCTCATGTGTTCCCAATGCGTGTAGGCAATTCTTCTATCTTTGTTGGTATTTCACCTGCTTCTGTCACCTCAATTGTCCTTCGAGCAATCTGGTTCTCAACTGCATGACATGGCTTAGTTTGTGGTCATTAATTAAAATTATCATTTCAATTTCACAGCCTGGCCTTGATTATAAAATTAGAAATTTACCAGCTGCTTCCTCTGGTCAGTTACCCACTGCCAGGGTCATTGCACTTCAAGTACCCTAGGCCTTTGGGTCCAAAGACAAAGAAACCCTATTCCCTTGATTTAGTTACAGAGATCACCAAATTTGATCTCCTGATTTGTGTTTTTATAACAGCACTTTTTAAAACTGCATCATTAATCAGCTGTCAGCTAGATATTGCCATATGGCTTTTGTGGTAATATCTTGTAACAGAATCACTTTTCTTCAAGTTGTTTTCTGCCCTAAAAAGAAATAGACTTTGGAAATAAAAGAAATCTCTTTTCCTTCTCTCAGTCTGTCCATCATTCTATTCATTAACCCTTCTTGTCTTGTTCCAAATTACATTTTTAATTTAACCACTTTCTTTTCATTTGCCAGTGTCACATAGTGTTACATATATTTGTTAAAACTAAAATATTTTTGAGTTGAAAATATTCTTTAATACATATTTGTATTAAAATTTGTCTCTATAAGAAATCTATCTTAACTTTTACTTTCTAACACTGTCCTCTGTATTAATTCTTAGGTTCTCGTTTAATAAATGTATGTCACTGGTTAATGCATATAAGAACTCGTCAAAGGTGGCTTTCAGCTATTTATTTAGTCATCATAACAATTCAACGTCTTTTTAAAAAAACTTTTCTGGAAACAAAAATTATATTATAGTTTTTTTTTTCTTGTTTTTTCTAAAGATTCAGTTTTCAAATGTCTGTGCTTTGGTTTGAAGAGGTCAAGAGGCACCATTAAATCTATATTCACCCATACTGGAATGAGAAAGGTTAAAAAAAGAAAAATTAAAGAGACAGTCATTCTCTTCATTCTGTAAATATTAATGAAAGATTAACATGTAAGTATGTGTGTGCACTTATTTAGACAGAAAGAATTCAATCAAACAAGTTTTATTAAATTAAACCGACAAAATGTTTATTTTTTTTTCATTTTTCGAGAATTGCAAATAAGCTAGTATTTAATTTCAGAAATGATAAATTGTCAATATACTTATATTATTTCAAACTTGTTCTCATTTTGGTTGATATGTGATTGTAGACCCGTTTCAACCAAATGCCCTCTGGTCACCATCAGGTGTCCATTGATTGAACACTAACTGACATAATATTGGCAAAATATCACAGTCAACAGATACCCAATATTAGCCAATCAATAGAAACCTGATGATGGCCAGAGGATGTTTGGTCGAAGCCTTTTCTGTAATCACATCTGTATCAACCATGATGGGAATAGTAGTGTGAAATAAGATAAATATACAAATAATCTGTTACACATCTATATGAAATAGATGGAGAAACTTTTCAAAGTTGACGTTTTTGTTTGCATACTTTCAACCATCTGTAGTTATTGCCAGTAATGTTGAAGTTGTTGGTATCATAGAGAAAAGGTTTATTAGCTTTATCCAGGCATTTTTAGGAATGTTACATCTGAAATAAATGTATAAGTGACATCATGTGTAGAATAGTTTCAAAGTGCTTGTATCAATGTGATGGAAATGCATCTGCAGTAGTGATGCACCTAACAATGTTCATCATCTGAGGGTGTAGCATCAGACTGAAACATTATTACCACTAACCCTGGATATCCTAGCATTATCTTACAATAACATAATATTTTCACTTGAAAGATGGCTCAAGACATACTTGCTGCATCCAAATGCTTTGTAACCTATTTTTATCCGAATTATTAATTTCTTGGAATCCTGAATCTTTGATTGTTTTTTCAACTTTTGCTCCTCTAGGTATCATCTTTGTAAAGAACTGTTAATACCACAGCATTTACTTTTATTTATTTATTAAATCTACTACTAAGATAACAAAATCAGAACCCTTTTTTAGTTAACAATAGGAGTAGATAGGTTGTCTATCATCCAGTTTGCACTCCACCTTGATTTTTGAACAGGAGTAGAGGTTTATTCCTTGTTTCCTGTTTAGGATTGGGTTTCTAGTTCTTTCTAAAATCTTTTCATTCTCTTTCAATCCCAGTAGCCCCTTGCATCTTAGTGGTATGATTGCCTTGCTTGGAGGATTATATATGTATATAAAATTATAATAATAGCACATGTTGGACAATTTGGTGTTAAATTATGTTTACATTGATCTCTAACTGACATTGTTTTCAATCTATAGTTTTGTGTATAAAAATCTGTTACCTCTGTACATACATTTTTAACTATAAACAAAAGTTAGTCATTGATTAAAAACGAGGTGATGAATGATGGCATAAAGGAGATATTGACAAACTGTTGATCTATTTTTTGAAAACTTATAGAACACTGGATAGCATACTGACCTCTGAAATCATTCATAGTGAATACTGGGGGTTTTAAAAACCTGGATATATGCAGTAACTTTTTTTTTTTGTAAATCTCTAAGAAACTTTTTTATAAGTTGATGTTGAATAACAAAACAACTGTTGGCATCAATAGGAATGCATAGACTCTGTAATAAACACATTAAACAATTGTAATATCACTTTCAGCTCCTGACCAAATTTTTGTATAGGAATTATTTGAACTAGTATTTACAATAGTTTATTGTACCCTACTTTAGTATCCAAGAGATTGGACATTACCTTTTTTATACAGCATAGTGTATTATATTGCATGGACACAAACTTCTTGACATATTAGATTTTCATTTAATTTACATATGCCATATTGACTCTGTTTTGCACAAATACTAAATTAATATGAAATTTTTGTTTATATATTCAAGCTCTCTTGTTATTTTATGCATTTTCTCTTTTGGTTACAGTTTGAGGAATGTTTAAACTGTAATAGTTGTTTATGAATTTAAATGCACATTCTTGTCCACTGATAACATTTTCTTTGTAATTTTCTGTTATATGTTTAATGTATACAAATAATTATTATCTCCTTAAACTGAAGGTTATAAGTCCTATAATTCTTTGTTGATAATTAAATTTTTCACCTCACAAATAAAATGGAGTGTCAAAAGAATGGTTTTTCCCTTTGACTGCCATTATTTTAACTACCTTCATTCCTTGGCAATGTTTATTGTTTAAAAAAGCAATGATTAGAAATGTAATAAAACGTAAACATGTAATGAGTGTTTCTTAAGAATTTATAGAAAAAATATTAAACATGATTTATTTATTAGTTTGTTTATTTACAAGAATAATTTTCCATTTGCAACATTCTAAAAACTAATACAATGCAATATTTATCATTTAACAATTTATAAAGAAATAAATATGAAAACAATTTTTTATTCATAAAGTTATATACATTTACTAAAATATGTGAACCAATTATAAGGAAATTTTTATTTATAATTTTATAAAGTTTGAATCAATTGACAATTAGGTGATGTTTTACTAACCAATCTAATAAACAATATAATAAATAGGGTTTATTATTTTTGTTGTCAATTCTCAAGAACAAAATAATAAGTATAAATTCCCTTTCTTCATATGTTTAGGTTTTGTTTTAATTCTAATCCTCACTTTTTAAAACAATGTTGCTGAGGAGTGAAAGTAGTTAAAATAATAATGGTGTCAAGGGGAAAATTGTTCTTTTGACACTCCCTTTTCATGTGGGCACAAAGGTCTATGTTTTCCAAATTTTCTATAAAAGTATGACCAACAGATACACTATCTGTTGTGTACTATAAGAAAGAATGAAATTTTGCATATTTGATATGCCATTTCTGCAAATAATGTACCTTTCCTTGATTTCATCAAGTAACAGAGGCATTCTAAATGTTTAAATCTGTACTCTAAGTTTAACCATCTGCACTGATTGAATATAATATTTGTTCATTATCTTTCAGAATGTTTACCTGCCAAATGTTACATGAAAGTATTTGTGTAAATCTTCCTATATTATGTGTCATTTTCTTTCCATTTATTAAGTTCCTTCACAATTCTCTTGGCGTTTTTTGTAGGTGCATACATTGGTAACATAAATTGATCTTCTCATATAATTAATCAAGTTTGAAATTAAAATTGATATTTGTTGCTTAGAAAGATATATTTACAATGGTTGTTATTTATACATAATATTCTAGTGATTTTTCAGTGAAATGTATTGAGTTGCTTGCAAGTTGTTGCAATTAACTTTTTACTTTCTGGAAACTGGAGTCAGATATAGCAATTATTATATATTCACTAACAGACAGAAAGGAAACTACAAGAACTCCTACAAAAAGTAGTGAAGAAAGCAAGAAGAAAGGACATCATCAATTGCAAGAAGATAGAATGCATGGTTGTTCTTAGCAAAAGGAACAGTTCAACATGCAAATTATTAATTGGAGATAGTGAAATCAAACAAATACAAAAATTTAAATATCTGGGAAGTGCTTTAACAGAGGACAGAAAGTGCGACATTGAATTCTGAAAACACTGGAATAGCGAAAGAAGCATCCCAAAAGCTAAATAAAGTATTAAAAAACAAGAAAAAATTTGTTAGAAACAAAGAAAAGAGTACTGAACTTATGTAATATCAGTCCTCTTATATGGTGGTGAATGCTGGACAATCTCCTCATACATGAAGAGGAAACTTGTATCAACAGAAATGTGGTAGAAGGATGCTGAGAATACCATAGACTGAACATATGAGCAACAAGGAGTTCTAGAGAAAATGAAAAAAAAAAGAGGAGACTTATACATATAATCATGAAGAGACAGTTGAAATTTCTAGGGAACAATGAGGAAAGAAGGTTTGGAAAATCTGATACTCACAGGACATACTGAAAATAAGAGCAAGAGTGGAAAACAATGCATATAACCTACTTGGTGACCTTGAGTGTATGGATGATGGTGCAGTGATTGAGAGAGATAGCAAAAAGATACTTTATTAAGAGCTACAAAGGAGAAGAAATTATAGAGAGCTATGATCACCAATTTCCTGAAGGGACATGGCACATAGTAGAATCACATTTTTAAAGATGTTTGGAAATAATACAAAACTTTAGTACATAGTACATTCCTTGCATATTAACTTGTAAAGTGAATTCTGCAACAAATGTCACATTAAAAAGAATATCAAATTCATTTATATTGAGTAGTGGTTGAGTTGAACACCATGTCATGATCCATAAACATATTGAAACATTGTAAATGTAAAAAGAGAATTAATTATAAAAATCAGGAAATGTTACCAATAATATTATGATGATGATGATGATCATTGTATAATTAGTGTTTCTCCTTTTCTTGCTTGAAAGTTAAGATTACTTATTTGATACAGGAATGGAACTAGTTGCTTTCTGTTTTCAAGATTTTTTTTTTTATACATTACTTTCTTTTATTTTATCTTTCTTGTGTTTGGGTTTGATCAGTGCATTTCCATTTGTAGCAGCATGTAATGTGAACTGATAGAATAAGAAAAGGTGTAGGCTTAACAAATGTCCCGTTTTGAAATAGTACAAATATTTTTATTAACATCATTGGGATGTCTTTCAGATTTTAGATCTCAATTGTTTTGATTTTGATAGAATTTAAAATAGTAACTTTGAACATAGAATGATATATGTTTGTTATTGCTTTTTAGTCTGAACTTAAGACTTTAGAATCTTTTATATTTGTAATTCTAATATTGTATGGCAATGATTGTAAAGCTTTGCTTCAGACTTGATATTATTATCCATTGCTTATTTGGATTTGTATTCTGATGGGTTTATGCCTATTCTTATATCGTCATGTGACCTTTTTTTTCTTTAACTAATTCAACCTTCCTATATGAAAATGTTAACTACTAATTTGATTGAATAGTTGTCAATAACATTTTCTGTTTGTCAATGCAGGTTTGGGGTCTGAATGTATATTTAGTTGCATTCTTTTATTGATATTTGTGGAAAAAATAAATATTAGATAAAATATCACAGAATAGTAGTATTATCTCATTTTGTAGGCAAATTGTGACAGTATTTATAATTTCTATCAATTATTCTTTTTTGTCTTGCTGGGTTTTGCACCTTTGCCATTTTTATATTATGATACCAATTTTTTTGTAATTTTCCTTCTTTTCCTTTTATAAAAGATAATTATTGAAAAATGAAATTATAGGTAGGTGTTACTTTTATTTAGGATGTTTAGTAATAATACATTTACAAAATAATATTGGTCATTCTTATATTCTCAGAATAGTTTTAATCTTACGTTCAGTTTTAGATTGACATTAAACTATTCTTAGAAAAAAATATTATGGTATGAATTTAAGTCTCTATCTTGCTTTAATTTCTATACTAGTGTACCCTTGTCATGAAAGATGATTTATTTTTTATCATAACCTTGTAATATATGGTAGAAAAAGTTTTCATTACATATCTTTTGTTTGTTGGATACAGTACTTTATAATATGCTTTTAAACTACTACTTGGAGTAATTTTGCAGAGGCTTGTAAAACAGACAATTAGATTTGATTTGAAAATTTAATTCCTGTTGAAAAAAATCACATGAAAGGTTTAAACAAATAAGACTGAATTCTCAGAAATGTAGGAATAAAGGAACTGACTAATTAAATGGTTTATTTTGCTAGGGAACTAATTTTATCTAAATGCAGATAAATATTGTATTTATATAGATTAGTAAAATGGCTAAGGGTAGTAATTACTCATGAGTTGATTTACCTCCCTTCCCATTACAGATGGGACAGGAAATATATAAATATACATTTATAATTATTATATGGTTTGATATTTTTTCTTTTAATCTTTTTTACTTTTTTTGTAAAGATTCTGAAATATAAATTAAAAACAAAACTTGTAAAAAAAATCAGGAAAATAGAATGTCTCTGATTTGTTTTTTTTTTTTTTTTTTTTAAATAAAGTATTCTATAATTTTCTTTTTCAGCTTATGACTATAAAAATGTCTATTTGGGGGTGAGGCTATTTGGCTTTTTGGAAAAATTTTTTTTACTTTCGCTATTTCAATTTTTCAATAGTTCTACTGTTAATTGTTTAATTATACTGAATATGTATTCTTGCTTCATATGCACAAAGGATTCAACACTCATTTTTTCTTCTTTCATTTATATAAAATCTGTTAAAAGATAGCATATCATATAGCCTCTTAAAGCATTATACGGTGCATGCTAGTTTTACTTGGTACCAGCATATTTTCTTGGTGTATTGTAACTTTACTATGCCTATTTCCTTATCTGATTTGTTCCTTCCGATTATTTCTCTGTCTTTGAAATATGAAAGAGAATATTTCTTTGTCTTGTCTGTAGGATAGGAAATGTAATAATATATCAATCCAGTGTGCTATATAAAATTACTGCCTGCTAACTTTTAATAATCCTCATGACTTTTTTCCCCCACCTATTACTCCAAAAATGAAATGCAATGCCTTTTTTTTTTTTTTTTTTTTGTCCATCACTTGAAATAAAATTTCTTTAGAGAAAATTACTTAATCTATTCTTGATATTACTGTTTTATATATGGAACATTTTTCAGTATTTTTTGTTTTGTTTTTTCCTAAACAATTCTAGAAAAAGATTTGCTTCTCTAAGATCCTTTCATTCATTTTAAACACTTGGTTATTTAACAGTTTTTTTTTCTATTGGAGATTTATCTGAGTACTGATTTGTTTTCTATCTAACATCACTAATATATAGAGAAGTTGTTATAGTTATCACCTTGATTATGAGGATTTCAGTTGCAGTAAGCTCACCAGTTTCTCTTTCATAATGGACATGAATAAATGAAACAAGATAATTTATTTCACTGACAAAGAGACATAGCTAGAAATGACATGAAAGAAAGAAAAAAAAAAATATTATAATTTAATTTTTGATTTAAATCAATTTTTACTGAAATCCAGCATTAATTTAAAATATTATTTTTTTTACCTAATTATAATATTTATTTTGAAATAGGCATGGTAATTTTAGCTTGTTTTTTTTAAAGTGTTTCACCATATGTTTATGCAGGCTTCACTCTTTTTAGTGTGTACGTGTGTGTGTCAGCTGTATTCTATACTGTTGTACTGAGTAAGTTTAATTATATACCTATTGAAATAGAAATAAGCATATGTTTGAATTATCTATTCATAATATTTGTAAACTTTAAGCACCTAACTGACATTGTCAAATCTTTGATTTTCTTTGAAATTTAGGACATGTTTTTCTTTATAAAATTTTAATCATAAATTTGTGTACATGAGGAAAGTAAGATATCTTTCTTTTCCCCACTAAGTGGGATTAGGAGAAGCAAAAAATGATTTCTGATTTCATTTTTAATTCATATTTAATATTTTGCTGTTCTTCTTTGTAATAGATTAGGCATTTGATTTTTGTTTTGCTTTGGGCAAAAATATATATTTTGCTTCATTAATGCATATTTAAAAACAAACTGTTTTATAGGATTCCACGTTGTGATTAGCTGATATTATTGAACCATCCAAAAAAGCTTGAGCTATATGAAAGGTTTTATGTATGTATGTTATATCAGTATGGATTTTGCTCCTCTAGGTCCACTGCTGATGTTGATTTTCTAAGCATAGCTTTAATGTGGTACAAAGCTGCTAAGTCCACTGCTGATGTCTTTTTACAGTCATTATGCATAGAAACTGTGAAGTGCTTGATAATAAATCCATTGCCATAGCAATTACCTTCGATATCTCAAAGGCTTTTGACAATCTTTACTTTCTAGCCTAGACAGAGTTCAAAAGTTTTTGTGCAGCCTTGTGGGTAATGAATTGTTTTATACTTGCCAACCTTGTTATCCATAGATGAAACATTGCCAGCCTCTTACTACTCTTCTGCTTTTTTCATGGCAGATGTTCAGGTGAACTACATTCCAGGCTGTGTATACTGAATTGACTTGATCTCATTCCTTTTATATTTCATTTGTAAGGAGTGATTGCCACTCAGACAGCTTCTTCCCTAAAACTGTTGCAATGTGGAATGGACTCCCAAGGGATAATTCCCTGACCACTAAAATCTTAACGTTTTCAATTCAAGTGTCAACTGTTATCTATCCTACATATCCTCATAATATGCAACACTTGCTCTCTCCCTATATTCCCTTACAATATCCCCATTCAGTAACCCTTTACTTAGACCATTTATTTGTTAATCAATAGTAAAAAACGAAGACAAAACCAAAATAACTATTTTAATTTTATTGAAATTGAAAGGTATAAAATTTAGATGAAAAGAAAGATGCTAATTATGCTCATGTATGTTTAGTGATTCACCTTAGCACAAATTCTGCTTGTTAAAACTAAAGTATTTTGATAAAGACTTGATTATTGTATAAATTCTAGATAAGCTTGTTTTGAAATTGGTGAAGGCACTTCAGAGGGAAATTTAGACACACATGAAACAATAATTAATATTTTCAAAGCATTTGATTATGAAATCTGTTTTTGTATATATCTTGTCCCAAATTAGCTTTCAATTGGACAATTTTAAAAAAGTATAAATACATATGTCCAGTTTCTTAGTAAATTAACTTTAAGTTTATATATTTGTTAGTCTACTTAAAAATATAGTCAAGCTTTGTTAGCAACAGTTTTTTATTTTTATTTTATTTACTTGTAAGAGCATCCTGTTTATTTTAAGTATGCAAGTAAATTCCTTTCCTGTGATATCATTTTATATGGCTTTCTAAGGAAGTGAAATATGAACATCTTGTATATCCTTTTACTTCTTTGGTCACACTTGTATTGACATTTTTGAGTGATTTCTTTGAAATTTCCTCTGCATGCCTTGATTTTTCTTAAATAATTTTTCTTTATAGTTCAGTATTAAAAGTACTTATTTTTGTTTTCTTTTGTGAATTCAACATTTAATGTAGCAGTGAAGATTATTTTTATTGTAGCATGTATGGCCTTCTTGGCCTCACCCACTTAAAAATTTCTGATAAAATATGTTCTTTTTTTTTCAAAGAGCTCCCTGATTAGGCCAGAACTTTTTAGCATCTTGTATATTGATAATTCTAATGCAATAATTGAACATGTTCTCTCAGTAAAAGGTTACATTTTATTTGCTTAGAGACTATTGAGTTATTAAAAAGGTAATTTTAAATGTTTAAATAAATTAATTTTTTGAAATCACAACTATTAAAATTGTATTTTTTGCTTGATAGAAAAAAAAAAGAATGGTTAGGTTTGAGCGTATTTGTAATTCACACAGAATTTTATAATAATAAAAATAAAATTATTTTCCTTTATGTATAAATACATCAGATTTTGAAAGCATTAATTGTATGAGTTATTTTGCTTTTTACACTATTTTAACAGTAAAAATGTCAGTTAAGTATGATACATGTTTGGACAATCATGTCTTTAGATTTATGACTGACTAGGCAGATTTTTCTGTAGTAGGTTAGTTTCTTTTTTGCTGTAAAATGGTTACAAGACCCAGTTTGTTCTGCTATTCAACCCATAGCTGGGAGAGAAGTGATAGATTCATACCTTTCCTAAGGGTATTTGTACATAAGTGAATGTAATGAACATGAATGGAATTTGAATTCAGCACTCCAATTTCTTATTCTGAATCAATATCCATTTCACCACAATGCACAAGCTAACAGTGCTATAGTATAATTGAGCAAAGTTTTGTTCTAACATGCATTTCATTGTTGAAATAGTATTTTCTGTCTGAATTTCTGGGATAAAGAGTTATTAATATTTACATTACTTACATTGAGAATAATGTCTTCATTTTTGTTATAATCATCAAAGTCTTTTGGCCATTGTGACTTCTGATCTTCTCTAGGTGTCTGTAGATCCAGGTAACCTTCAGCAGCAGTAAAAGAGAAAAATAACAAGCAAAGGAAGTCAGGTATAACAGAAAGGCAAGAGAAGTATTTAAGGATTTGCATTGAGGTAATAGCCTACAGGATTAAAGTATTGATTCATGAATTTAGTGGCATACTAATTGTGAGTTCAATCCTTAGACTGGATAGTACAGACTTGTACTCAGTGGAAACAGAGATAGCAATAACCAAGCAGTACTAAAGAGAACAAGATGAAATACCCCATAATTGGACATTAATATGGTTCAACAGACAACTGAAGAAGTATGGAGGGCATAGTGGCTGAAATTTTGGGATAACAACAAAGATGATATTAGATTGAATGTAAATAATGAATTGGTATTCTTGTTGCATGATTACCAAAGTATGTATTCCAAGTATCTAGTAAATTTGAGGATTTTAAGGAAATTATTTCTATTTGGTTTTAAACTGTAGATTTAAACTTGTCTACTCTGCTGATTTGTATATTTTGATACAATGTTGTCTTTGCATAAAAATGGTATCTGTTTTTTGTTGTGCTATTTTCCTGTACTTATTTCTTTTAGGTTGGTAACTTGAACTCTGTCTAGTGGGAGTTAGTCACACATTCAAAAGTAATTCTATTTTCAGATCAATAAGAAAAATAATTTATTTTTAATCTCTAAAATATTGTAAAGCATTTTTACATATTTTGTTAGAATAACATTAGGAATTTACATATAAAACATTTGCATCTTCTATATGTGTTGATGTAACCTTTCATATCATCACTTCAGTTGTCAGATCATAGTATGCACATTGCCAGAGCTACATAGATTTTTGAATTCATAGTTGTTCTTCACCAAGACTGGTTGCTAACCATAGCTAGAGCCCAGTCTGCCCTGTTATTTAACTTCTAGGTGATGGGAGAAGAGATGAATTCATACCTTTATGAAAGTTATTTGTGCAAAAGTGAATGTAACAAACTCAACTGGAATTTGAACTCAGTTTGCTGATTTCTCATTTCAAGCCACTAACCATTACCCTCCCTGCATATCTTCACCATATGAGGGATTTATTAAATACAGGTTAAATTTTATTCACTCAGATAATTAGTGATGCAAATGACACAGGAAATTTAGTGGTTGAGAAAAATGAAGCAATAAGTACTGTTGTATTTTAGCATCAACTGGAATACATAGGCATTGTTTACGATTTTCTTATTGCTGACTTTAAAAGATATTTACGCACTTATTTTATTTTATTTTTTTTAAATGTCTCCTACTTAAAATTTGTTTCATCAAATTTTGATGCTGAATCTCCCTGTTGTACAGGTTTAGAGAAATCAGAAAAAAGGTATTGTTTGTGGTGAGGAATTAATACAAATTTTATGGTATAGAGCTATAATAGATATTTAAATTTTTTAATGATTTTAAAATAGCAATTTATTGAAAATCAAAAAGAAAGTATTGTCAGTGGACAAGAATTAAGGCAGTAATGCATGCCTTATTGCCTTGTTCACTAACAATAATTTCCTTTTGATTTTTCTCTTATATGTTTAATGTATATACATAATTATCATCTCATTAAACTGAAGGTTATAAGTCTTGCACTTGAATTCTTTGTTGTTTATAAAATTTTTCTATAAAAGTATGACCAACAGATATATGGAGTTCTGTGTCTTTTGAACCATATGTAAGAAAGAATAAAATTTTGCATATCTGATATGCCATTCCTGCAAATAATGTACCTTTTCTTGATTCCGTCAAGTAACATAGAGGCATTGCTTATCTTTTGTATCAAAGGCATTACTTACTGCTACATATATGAAAATAGTACCCAAATGGATGGATAATAGGAATGAATTGAAATGTTACCATCAACTGTAGATGTACCAATTCCATGATAGCAGGCTATAATTTAATTTCAAATAGGTAGATAAAATTTACCTATAGAATAATGTAGCATTGTATTCTCAATATATATTGCATTTATAAAATGAAAGCATCTAGCTGGATCTCCTAATATTGATGACTATTGCTAAAGAGCATGAAGAGTACTTCAGTTTCAGCAATCTGCTACTCATAATAGAATCTAAAATCTCCAACAGACCAAGATATTACTATTTATATGTTACTGTAATATGTCATGGAATACAAATACATCTCTGAAAAATAAACCTTTAAAGAAACACTTTGTATTAAGCAGTTAACAGGACAGGCAATTGAAAATAACCTATTTCATTTTATTCAAAACAGCATTTCCATGACCTTCCCATAAGGATGAAATATAACTGCTGTTGAATTTGTAGATTTAAATATTGCTATTGCTCATGCGAAGATGCTGCTGTGTATGATAGTTTTTCATTTGAATCTCTGTATATCAGACCTTGAGTTGTCTTTAGGTTAATAACATAATTCCCCTTTAAGCATGGAATATAAAAAGTATTAAAGTCAGAAGCAAAGTGTTAAGAAACAAGGAAAATTTCTTTAGAAACAAAGAGAGTACTTAACTGTAATGTAATATCAGTACTCATATTTTTTTCTTTTTTTAACTGAGTTCACTCCAAGGAAGGCAATAAAGCCACCAAGATGCAAGGGGTTACTGGGTGTGGAAGAGTTAGAACATTGCTAAGGAGTGAGAACAGAGGAAGAGTAGATAGCAATTGACACTGCATTTAAATTTTTGCAGATTAAAGTTGGCTGGAAAGCATGGAGCTGGAAGGGAGTTCCACTGGCAAGAGGTGCGAGAAAAGAAACTGTTAGCATAGAATTTATGGTTACATCTAGCCAGCTCAACTGTAAATTGGTGAGGCCTTATCGTCAGTCTAGTACAGTGCTTAAATTTGAAGAGACTAGGCACTATCTCTTCACAGATTCAGAAGAGACTTAAAGCAACAGAAATGTGTTTCTGCAGAAGGACGCTAAGAATACATTTTAGAGAAAATAGAAACAAACTTGAAATTTGTAAGGCACATAATGAGGCAAGAAGGCTTAGAAAATTTGATACTCACAGGACAGATTGAAGGCAAGTAGAGAAGAAAACAATGCATAATCTACCTAGTGAGCTTGAGTAAATGGATAGTGAAACATGGTTTGGGATAGATAATAAAAAGACAAAATTTATTAAGAGCTACAAAGGGCAAGAAATTGTGGAGAGCCACAATTGCCAATGTCCTGAGGGGACATAGCATATAGAAAAAGAAGACACATTTAATCAAAGGAAGTAAATGTTGATAGTTTGATGATTCTCAACTGAAATGACTTCTATCAAAATATTAGGAAACCCAAAACTGTGGTACTATTTTTCCATTTAGTTGGATTACTTACATTTAGGACTAGTTTGTTGACTTAGTCATAATGCATAAAAAAAAAAAAGAGTTAATTTCTTTTCAGCCAATATAAGAAGCATTTGTTCTTAGCATGTGTTTTAAGGATTTATTTTTATTTGAATAATAATTTTTTTGTTTTATTTTAATGGAATAATCAACTGAGTCTGTTTTGTTGTTTCAGGTCATAAGCACTGGTGAAAACAATGAGGATAAAAAGAACACTAACAATGAAATTCAAAAGAGCAATAAGATTTCTATGAGAAAGGGACATATTGCTGAGATGGCAAACAAATTAAAAGAAGGAATACAAGTTGGACCCATGATGTCAAATAAAAAAGGTATGTTTTTTTTTTTTGTCTGTCTTGTTTTTCATGAGGATTGAAAGTTCATTCAAATGATAATTTTAATGCTATCAATTTTTACTTATAAATAGAAGAAAATGGTTTGCAAATCTGTTGCTTTTTTTCTGCAGTAAAAGAAAATGCTTATTTAAAATGATTAGTCACCATATTATAATTCTACTTGTTCTTTTGTTAGTCAGCACATCCATTACATCCTACCAATATCATGTGAATAATGGACTATTCTGTTTTGATTGTGAGGAAAGATGAAAAAGATATGAGATGCTGTTTAGTCTCAGTTAAATAAAAAAAAGGAGGTAGAGGAAACAAAACTTGTGTTTAATGTCTGCTTCATTGAAATGGAAAACCTTGTCAGTTTCAAATCTTTTCATTTGTACCCTCTTAAATAATGATTTGTTAAAGTTAAGCTCAAATATTTAAAGATGAAAACAGGAGAATTTCCATGAGTATTTTACATTTCCAAGAAGCTTATTCAATTGTTAACTTAAAACTTATGATTTATCAGAAAATTCAAATTTTCACTGGTGCTTCTTCTCTGTGTTGTATCCTTTTAGGAAGTGAACAATAATGGCTCTCCACAATTTCTTGTCCTTTATAGCTTTTAATAAAGTTTACCTCTCCTAATCTCTGTTTTGCCAACCAGCTTGTTATGTAGGTTATGTGCTGCTTTCTGCTGTCATTCTTGCATTCAGTATGTCCTGTCAGTGTCAAATTTTCCAGGCCTTCTTTTCTCATTATGTGCCTTGAAATTTCAACTGTTTCTTTTTGATACTAAGTATAAGTGTCCTTTTTATTTCCATTCTCTCTTAAGCTTCATTGTTGCTCACATATTCATTCCATGGTATTCTCAGCATCCTTCTGTAGAACCACATTTCTGTTGCTTCAAGTCTCTTCTTCATCTGTGAGGAGATTGTCCAGCATTCACTGCCATATAAAGAGGACTGATATCACATAACAGTTCAACAGTCTGTTCATTGTTTTTAATGAAATTTTCGTGTTTCTTAATACTTTCTTACTACTCTTAATTATTGCTATATATTGAAAAAATAATGTTAAAGAACACTTGTGGTGACTATTGTCAACCCAAACTATTAAACAAAATTGGTTATAAGAATTATTTTGCTTTATATACAAGCAATGCTCCAAGAGTAATGTGATGAACATTTTATGAGTTGACAACAGAACAGATTCTACTCAGAATGAAGCTTTTGAAATTACATTACCTACAGTCTCACTGTACTGGCATCCTGTATTTGTTTTTTGTAAAGGTTCAGTTTTCCACATGAAGGGATTTAATAATACATTTATGCTCAGATGTCATTTTGTCAGACTGTTACTCTGTTACAAGACAAAAAATAAACAATACAGGTTATTGTTGGGAAGGTTCAATCTCTATTAACATAGAATCAACAGGGTCAATATTATAAAATATAAAGCATTACTTTTGAGGTGACGTTTGCAAAAAGTGTAAAAAAAGCAAGAGTGGTTGGTTGGTGAGCTTACAGGTAATATATCTTTATATATATATATATATATATATATATATATATATTCTCTGGGGTTGTATATTTTTTAGTTATTGTGCAAATATGTTGTTCTTGATTTTTGTTCGGATCAGACAGGACCAGTAAACTGGTTTAACTGTTTTAGTTTTTTTTAATCATTGTTTTATTTCAGTATTACCATTTTATGGTAATATGTATTTTTGTTACACTCTCTTTTGGTTCTGAATTGTTTCTTTTTTGTTATAAATTACTTTTTAATATATCTGCTTTTATTGCTCTAATAAAAATTTTGTTTCAACAATTCTTATTTATCAAAAGCCATATAAAACCTTTTACAAATGTAATTTACATCTATGCTGAACTCTTATAGCATTGTTGCCTAGCTGTGCTGGCCCATTTTTAAAAAAAATAGGAAATTGTCATTTATTAGAAATAATGATTATAAAGATGTTGAGAATTATTTCTGATGGCACTGTCATTTTGATTTTGATCAGACACACTACAATAGCAACTAAGCTAAATGACACCCCCCAACAATCAATAAAAATACATCACAAAACAAAGTTGATATTATATGCTATTATATGTCTATGTTGGTTTGGAAATAGCTCTGAGTGCTAGTTAGCTTATAACATTAGAGTCCAACATTTCCCAGGGTTTAGAATAATGTCTATATTCATTGACAGCAGGCAATGTAATAAGTTTTGTAAAGCCATATAAATATATCCACGGCAGGGGAAGTGTTAATCAGTTTGTCTTGGAATATTCTAAATGAATCGAGTGAAAGTCATAGATATTGCAATATTTTTGTTTTATTCATTTTTAGATTTTATATGCCTTCTTGTTGGAAAGGCTTATGGCCGTATCATGTTGAAACACCAGTTCTCATACAAACATTGAAGTCAAGCAATGTCAAGCTTGGTCAGTACCTAGATGGGTGACTGCTTGGGAAGACCAGGTGCTGTAAGCTTGGATGTGCAGGTGGTATAATGGATAATGGCTTGGAATTGGAAATCAGAGAGCCATTCCAATTCCAGTCAGGTTTGTTATATTCACTTACACATACACTACTCTTTAATTCATAGCTTGGGGAAGAAAAGGTAGATTCATACCTTTCTTAATGGTATTTGTGCATAAGTGAATGTAATGAACCTAACTGGAATTTGAACATAGCTAATTTCTCATTCTGTGATCATGATCCATTACACCACCTGTACATCCACTCACTGTGAAGAAGGCTTGGAATTGCTTTTTCCAAATTATGATTTGAGTGTTAAAAACCACAGACTTTCATTGGAGAAAAGATAATGATATATAATTATTGAAAAGGGTTTTTGTTTTTTTTAAATATATTAATAATTTAAAAAAGATACAAAATTTAATTACTTTATGTATTCTGTCAGCCTGATGATGACAAACGGGGATTTCATTGTCATAACTTTATGCCATTGAGGGATTGGTTGTATTTTGTGAATACTTGAATGTATTGTGACATGTCACTGCTTGTTTTGGGAACAGTACATGCATCTTAAACTTGTTGACAAGACTTGAGTAGTGTATACTATTAGCATATGAAGGTGGGGATGTCTGTTATTTATTACCAGGAGACTGAATTTGATTCCCTTTCTGTTTATTATGCCCCTATGCTACTATTAATGGAAATGTTTTTTTTTTTTTATTTGAGGAAGTTGGATGTCTGCAAAGATATGTTTATGTTAAAGCACACATGCAAACACTTGTAAACTGAAGGGATAAATTATGGAAAACAGATTGACAAAAACATTTGTAGCAGTTTGTATTAATGACTACATTGAACAATATATAAGATTACTAGCAGTAGAGCCCGGCGTTGCTCGGGGATGTAACAGTAAGAGATAGATCAAGTATCGACCATCATAAAGACTGAAAAATAAAATTGACAAAGATTATTGTTTAAGGTTGATGGACACGCATGTCTTAATTTTTCTTTTTTTTTTTTTTTTTTTTTTTTAACGAATTGGTCAAACTCAAACAAAAACATTGTTTTCAATCGTTATGAGTCTGTCGATTGAATAGAATTTTATTATAAACAATTGTCTTGTAAATGGAATTTTTAAAGCATTCTGAATGTAAAAATAAAGAAAAAAAGTGTGCAAGACAATAAGGAACACTACCTGCCAAAAAAGTGAAGTTTTGTTGAAATCTGTTGAAAAATGTAGGAAATCCGATCCCATATATAAACAAACACACACACACACACACACACACACACACAACCTGGGTTTTATAATAAGTATAACTCAATATGAGTTGTTCCCCTTTCATTTAGCGATGCTTTAATCGTGTTTTCAAATTAATTTTGTGCAAAAACAATTGTTTTTCCAATTTTTGGTGCTGTCAGAACCACCGCAAGGTAATTTTACGTAGTCCTGCGAAGTTTTGTTGAAATCGGTTGAAAAATGTAGGAAATCTGATCCAATATATAAACGAACAGACACACACACAACCTGGGTTTTATAATAAGTATGATGTATTATATAATATATTTTTTAGGGAAAACAACATATAAATTTTCTATATATCAAGAAAAATTGTAGGGGAAAAAATCCATGACAAAGTTGTATTATGCATTTAATCCTTTAAGACTTCATCAGGCTAAAGTGATGTTTACATTGATGTAGCTACACATGTGTATAAAAGAAAGGGAACATTGAGAATTTAAAATTTAACTCTAATTAAAACAGAAAACAATTTACTAAGGTGAAAATGTTTAGAAAGTGTTTCAATTGTTAGATCATCTACAGTAAAATTATGTCCAGATTAGCAGATCTATTCTCACAAAAGTGATGGGAATATAAACAAAAAGAAAAATAAACTAAATGAAATCTGCGAGACTATATATGCAAAATATATATTTACAGAAAAAAAATTCTCAGTGTCTCCTCTCCTCTTGTGTAATCACATCAAAATAAACATCACTTTAATATGATAAAATCCTAATGGATAAAACATGTCACATGATAACTTTTTCCATTTTGTCATATATTTTCATATTAATAATTATAATAATATGACTGTATCCATGCATTCAGAAATGGCAGCAATTGTTAGAAAGATTTAGTAGTGAGATGCAATGAAACAAAACTATTGAAACAATGTATTGAGATTCAATAAAGCAGAGGTAAAGAATTAAAAAAGTAAAGGTAGAGGCCAATCAATTTTTAATTAATTCATTCCCTTTATATATTTTAGATGATCAATGGATCTATGATTTATTGATTACTCCTGGTATTATATAAATTGTTTTTTTACCCAGTATCTTTTCATGTTAAAAATTTTATATGTTTAACATAAGTGAAATGGAAATATCCCTTGGAAGAAAAAAGATGAGCAACAGAATGACAAAAAATGGCAATGACAAAGTCTATTTCAAGACCAAGTTGAAGCAAGATGCTCTCTTAATAGAAAAAGGTATCTGAGTGCCTCACAGGAATAGCTTGAACAAATTAAACTGCAATCTATGAAGCATAGGAGTAAAGGAACTGATTAATTGCTCCTTTTGCTCGCTAAATAATTTTGTCTAAATGTAGATAAATACTTAATTTGTATAGTTTATTCATACTACTAAGGGAAGTAATCACTCATAAATTTACTAATTTAATTTGATTTACCTCCCTTCACATTACAGATGGGACAGGAAACATATAAATAAATACGCATTGATAATTATCATATGGTTTGATTGATGATGATTAATAGATTAACATTATTAATCAAAATAATTGAAGAAACTCTTCCTGTATTTTGCAACACTTCCAGAAAAGAAAAAGAAAAAACATAGTGTTTAACAATGCTTAACAATAGTTTGACACTAAGTCTGTCCTCTTCAATCTATATATAACAATAAGAATGTATACAAGTATAAAAACAAGCCTTTGTATAAACGTTGCTTCACTTTAACAATATAGTTGTTCTCATAATTATTAATAATTTTGATAAAATTAATAGATTAATATTACTAATAAATATTATATATTATATATTATATAATAATATATATTATTATGTTAATATCCTATTTTGAGAAAACCGTTTTTTTCTGTTTAAGATATAAATATATATTAGCTGTGAGGCATAAATCTGATTAAACTGATGACTGAACAAATCTAAAGATATTTTAACATATGTCTGCATTTCTGAAATGAGCTATTTGTAACAATTTACAATATTTAGACTGTTGTCCTCATCTTTATTGTCATATTTGTGGCGTTTCAGCCATTGTATGCTCAGGCCTTCTTCAGGTGATACTTGGTTAGTGTATAAGAGCGTTGGTTGAAGTAATCCAGTGACTTGACCCAAAGAGTTGTAAGTTCAATACCTGGCCACAGCAGAGTTGAACAAAACTTGGGGAGTTGAGTTACTAAAGGGAAATAACTGAAACTGAGATATCCAGAAAAGGCATGGCATGTGGAACTAGAACAATATACTCCGGTGGATGAAATAAAAGGTTTGGTTTGAAATTCCAATGTATATCACCTGAAGAAGGCCAGAGTGTACAATGGACGAAACATTGTTAGTTCACTTGTATAAAGTGTCAGATTGTGATACACTCTGATTGATTTGTTTTTACAGATTATCAACCTTTTACAGGTTATTTAAAGCCAAAAAATATTTTTTAGCTTGTAAGAATGTTTTTTAGTGATTATAGTGATTTACTGATACAATTCCTACTAATTAACCCATAGCTAAGAGGGAGAAGAGGTGATTCATGCCTTTCCCTAGAGCATTTAAACGGAAGTGAATATAAGGATCCTGATTAGAATTAGAACTCTGCTGTTATCAATTACACCACCCACACATCCAAATTTACAACACCTGGTATTTACAGTACCTAGATGGTCACCCATCTAGGTACTGACCAGGCTTGACATTGCTTAACAGGATATAACCATAAGCTGAATATATGCTGTGTGTCCATGTTAGCCATACTAGTGGAAATATAAAATTCTTTGTATTTGGTATTTTTCATGTGGATAACGACTCAGTATTTTATGTTTGCTAATATTTAGTAGTCAAAGTACCAATTTTAACTGTAATCTGCAAATCCCTTTTGAAGTGCTCGTCATAAAAAACATAGTGAACTATTTTAATAGTGCATTTCAAATGGCTTGCTTGCTTCTTCATTACATAATTTAGCTGTGAGAAAAATGAATCATTCTGCGGTTAGTATAGGAGAAAGCTTTTTGCTGCATTATATGTCTTAAATTTTCTCATGTCATTCACTGACTGAATTTGATGCAATTGGATATTCTTTATTAAGCACCAACTGGAAAGAGAGAAAAAAATTAAAGCCTGTTTACCAGTCAGTCATATGTCAATTAAAAAAAATTGATGTTATAAAGTTGTTCTATTAAATAAGTTAATAAATTCTGATCAAGCAAAAATATTTCTTTTGTTTTTATTGGTTAATATGAAACAGTTGGAGAATATTCATAATAAATGAGGGATTAAAAGAATGAAGCCAATTGAAACATTACCCTGCTAGCCTCGGATTGTTTTTTACTGCAGTGACTTTTTGATTCTGATTAGATGTCTCATATTTGTAGCTTTGTGATATATGAAGTTTAGTAACTATTGATGAAGGAAGGTAGGATTATGATGGAAAAGTTACTACTCTCTTTCTTCATGTCAATTATTATTGTTAATTTTCAACAAAAACTTTCAGCAACAGATTTCATTGTATAAAGTGGAATGAGATTTGTAGAATTTTGTGTTGCAGGAAACATTTTGGAAGTGTCTTTTTATAAACAGAAAGTTGATTGATTTTGCACTGTCTGCTGGTCTTAATAAAATATGTCAGCACAACTCTGTCAAATTTTGAGAAGGTATATGAGTTTGTAACTTATAAATGGAGTAAAAAGCTCTAACTTCCCCAGTAAGTCATTATTAACATTTGTAAGAGACTTTTTTTTTTTGTTCTGTCACAATTCTGAGTAAGATAGTTTTGATTTGAGTCAATGTTGATAAAAGTTGAACAATTTTCCATATTGGTTTGTTGGACTGTGCAACTATTTTATGTTTTTTGTTGAGCTGCAGACAAAAAATGTTGAATCTTTCATCCTGCAATGTTGTCTGAGAAGTCAATTCTATAAAATGCATATTATTAGTTCATCAAAAGTCGAGTATTGTAATTGGTCTTGATAGCATAACCATAGTTTAATGGACTTGGCAAATAGGTTTATTGAGCTAATGTCTGGAAGTGATAGTCTCTGATATCTTTTTATTTTATCTGATCTAAAAATTTTATATTCTATAATAATCTGTAAATAAACCTAAAAATTAAGAAAGTAGGGTCTTAATATTTTTAAAAAAATTTTTAAAGAAAGAACTGCCAGTTTTAATAGGAAGTGAAAAAGATTTTTTTCATTACATGGTTTTCTGTCCTATTGGTTGGAAAGTTTTTGAATTGAGTTTTGCATCAGATGCTCTTAAGCAACTTCTCAGTCTGCTTTTATATTTGGTATTTTTTTTTTTTTTATTAAGTCTAGTGTTGCCTGGCACAAGGCCACAATAGTGGGACACCAATGAGAATCAAATTAACTGCATTAGCTTATTAGTCTGCAAGACCATATTGTTAGCTTGGGATGTAATCTGCTGTTATTATATAGATGCACTGAGTTTAGTCTGGTTGACTTTGTTTAGCGGCATATCAGCACCTCTATGGATTATTCAGTGCCAAAATCTAAATATTTTGAATACAATTTTATAGCTTCAACTGAATATATTTTGAATGCAATGTTACCTTCAACTACAGGTATTTTAATATTTACATAATTTTATATTTTTTATAGATATATAGTATGTACATGATCTGTTGTAGGTGTTATATATGTTGATATAAACCTATTTGTTTAAGGTAGGACATTATGTTGATGGTTTCAACATTTTCAAATAGTTTTTTCATGTTGGTTTCCTTGTAGTATTTATGTCTTAAGGATGCTAAATAAGTACATTCAGTTAAGTTTGGTTGAACTCGTGACCTGCATGTAAAGCAGAAGCACTTGGAGAAAATTTGATAAATAATGATAAATATTATTAGCTAAGTAATTAAATTACAGTGCATGCATAGATTTTGGGTTAATTCCACAAATGTTTTGATAATTTTAAAATTAATTTTTTCATATGGTTTTTATATATATATATATATATATATATAGTTTTTATATATATATATATATTTATGGGTTAAAATATTTGCTCAATATCAGGGTAAAGCAAATGTAAATATAAAAGTGGACAATAAACCCCCAAAGCAGAGGTGACTGTCTGTTTCATGGTTGTGTTTAAGTATAAAACAGACTGTTGCTTCTGGGTGTTGGCTTCAGTGTACACTTATATATAAGAGACTCTTATCCCTAGGCTACCAATGCACAACAGAGAAAAGGAATTTTTGAACACATTATATACATGAGATATATATATATATATATATATATATATATATATATGGCCATCATAGATCCCAACACTTATGAAGAGTGATACATTAAAAAATCCTTTTCCTCATAATGCTTAATCGATGAATGAGTGTAGTCATACACAAGCAGACTATTTTACTGTATCACAGCTCATCAGTGTGGTTAGATATCCAATTGTTTCAAGCTGATTGAAATTTGACTGATTTGACATCATTCAGAGACTATATATATATATATATATATATATATATATGATGAGAATGAATAGGGTACAATTCCAATGTTTGTAACATTTAATTTAAAAGAGAAAACATGTAAAAAAATTTGCTACACAATTGCAGTTGTGTTTCAGTGCATATTTAAGATATAAATATATATTAGCTGTGAGGCATAAATCTGATTAAACTGATGACTGAACAAATCTAAAGATATTTTAACATATGTCTGCATTTCTGAAATGAGGTATTTGTAACAATTTATCATCAGGCAATTGTAAATTACCTACGAGTGAATGATTTAATTAGATATAAAAGCAAAATACAACCTCTTTTTTTAAAAAAATAACAAAACACAAAAAAAACTGGGTTATAAGGTTTTGAGAGTTTTACTCTGATAAACCAATCAAATATGACCTACGTTAAATTTAAACTAAGTGAAGAAGCAAAAATTAAAAATTATTTTTTATAAATGGGTCATGACCCGTAGATTGGCAGCCAGACATAAACAAAGTGGATACATATGGTTATATGAAATATACAAACCAGACAATGCAGTTTCCTAAGAAATAAAAGGAGGGTAGAGAGGTAATTTAACAAAATGCTAAACAGGTTATATGCTTTGTGAATTTCCTACATAAAATTTTTTTTTTGTAGTTGATAAATAAATGGCCTCTTTAAGAAACTAGTAAATAATTTAAACATAAAGAATTATTCGGTAAATTAATATGCAACTGTTAAATAAAAATCCTTCATATAAGCAATCAGTGTAAAATGTCAAAAATAGCAATCAAATACAATACATCTGTACAAGATGTTACTAATAATACTACAAGGAAATTAATACAATATTATATTAAATCCAGATTAATCTTAATAAAAAACTGAAAGATAAGCCATATATAGTGCAATACAGTAGAACTAAAATATAAGAAAAAGCATTATCAAATTCCAAATTTTAACTAAATTGTAAGGTAAAAGGTAAACTAAAATAGCAATTTACTTTTAATTAACTTCTTTGATTTAATAATGAATTTTTCTCAAAAAATCTAATGATTTTGAGTTTTTCATGTAAACACAAAAAAAAAAAAAAACAGGGTTCATATAAAGATCTCCATGTCCTTGCAATTTTAAAAATTTTCCATTTCACTTTAGGAGTCTTACTTTTTAAACTCCAAAAATATTTAGAAAAAGATGTATCATTTCTGTAAGTAGTATTGGTGAAGGACAAGATATGTTGATACCACCTACTCTTAAAAAATTTTTAGTACTACCAATATATAATTTTTTAACCATTGTATTCTTTATAGTAGAGATAGCACTAAGATAAACAAAAGATTTAGTTAAACATTTGTTTAACAATGGGCATTTATTACATTGACCAATATCATTAATAATATTTATCTTGGAACATGTATTATGATCCAGATTATTAAATTGGTTTAAAATTTTATTATTGTATAAATTTATAATCTTTTTAAGATTATCGGTGCAGCTATAACTTAGTTTTAATGTGTTTCAGTTAAATATTTACTAAGAGGGTTACTTTTAGGAAAATGTTTATCAATCAAATGGAGGAACTTCTGGCTTTAGTACTGACTAATTGATTAAATAGGTGTGTGCACCAAATGATCTTCCTACTTCTATTTCTTTTCTTTGGACCACTATCATCATATTTTCTAAACTTGATTTCAGCATACTTATAACCACTATTCTTTAAAACTTTTTAGTAAACACTGCTATATTTATCAAACACAATTTTGTCTGATGAGTGGTTGCTAATCCTACGTTGTACAGATGAAGGTATATGTTTGATTACAGATGAAGGGTAGTTAGAATTGGAGTGAATTTAAATTGAGTTGGCCTTATTTTACATATAAGGTTGAAATACATCATATATAAACATGTTATTAAATATAAGAGACAATGAATGTCTATATTGTCTGATCATGAGCCAATCTAAAGTTTGAATATTTGCTTTAATTTCTACTGAAAATAAAGATAAAAATAGTTCATCATTTGGATATTTTTTTATTAAGTTAGCCCTAAGCTTTTTGGCTCACATGACCCATCTTCAGAGTGGTTATGCAGACATTGAAACAAAGATATCCACCGTCAAAGATGATATTTTGTCATTTTGACATAGAAAATTGCTACGCGACAATAACAGTCATGGAATAGAAGATTCAGATCAAGATGCGGTTCTATGACGTCAAACCGTACAATAGACTGACGTACTACAACAGAACCATTGTCTAGATGCAATGTAATTTTGTTGAGTGTGGGTTGCTTTGTTTTAATGTAGATGGCCTCCGATATCGGAAGGTTCTTTTTACTGTATATATATGTATTATTGTGTTATCACCTAATATCTATCTAATATTATGTACATGGCTATGTTTTTCTAAGAAATGTTGTTTAATAGAACTAAGATCAGAAAGGTGACACGTAAGACTATGGGAGACTGTGGTTGTAGTAAAACGAATATATGTAATGGGTTTATTATTAGTATCAGAGATACAATCTCAGAACAGGCATGTAAATTGATACACACTACATTGGATTTTTTGTAAAGTATTTAATTGTGTGGTTGTAGGGTTATTAAAGACTATGAGGTCAATTGTTTTAAATTTTTTATAATATATGATGAGCTTAACTTATTTATTAATGTGTTTAACATTCCTACCTATTATGTTTCTGAGTGTTGTTTCATTATGTTTGTAATTATTATGCTTTTGGTTACAGTAGTATAAGTTAATAGTGTTGTGTTTATTTTGACATACAATATCATTATTAATACTATCAATTTTGTTAGAGGTATTATTAAGTTTATGGAGATACATTTTAATTTGTTGATCAATGACGGAATTAGGAAATCCGTTAACAAGTGTTTGTTAAATGTTATGTACTTTTTTTATGGTTTTGGAAGAAGATATCATTTGTGTGCGTTGAATTAAGTTTTATTATATCAGCTAACTCATATCATTGGTGGCATTCACTATTGTAATTAAGAAGACACAAGTTAATGCTTGTGGGTTTCCTATATAGAGAAGTAGTAAATTTATGTGTGCTGGAATCAATAAATTCATCAAGGAATGGAATTTTATTATTAATATCAAGTTCTAATGTAAATTTGAGGATGGAGTGACTTTCAAATTTGTTCTTAAGTTGCGTAATTTGTAATATTTTTAGCTAAAATGAAAACGTCATCTATGTATCTTACATATATAGGAGGTTTATTAGTGACATTAAGTATTTTATTTTCTAAATGTGCTATATAATAATTAGAAAAAAGGGGGCCTAAAGAAGATCCCATTGCAATACCGTCTATTTGAGTATAAATATTACCTGGGGGTCATGAAAAGGTACCTGAGTCGACATGTTAATAATAATTTTTTAAAAATAGTAGGTTTAGTATTGATGTGTGGGAGAGAGGGGTGATTGTATACATCACGGATAATAATGTCAATCCTTTCATGGACAGGGACATTAGTAAATAAATTTTGTACATCCAAGGATGCGATTATTTGGTCGTTTGGTTTTATAGCATGAAGAATGTGTATAAATTCATTTGTGGAGTTAATGTGGCATTTACTTGAGAGGTAGGGAGTAATTAATTAAGGGTTTTTGAAAGGTAATATACTCATGTAGGTATTTGTGAAATGATAGGTCGAAGGAGATGATCTTTTTTTATGGATTTTTACATTTCCATAAATGTAGTCAGGTTGATAGTCACCTATAATCTTTTGAAGTTTATAAAATCCTGTGTTATCATTGTTAGCAGTAATAAGTTTATTGATATGGTTTTTAAGTTGGGAGGTGGTTTTACTGGTTAACTTTTTAAATTTATTATGATCGTCCAAAAGAATAATGACAGTATTAGACTTGTCAGTTTGTCGGATAACAATACTGTTATTTTTTAGTTGTATGGCTGCTTTTATTAAAAGAGTGTTTATAATTCCATTTGGGTTTTTATGATAACAGTTTTTAATAGATTCAGCTTTAAGTAAATCTTTTAAACCTACCTGTGTAGTAATATGATTGTTTTTGTTCCAATAGAAGTATTTGTTGGTATAAAGCTTCAATTTGTTTTAGTTTAAATATTAGGTTTCTGTGTAACATGAAAATTTGGTCTAAGATTAAGGAATTCTATTTCATTTCAAGTGAGCTGGTAATCGCGTTGATCTTGGCAGAACCGCCTTCCTCTGTAAATACAGTTACCACTCCTACACCGCAACATGGACGGGACATGCCTCCAACAGTCATGCCATCCACCGTCACTCTCTTCCAAGACCGGCACCTATTTGCATCCACAATCATCCGTGAACAGTCAGTGTCAATCAGCGCTGAACATCAACTTCCGTCGACAAGGATGTTTGCCACTGGGGGCGCCGTATTCACATCTTGGTTGGGGAAAAGGTTGGCGCTGATGCCTTGTCCTGTGTAGCGTTTTTCCAAAAAGTCTTGAGCCCAGTGTCCAACCTCCCCGCATCGATAGCAGTGTGTTCTGCACTTCCGGCAGTCTTTGTGGCCTTTGCTGCTGCACCTGAAACAAGTCACACTGGTGATTGGGCCACTCTTGGTGCAACTACGTCCTGGCTTTCATTCCCAGTTGTTGTCAGCACTCTTGCTCTTGCTAATAACGCCCCTACAATCAGAGCTTCAACATTCGGTGCCTGTCGGAGTTCAATGGAGATTGTATCCGGAAGCCCCATGATAAAGGCCATCTTAGCTCCCTTGAATCCAGCCAATCCAACAAGCTGCCTGATTTTGTTTGCGTAGATGTCCACACATTTGCTGGTCCACCTGACCAGGGTCAGTTTTCTGTACGCTAAAAACATGTTGTCTGTAAACGCCTCCTTCAGCCTGGCTTCGATCTGATCTCTGATCTTTCTCCTCCATTTCCATGTAGAGGGCTAGTGCGTCCCCCCTCCAGGTACAATGGCAGCTGGCTAGCTACATTGTCCACCTGCTGAAGTCTTGCCACCAGCCTGACCTTTTTTAGCCATGTCACCACATCACCCTGGCCGGAAAATTGTTTTATAACATTGCTGCTTATGCAAACCTTCACCATAACTGCTGAAATAGCGTGTAAAAAAAAAAACAACAATGATGATGAGGGTGGGGTGGGGTCAAAAAATGCAGTACTCGCCGGCAGGCCAGCTGTTTTTTTCTTCTTCGGTCGCCTCAAGGAAATAGATTGTGTGACTCTATTTCTCAGCCATTACACTGGGCAGTTGTGAAACAGATACCAAACTCAGCAGTGCCTACTTTGACTTCCTCTTTGTTCATATGTCAGTTTGTATATCTTGCTCTATTGTATGCAGTCCACCGAATGACTTCTGATGCCCCTTGTGCTTCTGGCACCCCACTTTTTATGCTGTTCTAATATGGCCGAAATTTGCATGTGTGCAAATATCATCTCATTTTGGACGAGATCGGCACGCATAAATTGCGTCTTCAATAGTGGCCATATTTCTTTTTGTCATCACTTTGCAAGCAAGACATGTTCGCGCTCATTTTGAATTCTGGGGTAAGTCATGTCTTTCGTCACATCCAGAATGTTTGTTAGAGATCTCAATTGGATTTGAATTTTCAAATAATGCCACAGATTCTCAATTGGGTTTAAATCTGGGACTGACTTGGCCGTTTCAGGATATTTACATTATTTTTAGCAAGGCATTTCTTCGTAGATTTTGCAGTGTGCTTAGGATCATTATCTTGTTGATGATCCAATCAGGAGGAAGTTCAAGATTTTCAAAAAAAAAATCATTAAATTTGCTTCCAAAATATTTTGATATGCTGCGGCATTCATTGTATCATCTATTATTGATGTGTTGCCAGTACCTTTTGCTGAAAAACATCCTCAAACCAGAATCCTGCCACCACCAAATTTCGCTGTAACTGTGTTCTTTTTTTTTTTTTGAAGGCAGTTACCATCTTTTCTCCATACATGATTTCTAGAATTATGTCCAAACAACTCAATTTTGGTTTTGTCTGTTCATAATACTCTTTCCCAATACGATTTTTCCTTATCCTTATGTTCACAAATGAATTTCAACCTGGCATCTCTGTGTCTTTTCAATAGCAGTGGAGTTTTCTTAGGGGAGTGTGGCTTTAGTTTGTTCCTATGAATTTCATTGTTTGTCTGTTTAGTGACATATTATTGATGAAAGCAAATCATCCGGCAACTCTTGACGAGTAACCATTGGATTTTGTTTTATTTGACACATTAATTTCCTTGAAGATCTTTCAGAAATCTTCTGTGGAGCACCTGTTCTTCTTTGGTTTTCAACAGTTTTGAGTTTTTTATACATTGCAATAAATGAACTGATGGTAATAAATGCAATATTCAGGTTGTCTGAGATTTTCCTGTAACTTTTACTTTCTTTTCAGTGCTTAACAATCAGTTTTTTGTTTTTTTTTGTGAATTTGTCAATGCTTTACCTCTTGCCATGATAAAAAGCTTGCATGAATATCAATTACTGAATGTTCTGTTTGTATTTTTTAACTGAAAAATAACTACTGATAACATTATTGGAACATTCTAGAATATTCCATTTGACAAAACTAGCATATCAAAGCAACTTAAAAATTTTAAAATCTTAAATTTGCATCGTATGAATACTTTTTTCACCCATTAAAATGGATAAATGGGATTTATTCCTATTAAATCAATTTTTTTTGTTTTATATGCATATTTTGCTATTATGCATCGGTGTACAGTTAATTATATGAAAAGTATGTTCATTCATTAGTTGGGAATATAGGAAATTAAAAATTTGCATGCGTTTGAATATTTGTTTCCTCCCACTATATATATATATATATATATATTTTCATATAAACAAAAACAATTTACTCATTACAAAGATGCAACCTTGTTCTGATGCATTTAGTTGCCCCTTTACTGGTGAGAACCGAAAATGATTATGAACAATTCTGTTTGTAAGCTGGTCGCTCGTTGAGGTGAGTGGCCTGTTTGCAAACAAAATTGTTCAAAATTTTTTTTGGGGTTTGATTATCAAAGAATATATATATATATATATATATATATATATATATATATATATATATATATATATAAATTTCTCGATTTAATATAGAAGACAATATTTATGAATAAAAATGACAATAGGAAAACTGGTAATTGCTGACGCGTTTCGTCCAATATGGACTTTATCAAAGCAAAATACGAAAATGAAATTAAATGAACAAAGTAACTAATAAAAACAAAAACAGAATGTACCTAGCAACTGGAATGTAGTGAAATGCTATTTTCATATTTTTAACTGAAAAATAACGTCAGAGATTGTCACGTGTGGAGAATATTGTCATTATATCTGTGTTGATGTATTCAGCCATTTTCTTTCGATTTTATGAATCTGTTGTGCATATTTTGTTTTTGTTTTTATTAGTTACTTTGTTCATTTAATTTCATTTTCGTATTTTGCTTTGATAAAGTCCACATTGGACGAAACGCGTCAGCAATTACCAGTTTTCCTATTTCATTTTTATTCATAAATATTATATATATATATATACACACACACACACACACACACACACACACACACACACACACACACACACACACACACACACACACACACACATTCTTATCACCAGTCCAAGAAAGACATTTGAATAACTACCATGCAAAAAAATTCATTTTTATAATATGTGGAAATATCTACTCTTTGCTTGAAGAAGGTCACAAAACCAGAAACGCGTGTAGCAGAATTATGGAAAATAGTGTATAATATATATTTTAAAATAAAAAAAAATCCACATTTCAATCAAAAACATTTGCGGTTTCTTTTTAATATATATATATATATATATATATATATATATATATATATATATATGAGAGAGAGAGGGAGAAAGGGAAGACTGAAATATTTCTTTAAGGCCTGGCAAGAATCTTTTGGAAAAAAGAAATATTTGGTTGAACTTCAGGAAGTGGGTTAGACGTTTTCTGTACATACTTGTGAGAGTGCATCTATGTATGCAGACACACATTAAAAATAACTATCATTTGCTTTTAGCATTTTGGAGATGGGTAAATATAACACACATTAATTATTATATCATTTGGTCTCTTTTAAAAAAAAAAAAAAGAACGAAAAAGAAATTCAGTCTCAAATTAGGAAGCACCCCATCCCTGTTAGTAATATTTGTTTATTTACACTCCCATTGCACCTGCTGCTGTCTATGTTCATTGATTGTAATAAGGGATTTTGGGTGTAAAATTATATTTGGCTTAATCTTTATGTCTGCTATCCTGCTGCTTCATGCCTCCTCCACAAGGGAACCGGCATTTAAAATTTTCATGGGATTAATAACACCAGTCCCTATTTTAATCAGGAGAGGGGAAAAATCTCACACTGTCTATTCACTTACAGACTAGTAGGATGATAAATATCTTTGATGTTGCTGCTAGTGTTGGTTTCCATAACTTTGAATGATAGCAGGGTGTGTCTTTATTATCTAATACCTGCTTTAGGGTAACTTTGGAGGAAGGAATTATGACATATACCAACAGCTGATAGACTGGGAAAAGTAGTTTTTACTTTAGATTTTAAATGGTTTCAAACTTTTGCTTTCATATTCAATCTGAACAATTTTTTACGCTTTTTTTTGCCTTGACTCCTCTTATTTAACCCTTTTCTGTTTCTTTTTAATATTAAAAATGGCACCGATATTCAGAAAATTTAAAATGATTACTTTGTTACTTATTTTAGTGCATCATTTTTACTTATAATTATTGCTATTAGACAAAACCAATAGTGCATTATTTAAAAACTTAGCCGTAAATATTCAACAATGCTTGTTATAGCTATTTGGCCCATCAAAATAAATGCTGTGGTTAATTTAAATATATGTTGCATAATTTGTTGCATTAAAAATCATTTGGTAACTACTTATACACAAAAGAGTGAAATATTCTTATATAAATTAATGATCTGAGTAATCATGTATTGTCTGATAAATTTTTTTAACTGTGATTGATTTTTTTTTTTTGTCTCATAATGAAAATATAATAAAACAACTTATCACGTTAATATTATCAATATGAAAAAGTAAATGTATGGAATTTAACATCAATATCTATGTATTATTAAGTAATAAACTAATACTATCCTAGCAGAATGTATTTGCCTCTTTTGGGAGAGAGATCTAGGGTATAATTAGTAATAGCATTGTCATTAAGGAATCATTCCCTTAACTCTTTCCATGTCACAGAAAGGGGAAGGTTAGGTATTCCCTAATGTTTTTGGTAATTATTATTATGCTTGTTTATTTTGAGATCCTGCTGTGTGTGTGTGTGTGTGTGTGAGTGAGAGAGAGAGAGAGATGTTGCATATCTAAGTAGTTAGAAAGTTAGCATTCTGACCTTGAGATCGAGGTTCAAATTTCACTCTGGTTGATTTGTCAAAGTGACTTCATAATATTTGCACGGGTAGATGATTCCAACTTGTGTGTGTGTATGCATGTATATATAAGTGGAGAATGAGGTCAACACCAAGCAGCGACTCTCTTTCATGTTTTGACACAATTTTCAGATTGTGTGTGTTGTACTTTGCCTCAGCTATTTATATATGCTGGCCAGTAGTGGATTATGTATAGTAAGGTATATTGTATTATCCTGACAGTTTATGGATGAGTGCTAATGATTATGTTTAAAATTATTTGAGATCCTATTGAGTAAAAATAATTGTTGATCTGAATGTTATTATTTATTAACTTTATACTCCTTATTTATTATTGATTATATATAATACACACACACAAAACACACACACACATATATATATATATATATATATATATATATATATATATATATATATATATGGGAAAATAAGTATTTCATCTCCTGCTGATTTTCTGAGTTTGCTACCTTACAAAAATAGGAACGGTCTATAATTTTCTGGTTTTGAAAGTGAGAGATATAATATAAAAAAAAATTCTAGAAAATCACATTATATTAATTTTTGAACATTTATTTCTTTTTTATTGAAAAAATAGGTATTTCACTCAATACCAAAACATAACTCAGTATTTGGTGAAGAAACCCTTATTGGCAAGCACAGCAGCCAGACGTTTCCTGTAGTTGGTTACCAAGTTTTTACAGATCCCTGGGGAGATATTGGTCCACTCCTCTTTGCAGATCCTCTCCAAATCCTTAAGGTTTGTCGTTGGCAACTTGAAGCTTCAGCTCCCTCCACAAATTTTCTAAAGGATTAAGGTCCAGAGACTGACCTAGGCCACTCCATTACCTTAAAGTGCTTCTTCTTGAGTCACTCTTTTGTTGACTTAGCCATATGCTTTGGGTCATTGTCATGCTGGAACACCCATCCATGACCCATCTTCAGTGTCCTGGCCGAGGCAAGGAGGTTTTCACTCAAGATTTCCCTGTATTTGGCCCTATTCCTCTTTCCCTTGATCCAGTGTAGTCGTTCTGTCTCCTTAGCAGAGAAACAGACCCAAAGCATAATGTTTCCACCACCATGCTTAATGACGGGCCTGTACATGTACCTTCTTGAGTAGGAGGACCTTGCTGGCACTACATGATTTCAGTCCACTATGATGTAGTGTGTTACTAATGGTCATATTGGTGACTGTGGTCCCAGCTGCCTTGAGATCATCAGCAAGCTCTTGCTGCATAGTCCTTGGTTGTTTCCTCATGTTTCTCATCCTCAAGTTTACTCCATGTTGGGAGATCTTGCGTGGAGCTCCAGACTGAGGGAGATTGATAGTCAATTGGTGTTTCTTCCATTTTCTTATCGCACCAACAGTTAACTCCTTCTCACCTAGCTGCTTGCTAATTGTCTTGTAGCCCATTCCAGTCTTGTGCAGGTATACAATTTTGTTCTGGATGTCCTTAGACAATTCTTTCATCTTGCCTATTATGGAGAGATTAGATTCTGATTCATTGAAGGATTCTGTGGACTATTGTCTTTTATACAGGTTATGAGTACTTGATTAGGAGTAATAATTGAGTAATAGGACTAGTCTATATGCCTTATGTTCACATAACTGGTATGTAGGGCCTGAATCATTGCTGGTTGTTAGGGGTGAAATATTTATTTTTTTAATAAAATGAAATAAATGATTTTTTAGAATTTTTTTAATATTCTATCTCATACTTTCAAGATTGACCTACCCTGAAAATTATAGTGTGTTCCCATTTTTGTAAGGTGGCAAACTCTGAAAATCAGCAGAGTATGAAATACTTATTTTCCCCACTGTATATATATCATTTCAAAAATGAAAATAATACTGACATCTCATTTTAACAGATATATTTACGAAAATTACACAAAAATATCTTGAAATACTAAAGAGTAAATTTATAATACAATTTATAATTGTGAAAAATATATAAAAAAAAATTGAGCAGTTTAAGTTTAAATAAATATTGTCATAACTTTTTAATATCTCAATGTTGTCATGTTATATTTTTTTTAGTATAGAATATATTCAAATTTTGTTTGGCATCAATAATTAGCATTTAGTATCTGCATGACTTGAAGTCTGATAGATTTTGAACTGTTTTATCTATGTGTCCTTATTTCTTGAAGCTTATCTATATAGGAAGAAATGAATCAAAATTTTGGTAGACTGCAGTCATCTGTAGAGAAACGAGAACCTTAGGAATGATATGATTTGATAACGTGTGTTGCCCACTCTTTTATATGGAGCCAAATCTCAAGCACCCTTTTCACCTCATTGAACACTTTCAACAGTGTTGTTTTTGCAGTATTTTCAATGTACACTTGTGCCTTCATTACTTATGCTGAAGTTTTTAAGTTAATAGTAAATCTGATCAATTTGATAAGGTCAAATTGGCAGCTGATCTAAAAAAATGACCTACATTCTGTTATTAACTGAGGCAAAGAATGGCTTGTTAATGCCTCCAAAATTAAACTGCAGTTTTTACCTGTGTTGCTATCAATATTTGATAATAAAATTCAGATTTTTTATTCTGAAAGTCAATAAATGGAACACTGCATTTTAACACTGAAATAATTTATAAGCAGTGGTGGATGAGAATGTTTGAAACAAAATATATAGGTAACCATAGGCATTTATTTCCTATTGGTTACATATATTTTGAGCATTAACTTATCAAAAATTAATCATAATGACCATACAAAATTTGTAGACCATTTCATCTCATATTAGTCATATATACAAAACAAAATGGTGGTGTGTATCAATCGAAGAAATAAGGAATATATAGCTTACTTGCTGGTAAACTCTCTGTAACCAAAGCTAAAAACATCTTGGGTGAGGATAAACTATATCCGCATCCTGGGTAAGATGATAAACTACATCCAACAGCAAAGCCTCTGATCAGAAGGTTTTGAGGAGCATGGAACCACCTCTTGTTCCCTGGTCCACCTTGATCTGCTGTGGTAGCACCTGTTAGGGTCTCAACTATAGGCAAATAGTTAACCCCCAAACTGGGGTCAAAACACTATGAAAGTGTAAAAATAGGTATTACTACCAGGAATACTTTGTAAAAAATTCTTACCAGCAATACATTTTTTTGGGGGGATGGGGTGAATTGCCAGCTATACATTTTTGAAGAAAAAATATTGCCTGAAATAGAATTTTGAAGAAAAAAATATTGCCTGAAATAGAATTTTGAAGAAAAAAATATTGCCTGAAACAGAATTTTGAAGAAAAAATATTACCAGAAATACATGGATATTATCAGCAATAAAAAATATTTTGGCATTAAATAACCCATTGAAGTTGATATGCCACAAAACAAACCAAATCAAACCAAAGCTTCAATAATGCTGTTATGAAAAGATATCTTCCCAAAAATAAGTGATGTAAGTTTCTCACTGGAGGTTTATTCTTTATTTATTTCTCATCCATGTTACTTACATAATGGTCATAGAATAGTAAGATAGTTGAATTGAAATAATATATAAAAAATATGAGTAAATAGAAAATAGATAATCTAAGAATTTCATTGGTTATTATATTTCTGTCAAGAAATTGTTTTCAGTTGGGGTTCTGAGTTCAAGCAATTTAGAATTTTATGATGGCATCATCCCTTTCCTTGGCAGTGAGAATATGGCATATCTAAGGCTACCAGTTTGACTTTAGCTTGCAGTCTGTAAATTTCCAAAAGAGTGCATTTCTTTTAAACAAAGGCCACTCTGTGTTGATCAGAAGATACTAGACATCTTCTTCTTAGCAAAACATTGCAACAACTGCACTCAAAGATTCAAAGTCATAGCTTTATGTTATATTGTCAGAAATCTGCTTTCAAGATTTTTAAGTTTTGACAGGAAGAAAACCAAAATTACCAGAATTATTGTTTTTTTTTTTTTTTTACTATTGTAGTGTAAAGAATGATCTTTTTAAAGATTTCATTCTAATGCAACTTTACATAAAGCCCAACTTTAGTTCTTTGTTATTTTTTTAAAAGCTGATTCCAAAAGTTAAGGAAACACTGCATGAGAACTATTTTTGGAAACTCTAATGAAGTCTGTTTAATTTGGAAATAATGAGTCATATCCCGAATGAGAGATGAATAACTTCTACAAATTCTAAACCTAAAAGTGGTAGAGATTATTTTGAAAACAGTTGGTAAATAATATTCATTATTAGAATTTGGAAAATTAATTTCTTAATAGTATTTGAAAAATTCAAATCATGATCTTTGTTGTATCTTTGACTCTGTAAAAGAAATATTAATGATACCCATTGAGGTTTTTGTAAAAAATCTTAAAGCTAGTCATTTTCCATCAAAAAATTTTACTAAAATTTTTCATCTGTTTACTTGGGATTAGTTTTAAATTTTTTCTTCTTCATAGAACAGTAAAGAGTTGTTAAGATTTAATATACTCATGCACAAAACAAGCTTCTTTCTGGTAGATTGAGAGAAAAAAAGACTTTGAAGTTAGGCAGTGACTGGTTAAAAAGGTTTTGATATTGCATTGTTGAAAGAACTAGCTTAAATGAACAATTCATTCCTTTTTTTTTTTTTTTTTTTTCTTTTTATAGCTCCCTCCTCCTGGATTCTATTGTTTTTTTTTTTCTTCAGATGGTTTAAAGTGAAGAGAAAAAACCTGTTTATATTTACTTTTTATGGATTCTGTGCAAGTAATCTAGGTCAAAGAACAGATTTCTTTTGAAAAACCCTATTCCTTATAGGGAACCAAAAGGAGGACAATTACATACCTTCAGGCACAGGAATTTATCGCTGTAATACAAAACATGGAGACAAAATCAGTTAATGAGGATTAATTTGAATGCAAAAGCTGTTTTCACTCAAACCACAATGAATAACCTAGTTACTTCAGCTAATGGCCATTTGTGTTTTAAATTCTATAATTTTGCAAACACTCATGGGGATATTGCAAAGAATTCCACTGTTTAGTATGTAGATTTCTAAAAGGCAATATGCTTGCAATTCATTATTCAGATGTAATTTTCTTTTGTTCAGTACAATAAGAAATTGGTACAACAAGCCTGATATTAGAATGTTAGGAAATTATTCTAGTTTATTTATTGGGGGGAAAAGAAGTAAAGAAAACCCTCTTGTCTAAGCATATTATTAAACTGGAGACTGGATATATTTCATATCTGATGTTTTCATATACAAATATTTCCCTGAAATTTTGGGATGAAGAGGAGGATATTAAATGTCCTGTGATTGATAACCTCCAGCCATTATTGAAGTGGATGGCTGAAAAACAACTTGGAAGTGGCAAATGAAATAAATGTTGTGTGATACTATCAAGTCATCCCATAAGTTCTGTCTGAATTTTAACTTTTGTTAAAATGAATGAAATTTAAAGAGTATTTTATAATGTCTAATGGAGCTGAATATTATTTTTATGTTTAGATGCATTTAAACTGATCAGATTTTATTTCAGAGAACAATAAAATTAAATTTTGTTTGATTAAAACCCTGCTAACATGGAAGTATCCAAGAATTATTTGAGGCACATAATCCTTTATGAGTTCAAGAAAGGAAACTTGGCAGCTGAAGCAGCTAGAAACATTCACTCAGTTTATGGAGAGGAATGTGTGAATGAAAGAACTTGCAGAAGATGGTTTGCAAAATTCAGGTGGAGATTTCACCCTTGAAGATGATGATCGAACCGGACGTCCAGTTGAGTTTGATGAAAAGCTTCTTGAAGCAGACCTTGAAGAAAATCCTGCTTTATCAGTTGAGGAATTGGCAGTGGTTCTCAGTTCAAACCATACAACTGTTCATCGTCATCTTCAACAACTTGGAAAAGTTCCTAAACTTGGAAAATGGGTGCCTCATGAATTGTCTGAAAACAACCTCAGATCCCGAGTTGACATCTGCTTTTCTCTCCATTCTCGCCAACTTGTTTCACCTTTTTTGGATAGACTCGTGACTAGTGACGAAAAATGGATCTTTTATTGAAATGTTAAGCGTCGTAGACAGTTGCTTGGTAAAGGGGAAGGACCCCAGCCACAGCCGAGAAGGGAACTTCATGGGCAAAAGGTTCTTCTTTCAATCTGGTGGGATCACCAAGGAATAATCCACTTTGAATTCTTACCATCTAATGCAACAATTAATGCTCAAATATATTGTCAGCAATTAGAGCGTTTGAACCAAGCTTTGAGGAAAAAAAGACCTGCTCTAGTGAATCAAAAAGGGGTGATGTTTCATCAGGACAATGCGCGACCCCATACAGCAAGAATCACGTCACAAAAGATTGAAGAACTTGGTTGGGAGAAAATTCCTCATATACCTTATTCTCCCGATCTTGCTCCTTCAGACTACCATTTGTTTCGTAGCTTACAGAATCATTTGGAAGGAACAGCTTTTGTTACACAGGAAGAGGTTAAAACTGACATTTGTGAGTTCTTTGAATCAAAGCCAAAAGAATTTTACAATAACGGAATTAGTAAGCTTGTTAATAGATGGAAAGAAGTCATAGATAATCAGGAAAAATACATTGTTGATTGAATCTGTAATTAAATGTAACATTTGATCACTTGTTTTCTTTATTCAAAATTCGGACAGAACTTATGGAATGACCTGATATTAGTATGACACTCACATGAAGGAGGAAGGTGTGACCTTATCTCGATCTCAATTTTTTTTTTGTTTTATGGCTGTTAGTGGTTCATTTTGAAGTAGTGTCTTCTGAGCAGCACCCACTTGACTGAAGAGGAACAAGAGGACAAGCATGTAAAGGAAAAGCATTTGAGATCAAGCAACAAAAAACTGGGCTTTGATGATTTCCGGTTACTGGTCTATATTAACAATCATACTTGGAATCAAGGAAGTTACTTCAGGTCTGCCATTAATGGGAGGCAGACTGTACTTCAGGTAGTTCCAATGCCACCTATTTGTATTGCCAGTTACAGGTTAGTAGAAGGTTTGTAGGAGGGAAGAACTGAGCTGTTAGACTGATATTGCATAATTTGTCCTAAGTGTCAGCTACCTAACCACTCAGACCAAGCAAGCAAACCCTGAATAAAACATCTCTTTCTAAATATATTGGAAACAAGATTTTCTTGATGTGGCATTTAAAAAAATATTTTTTTGTTCCTTTGTGAACATGCTGTGGGCCTTTCCCAGTTTTTTGGTTGCATACCAATGTGAATGAGAATTGATATGTAATATGTAGGATTCACTAGCTGGTGGGTGAAAGCTGGATGAGAGTCCCATTTGTATGTCAACAGTTGATCATACAACAGTTTCACCAAATTGGAAACTTAAAAAGTAGTAGTACAAGTAGGTACTGTGCAAGCTGAAGGAAAAAAATCAATTGCATGTTCTGTACTTTTTTTATCTGAAAATGCTTGGTTTTTTGACCAATTAGAAAAAAAAAAATTCTGCATAACATTTTGTGCAGTGGGTAGACTGAGGTGAAGTGTTAAAACACTTCCCCAAGCTGTATTAAGGAAACTATTTGATAGTCAGCAAGTGGAATGATCCACTACAACTTCTTGAATTCTAGCAAAACCATAATAACAGAGATCTACTGCCAGAAAATCAACAAAATTCATCAAGGACTGCAACATTTTTGTCCAACATTGCTTCCCAGTTAAGGGTTAAATAGTAGGATTTGCATCAGAAAATCATTTTCTCCAAAAAATTCTTACACTCCTAAAATGTTCCAGCTTTAAATAACCTCAAAAAGGTTGATAAACCATAAAAAATAAATCCATCCATTAATCAATACATTAGTTAAATCAGAAGGCTCAGTTCTTCTCCATAACTGCAGAAATTGAGTGCAACTCTATAACTCACCTAAGTTACTCACAAGATCTCTCTCCAATTAACTAATACTTTTTTTCAAGCGTCTTGACAATTTTCTACAAGAGATGTTTGTCAAAAAGCAAGCAGCAGCTCTAATCATTTTTGAGGAATTCATAAATTCCATGACTGCAGAATATTATATGACTGAAATAAACTTGTTTCTCATGGTCAACAATGAATGCATTCTAATTGTTCTTATTTTGATTAATATATTTTAAAATAGATATGGATTTAAAGTTGATGGTTAAAAACATGCAATTATTTTTGCACAGACCTTATACATTTGTACATATACAAGATGCGTAAACAAATAAAGTCAACTTTCTATTTGAAATTTTTGACCACTTGATGTATCCTGTAAACAGCTTATCATAGGAGTTGGAATGTGATACAAGGAGTGACTCTACTATCTTTGCTGTTTTTAGTGGTTTAATTAAAGATCTACATATTTTGTTTTTGACCTCTTCTTCTGCTTGGTAAATATTTGATAAGAAAGCAAATGCTAAAAGATTTTTCTTTATTATGAATAACTTTGAATCTATTGCATTTCTTTAATTGAACCCATGAAAAATAACTTGTTGATTGTGGATATTGCAATATGAATATTGAAATTTTATAATTCTACTTTTCTTTAAGAGATACCAGTAGATTGTTAGGAAAAATACATGCATAGGGAAGTGCTAAAAATTATTTGCTTGAAGACACACACACACACACACATGATTTTTGATCATCTGGTTGAATTTCTGAAATGGATTTGTCTTGGAACTTTTTAACACCCCCTTGTGCGTGCACACACACACACACACACACACACATTGGGGTCCTATAAACAGTTTTCTTTAAAATGAATTTTGATGATTTGGATATAGTTCAAAAGAGATCATAATTCTAAAATTGAGACAAAATTGTTTGATATTTCTAGAATAAATTTGTTAAATTAAAACTAAACAATGTTTTCCTGTACCCCTTGAACATTGAACTTTTTGAATGTTAAAAAAATCAAAAACAAAAAATAATACCACACAGTTTCATTTTCATAAGAGAAAAAGTGGGATTAAAAAAAAAAAAACTCCTGTTTTATCTTCTAATTAGAGTGTTGAAAATTTTTTTGTCAGAATTCTGCTATGATACATCTTTCAAACAAGAACTTATGGTAGAGATTTTACATAAATCAATATACATATACATATATCAAGTCCATACAACTATAACAACAAATGTGGTTATTAAGTCCATACAAGAGAAAAATATTTATCCCATTTAAAATGAACTCTTTGATTTTTTTTTTTTTAGCTATCTCTTCTTAATGCAGCAAATGCTACCATATAATTTCTGGGTTTCTTTTTTTTCTTAATCAGTTTTGCTGATCTTGTCTTTAGGTAATGAATTCTTTTGTAAATGATGACCTAAACATTTTCTTTTTGCAGTATTTCATTAAGAATTTTATTTATTTAATTTTTTTTTTTTGAAGTGATGATATAAGGTAGTATAATGGTTAATGACTCAAAATGAGAAATCAGTGAGCTGTGTTTGAATTTTGGTCATGTTTGTTGCATTCACTTTCACACAAATACCCTTGGAAAAAGTTTGAATCCATCTCTATTAATCCCAGCTATGGATTAAATAGCAGGGTAGACGGAGCTGCCTTGCTTTGAGGTGGCAATCTGTCTAGAAGGGCAAGTCTGAATTCAAAACCCAGCTACCTGGAACTATGTAAAGATGGTTAAACATGGAGTCCAGATAGTGTCTGTAAAATGTAATAGGTTTCAACAGCTATAGATAATACTTGATTATCCAGAATGCTGTTGAGACCAATGGATTCAAGGAAGGTATCATGTGTCATTTTGTTTTATATTTAAAGCTTTTAAAAATAAATACTTTCTAATTTTTTTGCATATCATAAACTATTTTTATTATTAAAATGAAGTATTGAACAAGACTTATTGTAAGAATGCTAGACTTTCTCTGATTTGAAATTTATTTCATTTTTAAAATATAGAAAATATAAGCCTTCAGTTTGTAAATGGTCACTGATAGAATATCAGCCAACCTCAAGGTTGCTTAACCGTCATTCTGTGATAAGACAGAAATGAGAGAGAATGAGCGAGATTGCACTACTGCATGCATAGATTAATTTAAATTTCCATCAGTTAATAGTCAATGTAAAAATTAATTTTTTTTTGTTGAACACAATTGGTTGACTTTTAACCTTTTTATTGAAAAATTTGTGGTATTTCTATAAAAAAAGAAATGCAGAAAAAATTATCTTTCTGGATATCCAAACAAATATAGAATGAAATTGATTTTACAAACTTGTAATAGACACATTCACAGAGAGAGAGAGAGAGAGAGAGAGACAGTACTGATGATTTTTATTAATAGTAACTGGTTTTCTTATCACATTATTAATTCTCATATTATTTCAATAATTTTTTTTCTTCCTGTTTACTTATTTTCAGGATTCACAAAGAAGAAATTAGCCAAAGTCTGCTTCGATTACACTCCAAATGCTGAAGATGAACTCGAGCTTCATACGGGGGACGTTCTTGAAGTATTAAGAGAGGTTTGTTCTCTTCACATTAATTTTTCATGCTGCATGAAAGACAAAAACAATCTGAAATAATTTTATATTTACACACTGGCATATAAATTAATTACTTTGGACTAATATATGTTTATCATACATATCAAAATATAGTTTTGAATATTTTTTTTAATCTCTTATAACTTCTGGTTTAGGAAATTTACAACTTTGTAAAAGTTTTAGACATCTTGCATCTCTTGTTGATCATGTGACAGGGGCAATAATGCTCTGTTTGTTGAAATACAATGCTACTCAACTGCAGGTGCATTCAGCTTTTGAAACTTGCAGGCCCATTTGGGTGCTTCTGATCTTAAATCCAGCAGCAAGGCCTCTGTTCAGGAGACTGGAAGTTTTGATGAGTGTGGAACCACCTCTTAATTAGTGTTGTTTCTAGGCCCACAGTAACCCAGGGTGGTAGCACCTGTTAGGGTCCTAGCTATAGCCAAAAAGTGACCCCCCCCAAAAAAAAACAAAAACATTTTTATAGTAAAAGTATCAACAATACAATTTTATATATATATATATATATATATATATATATTAGTGACAATATCTGTTTATAGCAAAATTAGAGACAATACCTGTTTATAGCGAAGTTTGTGACAATACCTGTTTATAGCAAAATGACCAGCAATATCTATTTATAGTAAAATGATATATATTTTTAAAGCAAGCTGACAAGTAATACATTTTATAACAAAATGACCAACAATATCAGTATTTGAAAACCTACAATTGCGTTCAATGTATTTTTAGTTGAAGTCATAAAATTGTTTTCAAAATATTTAAATTTTAACATTAAATATCTCTTAGAGGCTGATATGCTGCTAAGTAAAATCAACCAACTGATCTTAAAGGGTTAAGTTAATCATTGTTTACTCTTGTGAAGTTAATCATTGTTTACTCTTGTGAAGTTAATCATTGTTTACTCTTGTGAAGTTAATCATTGTTTAATCATTAATTTGTTTCTTGTGAAGTTAATCATTGTTTACTCTTGTGAAGTTAATCATTGTTTACTCTTGTGAAGTTAATCATTGTTTTGTGAAGTTAATCATTGTTTACTCTTGTGAAGTTAATCATTGTTTACTCTTGTGAAGTTAATCATTGTTTACTCTTGTGAAGTTAATCATTGTTTACTCTTGTGAAGTTAATCATTGTTTACTCTTGTGAAGTTAATCATTGTTTACTCTTGTGAAGTTAATCATTGTTTACTCTTGTGAAGTTAATTTGAAAACATGTTCAGTAACAAAACTAAATCACTTGATTGAGAATTGGTTTGCATATTGTAAAATGAAGACACCAATGTTTGGTGTTACTAATGAGTATGCAAACAGGTGGAGCAACCTCTTCACTAAGGGATTTGGTGAATCCTGTTTGAGTACATTTTAGTCAGTATATCAGGAATTTTTTCAGTACCTTTCTAATTTTAATTTTTTTTCCTAGAAAATTTTCCCTCAATATTGTACATAGGTGATTAGGTAGAAGCAATAATGTTAAAAAGTGGTAAAAATAATGTTAGTATGCTTATCATCATTGCCAATGTTGTTATTTTGTATTCAAGTCTATTTGCTCTCTTAACAAGTACTTAAGTGTTTGAGATGAGAATTTTCATGTTCATAATGTCATTTTCTCAGATCATAGCTACAGTTGTCTTTTTTTTTTTTTTTTAATACTCCTAAGCAATATACACGTTACAAAAAAGCTATAAAAGTTTGATTGTTAAACTGTTTTCTGATCACTTTGTGATTAAAAAAGCTTTCCTTTTATTTCTTCCCAAAATTATAAATGATTGCAACCACAGCTTCTTACTTTTAGGTATTAAAGAGAACAATTATAGAAGGAATGTTCACATTATGATCCTCATCCTGAAATGTTTTCCTTAAACTTTTTAGCGACAAACATCAATGCTAACAACGAATACTCCCTTCGATGGGCTTTTGGAAAGTCCATCCCTCAGTAGTTAAAATATTCTTGGCTGTATATATCAAAAGTTTTTTTTTTTAACAATAATATTCACTCTGTACATGGCTCAAGAGCTACTCAAGGTAGAGGGTTACAGAGAAAGAGGCACAGTTTATGAGGATATGTGGGGAAAATAATGGTTAACTCTGGACTTGAACAGGTTAAGATTAGGACATATATGATGATTATTAAAGCCAGATACTGGAACATTGAGTTTCTTTTCTCTTTCTTGGCATACAAAAGAAATCCTTAATATGTCTGGTTCACACTCCTCTCTGATCTTTTAAACAGGAGTAGCAGTTTATCCCCTGTTCCCTGCTTAGGATTGGGTTTCCGGTTCCTTCTAAAGGCTTTTTTTACTCTCACTAGTCCCTTGTGTCTTAGTGGCATTATCACCTTGCTTGAGGTGAATTGATTAAAATACAAATGTGAGTTAATCAAGAACAGAAGGAACAAATTGCATCTGATATTTTATTGCATTTTCATTAATCAATTACTGATCTTCTATATGTCATGTCACTTCGGAACATAGGCGATCATGGCTCTCCACAATACCCTGTCCTTTTTTGCTCTTAATAAATTTTGTCTTTTTGTTATCTATACTTTATTAGATGTTAGTAAAAATGAATCAATGGTTTTTGAAAGATTTATTTTATTGTTATGCTCAAGAAAGTTAAATCTTCAAACCTTATTTGATTCAAACAATCACTTAGTCTAAACATAAACTAATGAAAAGTTCTTAATGTTAGCCATTAAATTAAAAATATTGCATTTATTTCAGTGATGAACATCTAAATGATAGGCTGATTGATTGAGATGGGAACTGTCTTTTCCTTTAGCAGGAAGGCAACTACAATAAAATGAAAAGCAGCAAAACAGTTAGTCATTGTCTCAGTTGTAATAATATCAAGTAATGAAATGAGAAATGTCTGAATCTGATTCCTTGAATCATTGATATTTATCTGAATTCATGTGACTTGATTAAGTGCTTTGCTTTCATTGAACCATGAGATGAAGCCACACTGTTGAATATATTACTTTGTTAATATGTAGTAAGGTCACACACATCTCAGACTCATAGAAATATGCACAATAGATGACATAATAAAGTTTGATTGATGTGTCAGAATGTTAGACAATCATTGGAACTAATGGTTTGTTTCATGGTAGATTCAAATCATACTTTGACTATTTTATGCTTTATTCACTCTTCAATATCTTTACATGGATGCTTATTTTGAATCACTTGAAGTAAAAAGTTGAACAAAACTGTTTTTGTCTATTCACTTTATCTTGCTATAGGCAAATAGGCTAATTATGCAGAGGAAGAAAAATCATATCTTCCTGGATTGAACTGTTTTATTGCAATGAATTAAAAACAAACAGATCAACTTGTTACTAAACCTCTCAAGAAAAAATACAATGTGTTACCCTATAATGTTCTGTTTTTCTCTTTGGATAGCATGAGGAGTGTTTAATTTTAACTAACATCATTTAAAAAGAACTTTTGATTGTCGTGTTAGTGTGTATTTTAAGAAGAATTATGTCTAAATTGTCATTTCTTTTTGTTTTTTTTTTTAATTCTATCAGTCAGTTATGTGCCATATGTGATACACGCTTAGGTGATCATGTATCTTTTGATACATGACTGACGAAGCAGATTTTTTCCTGCAGTTTCCTGGTTGCCATTTCTTTCTATGGTAGACCAGTTGCCATCCAATGCTATAGAACCCTGTCTGTCCTGCTATTTACCCATAGCTAGGGAGAGAAGAGGAGGATTCATACCTTTCCCAAGGGTATTAGCATGTAAGTGAATGTAAAGCTAAAAAAACACCCCAAAAAAAAAACAGTATTTTTGGCAAAAGTAAAAATCTGATTCTGACATGGAAAAATTGTTCAGTTTATAGAGAAAATAATGTGAATAACCAGGTGTGTATGTTGAGACCCTGTGAATGAACAGGTGTATATTTTGGAGCTTGTGAATGAAGAGACATGTATTTTGAGAATCTGCAAATGAACATGCGTGTATGTTGAGAACCTACAATTACCATGCATGTATTTTGAGACCCTGTGAATGCACAGGCATGTATTTTGAGATCCTGCGAATGACCAGGTTTGTATTTTCAGACCTTGCAAATGCAATGGCATGTATTTTGAAACCTTGCAAATGACCAGATGTGTATTTTGAGACCCTGTGAATAAACAGGTGTATATTTTGAGACCCTGCGAATAACAAGGTGTGCATTTTGAGACCCTGTGAATGACCAGGCTTGTATTCTGAAAGCAAATGAAGCAGATTGCCAAATAGAGAGATGCAACTAATGTTTGTGATAAATGTCAGATACATATATGGTGGTGGAAAAATCTATTTATACTGCTGCTGAATCAGCAATCTTAGACATGGCAATGAACTACATTATTTCAGGTGGGTAATGTTTTGTTTGGTAGCCTTGCTATGTTATTTTCTTGTTTCGTGACATCCTGCTTAGCCAGGATGAGTACTATAGCTGATATTTAAATTAAGGAAAACAAATCACAAAAATAAACATTTGTAATCCACATGCTGGTTTTTTGGTACATCCAGAAGAACTTTACCATTTTGAGGGAATCACCAATCTTGGTTTTGCTTATCTGCAAAACTTTCAGACAAATATATTTTAAGACAAATATATAGACATAAGTCTTTAACAGTATTTAAAAAAATATAAAAAAAAATAAATGTCTTCTAAGCCATCAAAGTCCACATCATTAAATCCAGGATGAAAAGTTCAAATTAATAAATAAATGAAAAGTTTAATTCATTGACTGCTGAAACATTTTTGTCTGGTTTCTTTTCATTTTTGCAGCTGACTGGAGTATTGTATTCTTTATTTCATCAAATGAATTTATAATGGAAAATATTGGCGATTGAAGTAAACATTGACTTTAAGATAGCTGAGTTTTATATTTATTTGATTTTTTTTTTTTTTTTTTTTTATGTATAAATTTTTTTAAAATAGGGTATTGATTTCCAGTGTGTGGGTACATGTGCATATACACACTTTCACATGGCAGTTAGGCTTAATTTTCTTAATGTGATTGTACAATACACATCAGAGAGCTGAGTTCTAATTCCCACTGGGTTCATTATATTCACTTAGGTGCAAATACCCTTTATTAAATTATGAATCCACCTCTTCTCACCCCTAGCTATGGTTTAATTAGTAAGAATTGTATCATTAAACCATTATTATCTTAAAAGAAATCTTTCAATAAAAAAAGTATTTTCTGGCTTTAAATAACCTGCAAAGGGTTGATAAGCCATAAAAAAGAATCATTCAAAGCACTTTCACATGACAGTTATGCTTACTTTTCTTCTTAATGTGATTCTACATGCACACACGCACAAGATGGTTCTCAAAAGTTCTCAACTCTATCAAGAAGGCATTCAAACAAGATTTTCTAATGTTTGTTCATTTGAGCAGATTTTTGTGAAGTGAATCAGGCTGGGAACATTTTATCACATCCCTCATATATAGGATATATTTTTTAAGCTCCTCCAGACAACAATGTTAATAAATTTATAAGGCCTTTGTTTTTATTTCCTATTCTCTCACTTGACATGAGTTGATTTATTATTTTGAAGTGTTCTTTATAAGTTAGTAAAAGCCAATGCTTTGAAGACTACATATAATCCAAGACTCTTAATGAGTCATGAATTATATGTAGTCTTCAAAGACACTTTCTACTTGCTAAGTATTTTTTAGCTCAGATAACTAACAGTTTTGTTGCATCTCAATAAGCCAAGCTGTTTGCAAGGTCTTCCATTTGAAAAACTGGTTTTAGCCAGGAAATACTAAACAAAACTACAGTTTCTGTCTATATTTCTGAAATGAGATATTGTAATTATTTACATTATTTGGACTGTTGTACTCATCTTTATTGTCATGCTCATGGTGTTTCACCTGTTGTATGCTCTGGCCTCCTTCAGGTGATTGGAATTTCAAACTGAACCCTTTAATTTTATCCTCTGTTGTAGATTTTTCTAGTTCCACATGTCATGCCTCTTCTGGATGTCTCAAGGAAACATGATCCAGTGACTTGACCCAGAGAGTTGTGACTTCAATACCTGGCTATAGCAGTGGTGAACAAAAACTTGAAGAGTTAAAGGGAGATAACTGAGACATCTGGAAGAGGCATGGCACATGGAACTAGAATAATCTACCCTGCTGGATGAAATAAAAAGTTCAGTTTGAAATTCCAATCACCCAAAGACTGCAGGAGCATACAACAGCCAAAATGTCATGAACATGACAATAAAGATGAGGACAACAGTCTGAACAAGGTAAATAAAGCTACAGTTGTATGGAATTTTTTTTTTTTTTTTTTTATCAGGTTGCAAATTTATTACAAGATGAAATTTAGCTCCAAATCCCAATTGTTGTTCATTACTTTATGAATTTGTCTATCTGTTAAGTATAAGCTATTTAGATAATGAAGGTGGGGCATTATCCCAATTAGGTAAAATTAGCTGCAATTCTTATGGCTGGTAGAAGAATTGTATATACATATAAAACCAGAGAATTTTCAATGAAGCAATATTTTATTTGAGCATTTATTATTTTTTTTTCTTCACTTTTATTTCTTAACTGTTGTCATTATTCTGATTTGTTTTACCTTTTTAGAAGGTAAACAAAACTTCATCTTCTATTTTGTCATTTTCTATTTACTCGTAAATGTGCAACCTGTCTGTTGGTAGCTTCAATGTCCATATAGCATGAAGCATTGCTAAATGACATAGCATGCTCCTTTGATATGAAATGCAAGTTGGAATCTGATTCAAAACTTTATCGTTTTGAATTATTCCATTTAAATTAAAGTTTCAAAGATTGGCTGTAAAATATTTTTTTTTTTTACTTGATTTGAAGAGGTGAGATTGTAGTGTTCAGGGAAGTATCCATGTAAGAATCTATTTTATCCTCATAACCACCTCTTTCATTCATATCACACACTTCATTCATCGTAACGATTTTAGCACTAACACTCTACCCTGAGTGTCTTTTCAGCCTTGTATTGGGTGAACATTAATAAATAATAAAAGTAAGTATCAGAAATTAGGTTTTACTAGTTTTAACTTGTGAAAATTTAACAGTTTCTTATTTTAAATTTCTGATGAATCTTAATTTTTAAGTTAATGATTGAATAAGCTCATGGCAAGTTGTAGAACAATAAAAATCCATAGAAATTCTCCTTTTGGATCATTAAATATTTGAGCTTAACAACTGTAACAAAATATTGCAATAACAATCCTAAATGTGAATGCTGGTTGTTATTTTAAGAAGGAAGTGGCTGGGGTACAAATGAAGATTAGAATTTGACAACTTTTTCCATTTTCCTGAAACGTTCATTAAACACTTTTATCTGCCCTTCTTTCTTTCATTTTCTCACTGAAACCAAGTAGTGTCTTTTCCCTCTTTCCACATGATCAAAATGGAATAGTCCATTATTTATGAGTTATTGGCAGATGTTAAACATGTCTATCTTCCCTTCATTTTCTCACTGAAATCAACTAGTGTCTTTTATTCTTTTTCCACATGATCAAAATGGAATAGTCCATTATTTATGAGGTATTGGCAGGCTGTAATAGTTGTGTAAAACTAGCAAAATAAAGGACAAGCACATTTTTTTTTTTTTTTTTTGCCCATGTAGGTGTTGCTGTACTAGGTGGACATATTCCTGTTTCAATCACTTGTGAGATCAATTCAGTTAGTGTTCTTTTGCCTTCAGCTATCATGTCAGTTTTTCTAGATGAATTGATCAGTTGCGTTCACTTGTATTAATCTTGTAAGACTGAACTAAGTTAATCTTTCCATGGTTTGCTGACCTTCTTCATCTGCTGACATCAGGCCAGCATAAAAGTTTTGATTTCCTTGTTTGGAACAAAAGAAAACTGAGATTTGGTCATTTCTAAATAAGTCAAATAACAATGATTCGAGCATGTTTAAATTTCTAAATGTTTTAGTCATTGAGTGAAAACTTTAGGAAATGTAAGTTGTAACTCAGGAGGAATTGTTGCCAGTAATAAAACAATTTTTAAGTAATGGACTTTTTTAATCTGACATTATTTCTTGTTACGATAAATATTATATTTAATGGGGTTTTAGTGTTTGAGTAGATGTCCTGTTTTTTATTCTAGAGATTGAAGTCTTACTTAGAAGTCTTACTAAAGAAAATATGCCTCCTGACAGGAATTGAACCTGTATTCCCTTTTTCTATCAGGTAAACCACTCTCAAGTCAAGTGTGCATTACCAATTAGACTACGAGAAACCATATAGATAAAGCAAAATGCAATTACCTAATTTTTTTGTAAGACTTCTTAATCTCTAGGCTGGTTGGCATTAATTTCACTGTTTAAAATAACAGGGATGTCTACTCAGACATGCATACCCACTAAATGAATAGTGCTTTATAAATGCAAGTCTTTCTCAGACGCGAAAAATATACTTATCTGCTCAGTTTTGTATCCTAACATAAAGTAATTTCTGAAGAAGTGATAGATTTTTATTTTTTAATCCAACAGATTTTATTGCTTAAACATTATTTTTAGTGGGTACTTATATTTGATTAGACACTCCATTTGTTTATTAAACAGTATATTTATTTTTGTTTACCAGCCTGACTCTTGAAATATACATATCTGCTCAGTTTTGTATCTTAATGTAAACAAAGTAATTTCTAAAGAGGTGATGGATTTTTTGTTTATTAATCTGACAGATTTTATTACTTAAACATTATTTTTATTGAATACTAGGAGTGTCTATTCAAATATGGGTATCTACTAAAAATAATGTTTAAGTAATAAAATCTGTTAGATTAATAAATAAAAATACATCACAATCTGATAGATTTTATTGCTTAAATGTTATTTTTAGTAGATACCCATGTTTGAGTAGATGATCTATTTATTAAATGATATATTTATTTTTGTCTACCATCCTGAATATTTGAGAAATCATATTAAAGACAAATATGCACTCTCTGTAAGATTTGAGTTTGATCATCTACGCACTTTGTGACCAAGATAGTCTAAAGCATATCAGATCTAACAACAGTTTCCTCTGCCCAGGGGTATGCAGATTCATACCTCCTAAATATAATTATTTTAGTAATAAAAAAAGTATATATATATATATATATATATATATATATATATATATATATATATATATAAGCAAATATATGGATATAGATTGACAGTATGAAGAGAAAATATATAATGAAAAAACAAACAAAAATATATACAATTATGCTGTTTTAATGTTAATTGCATATTAACATTAAAACAGCATAATTGTATTAAGGATTTTGTTTGTTTTTTCCGTATATATTTTTCTTCATATATATATATATATATATATATATATATATATATATATATATACAATATAAAAACAACTGTTTTATATATATATATATATATATTATGATAGCTTTTTGAAATCGGTGGGATATATTTTAATAAGATTTGTATAGAGAATATCTTGTCTTCTGGTAAAGTAAATTTTAGGTTGAGACATAAAAATTAAAATTTAAAATTATCTATTTTGTTTAAAGGATGTTTTAGTCTGTATTGGTTCTGTACCACATTTATATATCTGTGATTATATTGTTATTAAGAGTATAGGATTTGATTTGAATGAGTCAGAGCTAGAATAAGAATAAAAGAAAAAAGGTTTTTCATTGTTCTATCATTTTTGATTAAAATTCAACTCATGAATTTAATTCCAAATAGAATAAGTAAATTAAGATAAACTACATATTTATTTGTAGCTTTATTCAGTAAATCAAAAAAAGTTCAAGTGACTTAACTGGTTAGCCAACTCAGGAGTTTTCACATTAAAATGTTTATCAGGGCATTCTAACTTTCAAATTTATAATTTTTAAAATATTTGTCAGAATAGTCACAAGGTTTAAATTAAAAACCAATTTTTTAAAAAATATAATTTGATCACTTCAATATGGGAAAATTGGCAGCTGATCTCAAGAATAACCTACAGCCTGTTGTTAATTGGGGCAAGGAATGGTTTATTAATTTTAATGCCTCCAAAACAAAATTTTTCTCTATCAGTCACCTGAAAGACCCCTTCCTGCTTCCCATCAGCATGGCTGATACTAACCTCCATGAGAGTGACTCATTGCGCCTTTTCAGGCTTACATTCTCGGCTGGTATGAAGTGGAAAGATTATATTGAATTTATTGCTAGGTTTGCTGCTAAGAAAATTGGTTCACTGTGTTGTGCTAGACAATTTCTTTCTCCTGAAACTATCTTACATATTTATAAGTTAATCATTTGCCACTGCCTTGAATATTGCTACCACATATAGTCTGGAGGTCCTGCTATATATATATATATATATAGATAATATTAGTGGAAAATATACATACATATGAAAAATATATCTAAAAAATTCCCATACATGTATATTTTCAGAAAAAAATTTTTCCAAGAGGATATTAGTGGAAAATATACATACATATGAAAAATATATCTAAAAAATTCCCATACATGTATATATTAGTGGAAAATATACATACATTATATATATATATATATATATATAAGAGAGAGAAAGAGAAAATTGATAAAATCGATAAAATCCAAAGAAAATTCAGCAATATGATTGGTCCTGATCTGGTGTTTCAGCTTTAGTCAATATTACCCATTGCCATAATGTAGCTTCCCTGTGTCTTTTCTCTAAATGCTTTCATGGTAATTGTTTGGATGAACTCTTCGCTATGGTACCTAGACTTTATGAATATAAGGACTGTACTAGAATGGCAGCAAGATCTCATCAGATCTATGCTAACAGTTTCTTTTCTAGCACTTCTTGCTTTTGTAACTCTCTTCCAGCTAACTTTGATCTTCAAAAATTTATTTATTGTTTTCTTGATTACTCTTTACTCTTCTAGTGTTCTTGCTCCAGAATAATTTCTAAGTATCATATAATTCGTAATATTCAAACTTAATAATTATTTTTGTTTATTTTTAATTTAATTATTGATTCACTTTATTTTTATTTTTTTGATTTCTGGTAAATATCAGCCATATTTTTAGAATAAATTGTGACTATATCACATATAAAAACTCGATAAATATAATTAGATTAGTGTGTGTGTGTGTATATATATATATATATATATATATATATATATATATATATATATCCACATTTTTGTAGAAAACAGCATGGCGTAATGAAAAAGGTGACAAACTTAAGAAAAATAAAGTTTTATCATCAAAAAGTTTATTTAATAATAAAAGATAAAAGACCAAAGTATTTTTTGATTATTTTTAAAAATTTTTTTAATCCTTTCTAACATGTTTGAAATTTTGGTTAAATTCTTGTTTTGTTTACGTCATCGGGGTGGCATAAAAATTACATTGACTTTTTGCACTTTTTTTCCGTTGAAAACACATTGATTTGGGAATTCTTGTGAAAATCAAATAATTGTTTAATTTTAACAAAATTTTCAGGACTTATTCACAAATGAACAAAATTATTATGAATTTTTTTTTTAAGAAAATTATAGTTAAAAATTTTATTTAATTTTTTTTTCATATGTTACCCACCACTTACTTAATTTCATGAAATTTTGCAAAAAACCTTTATTTCTTGAACTTATTTATTCATTAAAAGTAGGACTCCTTGGAGAATCTAAATCATCTTAACTTTTTTTTTTGGACTCGCACTATTTTAACTGAAAATCTGCTCTGAATTGAAAAATAATGAATGCAATAAAACTATGACATTACTTAATTGGAAAAGCTTTTAATCACTTTTATAAATAAGTTATAGTAAGGGCATTATTGTCTGAAGAAATAAAATTTTTCTGATGAATAATGACTTTTTACAAGAATTTTTTCTTTTTTTTTTTAAATTTTAATTATAATAATTTATAATAGTTTAAAATTGTGCAAATTCTGTATTGGGCCATTTCCTGGATGTGATATAGTAATTAAGTGGTAATGAAATTTATGAATCCAAAATTGAAAAGATTAATAAATGTAGTTACACTATTCTATTTTTAAAATATTTTTTTACTTAATTTGTTCCCTTTTTCATCTATGAAAGGCTAAACTTGATATTATTATGAAAAGGTCAGATGATCTAAGAGTTTTGTTTCATTACAAAGAAATTAATTTAAAATTTTATAGTATTCTTAAATTTTTTTATTTTTGCATAAAGCATCTTTGAAAGGTAAATAAAAGTCAATAAATTATTAGATAATTGCGGAAAATATGTTCAATTGTACTAGGTAGTTAAAAACCAAAAAAAAAAAAATGCATTCACTTAGATTTCATAAATTTTATGTCAATTCTAGTCAGCTATACTAGCTGTCATCCCTTTGTTACTCAATCATCCATCAATCATCGCCTCAGATAAACAGGACCAATCATTAACAAATGGTTGTATATTACTTTTTTATGCTATAAGTAAGTAATATTTATTTCAAATCAGATTAATTTAACTTTAAATTTTCTAATTTTACTCAAATAACATGTCATGAATATATATATATATTTTTTGGAAGAGTTTTAAAATTGATAAGTTTGTTTTGTTTACAAATTTTTTAAAACTAGGAAAATTGACGCTTTTAAAATTTTTTTGAAATTAAATTTGACATTCCAGTCTATATAATTTCTATCTGAAATACATCAGAATATTTTACTTACTAGAAATAATAAATTTAATCCTTTAGCTTTCAATTAAAGCTAAAATGAATTCAAGAATTCTTTTTCATTTTTAAAAATTCACTCTAAACTCTAGGTATTGAAAATTTATACTGAAAAAGTGGAGGTACCTATTTATTTATATATATATATATATATATATATATATATATATATATATATATATAAATATAAAATTAAAAAAATTAGTGATTTTAAATTTAAATCATGTGAAGTTACTAACAAAACTCTGACGTACAAAAAATTTCAAATTTGCAAGTTAGAATTAGTGTTCCTTCCAAAAGAGTATAAATATGGGATTTGTTTCAACTCTAGTTATCTATTGTGTGCTTGTTGGCAGAAGTTCTGTTATCTTGGAAAAGCAGATTAAATTCTTGTCATTTTCATGTATTTTTTTCAGTTGTATTATTATTATTATTCATAATTTTATTTGTCTTGTTTTGCTTCATTATACTGATGATTTGTGTGTATTTGTGTGAATATTGATACATGTGTGTGTGAATATGTATAATTATTTATTAATCTCTGTTTAATCTGGCACAAGGTTACAGTAATCAAGGAATCCAATAAGGATCAAATGAGATAACTTTTAATTATGATGTCATAGTAGGTGCCCAATGTTAGTATGTGTATGAAAGCAAGAGCTAATTTATGGTTCAACTAGTATGCACTATATCTTTTATTGTTTTAATTAAAACAATTGTAGCACAAGGCCAAAGGGGAAATGGAGAAAGGCTGGTCGACATTTTCTCTCCTAGACCTAGTTAATCTGATTCACGGCCCATTCATTCATTCATTACAATTTGCTCATTCACCATCCCTCAACATTCAATACGACATATATACCACAATACTACAAATTTACAGGGAACCTAAAAAAAAAAACAAACCATGACATAAAATTTCAATGTGTACAAATAGTTCAAATGTTTCTTTTTCCATTTTTTTTTTAATTTATATAAAAATATGCCCATGTAATGAAAATGGAGGAGATGAATCTAGAAAATGAAACTAAAGTATAAAAAAACATTCAAATTGAACATCATAGAAGTTAGTAGGATCCAACTACCCCAGAAAAATAATAAAAGTGGCTGCTGTATTCTGCCTTTAGACAAAATCAAGAAGCACACTCACTAACGGAGAGGGAAGGATGAAAAATAAAATGAAATAAAAGACAAGGGAATAAGCTTTGCTTATATATTTATTTTTTTTAATCATTTACACACAAGCAAGGCAATAAAGCCACTGAAACACAAAGGGTTACTGAATATGAGAGAAAACAATAAAAGAACAGGAATTAAAAAGGCAGAAGACAATGATTAACTTTGCATTTAAATTTTTAAAGCTCAAAGATGACTGGAAAGCAAGAAGCCAGAAGAGAGTTCCACAAGTAAGAAGTGTGAGAGAAGAAATTGTTAGTGCAGAATTTATGGTTAGATCTAGCCATTTTAATTGTAAAATGATGAAATCTTGCCCCCAATCTAGTACTGCATTTAAATTAATAAAGTCTCTGTACAATTATGGAAAGTTCATCAAAACAATTACTATGAAAAATTACCATTATACCTATAAAAGATATTTAATGCTGGACTTCTTTTCTTTGCACCTGTTGTGACCCCTATCCTTTTTTTCTAAGCTTGATGAGCAATTACTTCTAATGATCACATTGGGTTGGGTAGAATGTTGCTATGAAAATAATTTTCTTTCTAAATACATTCAGTATAAGAATTAATTGTGAAATCAATTAAACATTTTCCTCTGTTCAAATGAATTATTTCTAACGTTATTTGTCACCTTGCTTGACAATGATAAAAGTATTTCATCACTTATCTTGATAAGGAAGTCTGTGTCCTGCATGGAAAAGAAAGATAAAAAGCAACCTATTTTTCAAAAAAAGAACCTCCTCCATTGAATACAATAAGCATGTGTAAAGCATAGATTCTATGCAATTTTGTATGTGTTTATTTGTTCTGTTTTCATATTTTGATTGACATGTTATCTAAATCAGATAATGTCTCTGATTTAGTTTTTATTTAGATGAATTGTCTGGCTAACTTCCTTTATTATTGATAGTCAGTTGTCCATTCAGTATATTGTTTTGTCTGTGATAAGTTTTGTTAACTTTGACCCCAACTATACTGGTTTATTGATAATGTTCATTGCATTCAAAGTGTTTTGGAAATAAAACAGGATGTAATATCTGAAGACTTCTCTGATAGTAATAAAATTTTTCTCTTATAATACACCTGACAATTGCTTCTCTTAATGTATTGGAATTGAACAAGATTTCAACATATGAGAATAGTAATGTAGTTTTTTTTTTTACTTTTATTGATTAATTGGTTCTTACTGAGGTGCATGAAGGTTGCAATTAATCCTTTCTTTCTCTTCTGTATTGAAAGCAGAAGGCAACATAAAAGTTTTTCTATGTATATACCTATGCTAAAAAAAAAATGAAGTTTATTACACAACCCGTCATTTTTTCACTGTCGTAAAATTGCTTCCCTGTGCCTTTTTCTATAAATACTTTTCATGGTAATTGATCATATGAGCTTTTTGCTATGGTACCTAGACTTTTTGAATTTAAGCATAATACTAGACTGGTGATGAGGTCTCATCAATTTGCAGTTATGTTGGCTTGAAATAACTGTAAGTTCTATGCTAACAGTTTCTTTTCTTGCACTTGTGGAACTTCCTTCTGGCTCCATGCTTTCTAGTCAACTTTAACCTGCAAAAATTTAAATGCAATCTAGTATCCTCTTGATTGCTCTTCTTTTGTTCTTGCTCCTTAGTAATGTTTCTGTTTTCTAATTCTTCCACAGCCATTAACCCCTTTGTCTTAGAGGCTTTACTGCCTTGCTTTGGGTGAAATTAAAAAAAAAAAGGATGGTATATGGAATATTCATTGAGAATCAGAATAGCAATGACTTACAGACAAAAATGTACTAAACATGGCCTTCCTATGTTTAAAAGGTATAAAGTAAATGAAGGAGAAAATTGCATATAGAGAGTTAAATGAATTTTGCAGTTTGAATGACATTTCTCTTGTCTGAGAAATTTTGAGTTATTTAGACTAGTATCCTTATCATTATTGTGTTTACTTCAAAAAAATAAAAATCTGCAATTTCTGAGTATTATAATATTAAAAACTGATATTCTTAGAAACATACCACATCTTGCTCTCCTACTTGTTAGAAATCCTCTTCTATAGTCTTTAAGAACTCAGATGAACCATCTGATCCTTTTATTAGTCTGTTAGCCTTCTCCTCTTTTTGGCAAAATACTAGAGGTTTTGATCAATTCTGAACTGCTTAAGCATCTCAGATCTTCTTTCAAATAAGTAATATAACTTTTGCTTCTCTGGCTCAACTGAGGATGTATTAATGGTTATTGCTGAAAAAGTCTATCAAGTAAAGATTGAGTTATTGGAACTCTCTTCCAACCTCTTGCTTTCCAGTTATCTTCAAAAACTTAAATGTAATGTCAATCATTATTCTTTTGCGCTAATTCCTGTTCTTTTATTGTTCTCTCGTCTTAATAATGTTTTTTTTTTCCTCACTTTCTCTTACATTCACTAACCCCTTGCAACTTAGCAGCCTTGTTATCTTGCTTGGGGGTGAAATGATTAAAAAAATTGTACAGGCCATCACAATATTGTAATATGAAATTTTTGGTTCAAATGAAAATAGATATAAAATTTATCACTACTTCATTCTAAGCAGATCTTTTCTTTTGTATACTATTTATGAAAGTGTTAGGAAGAAAGACAAAAAGGGATAACTGGGCAGGAATTTTGACTGGCTGAGAATTATGCAAACTGCAGACTGGTGGTCAGAAACAGCTCAAAAGAACAGAAAACATAAAATTCTCTAAGTTTGAAATTCAAACAAATCATTAATAAAAACCAAGAGACTTAATCTACTCTATATAGTCACATATAATGTGACTTTTGATGACTTAATTTTAAGGGGATCACGTCATACATGAGATATAAAATTAGCGTATACACTGCTGGCCCTGGCTATGTCGTTGACCAAGTTATATATCCATTTACTGTAGTCAAATTAGCTTCAAAATTAGGTCTTCAAAAGATGCATGATACGCTAGTATATATGCTAATTATGGTGAACAAAGAAAGTGAGATCTGGGAGATGGTGAATGTTCCTGTGGTTAACTGGAAAACTGAAAGAGTATGAAAAGCAGGATAAATATCTGGAACTTGCTCGATTGATTTATTAATTTGTCCCCCCCCCCCCCGAAAAAAAAAGCTTATCAACCTTTTGCAGGTTATTTAAAACGATGAAATAATTTTAAATTGTAAGAATTTTGGGGGTGGGTGGATAATGATTTACTGATACAAGTTCTACTAATTATGACATAACTGGGTGGGAGAAGAGGTGGCTTCATACCTTTTATCAAGGATATTTGCATATAAGTGAATATAATAAGTTCGAATTTGTTTCTCTGATCTCTAATTCTAAGCTGTTATCTATTACACCATTGGCACATCCAAACTTAAAGCATCTGACACTTCCACGTTGTCATTCATCTAGGTACTGACCAGGCTCAATATTGCTTAACTTTAGTGACTATGAGAACTAGTATTTCATTTTGTTATAACTGTAAGCCTGGAACTTGCTAGAGAACTGGAAAAAACATTTTATAATGTAAAGATGACAGTAGTACCCATCATTACAAGTACACTTGGAACAGTCCTGAAGAGTTTCTCAAAAATAGTACAAAATTTGGAAATCTAAGAAAGAATTGGAAACACCCAAATGAAAATATTATTTAATCAGTATGAATACTGAGGAGAGTGCTGGTGAGTTGAAACTTGCTGACACTTGATTTTAAGCAAAAACCACTTGGCAATAGTAGCACTGTATTTTTAACTGGAGGGTACAAAATGTTGCAGTTCTTTGAGGTTTTTTTTTTTTTTGTTGTTTTACTAAACAGAACATCACGGATTTTGTGTGTGTATTTATTATTCAGGACATGACTGTTAAAAATATATTTTTATGTTTGCCTTTTTTTCAGGTTGAAGTAGGCTGGTGGGAGGGTCGGCTAAATGGCAAAACAGGATTGTTTCCTTCAAATTTTGTGGAAAGTTGTGAAAATCCAGATGATGAGGAGAAAGAAAAAAGTGTCAAAACAGGTAAAACTCTTTAGAACATGTTTTTTTTTTTCTTTGCATGATAATTGTTTATATATATATATATATATATATATATATACACACACACACAGGCTATGAAGTCATTTCTTTGAGAGATTTGTATATGCTGTAAAAGAGTAATATTAATGAAATTGCTGTAATTAAAACAGTTTGACAAATAGAAAGCTTTTGGCATACATTTATTTATGTTGCATATAGATGTTATGGCTCAATGGTGAGTACAATGATATAGTAATCAAAGAGTCATAGTTTTGTTTTTAATGATAAAATATTTTCTGTTTTCTTTAATCTTAATAAAGTTAAATGAATCCATTAAACAAAACAAAATGTATTGAACAAGAAGAGAAAGAAGTGTATATTCACTGGCCTAGGCTCCATTCTATAAGTTCATATGGAACCTGTTTACAAGAAGAGAATGACAAGTGTTTAAAAACTTGTAATACTTCCTTTTGTTGCCACCTACACCTGTTGGTGTAACCCTGTTTAGTGGTCTAGTCCTCAGGGTTTTAGGATGATGGTTTAACCACAGGGCTAACTCTGTGCTGGTCAGTGCTGGCTGCTTTGACCCACACCAACTCTGCCTATGTTGTGTTCTTGATCTCAGATCAATAGAAGATTGAATGTTGTCATAATAAAAATATCTTCATGGTGAAAAATAAAACAAAAGATTCGAGGGGTTAATCTTCAGTTGGTTTATATAGGCTTGGTACAATAGAAATTAACCCTACCTGCATCAGTCTCTTTTGGACCTTGTCTAAAATTCTGGAGGAGCTGGGTTCAAAGTTCTTTAGAATCAGGAAATCTGGTGACAGTGGACATGGATTTCAGTCTCTCAATGCAGTTCTCTGGCTAAGGTTTCTGAGCTTCCAAAGTCATTGGCTTATATGCACTTCAGCCCAAAACTGGCATGGAGCTGAAGGATTCGGTGATTCGCCAATTTTCACATTAATCCCAATAAAGGTTTTCCTTTGTTCCCTATTTCTGCTTTCTTAATCAACTTTCCAAATTTGGAGAATTATCCACCTTCTTGGGAGTAGTCACAAGGATTGCTCCTCCCCTAACTCCATCCTCCTTCATTTCACATCTCATACCATCATTCCACACAGGTGGTGCTAGATTCTTCCTCATCGGTATTCTAACTCTACCCACCTCTCAGAGCTGGCATAACTATCTTTGTCACAAATCTCATTTTTAAAGTGCATAAGCAAAAGGGTGTAATTTATTCTCATCATTAATTTCAATTCTCTGATTCCCTTCCACTTCTCTAGAATTACCTCTGTCCAGTGAGAACACAAACCAGACCACAGTGTTATCATTTAACCTTTTGAATGATAGGTAAAATTAGTTTCCAATTTGTTTTTGTCAATGAAAATATATATGTTTACTGAAATTCTCAACAAAGAGACAAGCTGTTCTCCATCCTTGGACCAATTGCTGTCTTAGCGAAAACATAAACCAGACCACCTTCCCATCATGACAGGATCGATTTTAATAATCCTAAACAACACAGTGGGTTAATTCCCTGTTTTCATTTCTCGATTCTTTTTCGCCAATGAAAATATAATTCCTGTCTGTATTCCTTCTTGCCAATAACATGTGTTTTTCTAATTTCCCAAGAAAGAGATAAAGCCATTTCCCTATTTGCTTTATCTGCATGCCAGCTTTTATATATATATATATATATATATATATAAATAAAACTCTTGATGCATTGTTCCAATTTGTAGCAGAGAGAGACAATCCAGATGGTCTTTTTTCACTTCCACATTACCAGGGAAAATGTCTACCCTTCTATCTATCTCTTAGTTTATATTTCATTTTGGGTTTAACTCTTTTTCTGCTTAGAATTAAAATTTAACCATTTCACAGCCTCAGTGTCACACACTGACCAATGTCTCTTTCTATAAGTTTACATGGAACCCATTTACCTTGTTTCTTCTTTTTCTCTATTGAACAAGAAGAGAAAGACAAATGTTTAAACACTGACCTATGTTGCTTTCTATAAGTTCAAGTGGAACCCATTTACTTTGTTTCTTCTTTTTCTTGTTGAAAAATAGTTGGTGTCGAAAGGAAGTTGGTTAAACTTATATAATCCTCTGTGCATATTTATGATGGTTAATTCAGAACATTGATTTTTAATTTAAATTTGTAAATACGCTGCAGAGAAATCCAGCTTTGAAAATATTCTTCCTCCATTTAACTTGAAAAATTTCCTCTTGATTTTGTAATTGGATTATATATATTTCAAAACAACTATTTAATCCTGTCGAGAAATTTGTGCAAACACACATTTTATTATTTTTTTCTTTACATACACCACTGTTGCAGCCCATTTTGAATGGTTAATTTTTTCTATTACACCTATTCTTCTGAGCCTGTCCAACTCTTCATTGACTTGTTCCAATGGTACATTCTGTTTCAGCTTAAATACTGGCATTGAACCTTTTCTTATTTAAAAATCAGCCTTGAATTTTGAACACCAACCCAGTTCATTTGACAGAACATCTGGAAAACATTTTTTAATTCTTTCATAATATTTTTGCTCAGACTTTTTAAATTGGCTGTTTGTCTAATTATGTTTTTACAATAAAAGTTTATTGGCAAATCCTAAAGTTCAAATAGTTCCATCCAGTTAGTACCAAATAAATTTGCAGCATTTTTTAAATACATAAGCTTTAGTTTTTTTACATGCTTATTATGGAATGAGACATTGCAAATCATTACTAAAAAAAAAAAAAAAAATGATTACTCATCAGAAACTGAAATCATGACTTTGGAAGTCTTTTTTTAATAAAGGCTTTTCCAATTTCCTTCCATGTGGTTTTTGAAAGTAGTGTCCAGTAGCATTTTCACATTCACAAATTTTCTTTTGTTTTCTGTGACCATTTTTTCTGTCGCAATGCTCTGTACGCATTTCTTCCTGTGATAATTTTTTCTTGGTTTGGTTTTGCATTGTGACTTTATATGTCCTCATTTACCATGCTTGTAACATTCTGCATTTTTAAATGGACAGTCTTTTCCAAGATGCAATTTACCACATTTGAAACCAGGACTTATTCTCCTTTTTGTACATTTGTCCTTTGCTTGTACTAATGCACATTCTTTTTTCTGAATTTCTTCAGTATTGTGTTTCAGGCTTAGAATTGTCTGGTAATCGTCCACTATTTCTATTTTTTTTTTTTTCCATATTATATACTGGTAATATTTTCAGATAAATCATTTTACACCCATACTTATTCTGCATGCTATACGATCCAGGAATATTTCAAAATTTGATTATAAAAAGGTTATATTAGTATTTCTTATTTTTTTTAGCGGAAATCACCACTTCTAAATTTTAATCCACAAAACACTTTCAACAATTGCATTTAGTATGCAACAGACTGTCACTTCTGGGTATAAACTTCAGTGTCCATTTTTATATTTGCATACACTCTATCACTTTAACCCTAAAATATAGCATACCTTAAAAGTATATTTTATCATATCATAGATAGATATATATGTAAGCAAATATATGGATATAGATCCGACAGTATGAAGAAAAATATATACGAAAAAAAAAAACAACCAAAAATCCTTATATGCAATTATGCTGTTTTAACATTAAAACAGCATAATTGCAGATAAGGATTTTTGTTTGTTTTTTTCCGTATATATTTTTCTTCATAGATATATATTTTATCATATATATATATAAAAACTGTGAAATGTCTGGCCTTAGAATTTGTCTTAAAACTAATTGGCATTTAGTGCTATTTCAAAACTAACATAGACATATAGTAATGTACGATACAACCTGTTTTGTGATATGTTTTTTATTATATTGTGTATTGGGGTGTTGTTCATCTTTGTCTGTATTGCAGAGTATCTGATTGAAACCAAAATCATGGTATTCATTAGAAATCAGCTTCAGTGTCTTTAGTGTTGTTTAATTCTAGTATATAGCAATTCTCTGTTTTTCCCAAAAACGACCCAGCACAGTCAGGCAATGATGCTATGAAAATGTGAATAGAGAATTGTAACAATCAAAGATTTTGAAAGATTCTTTTTTCAATTATTTGTTTACATTTTTCTGTACCAATACAAATAATATTAATCGTTTTTTTTTTTTTTTTTTTACTTAAAACATATTTTTATTATTGTTTTAGATGAACCAGAAAAGAAAGATATCAGTACTGATCCTGAAACAAAAGGGAAGAAAATCAAAGGGGTTGGATTTGGCAATATATTTGAAAGGGGCCCTATTAAATTGAGACCTTCTGCAAGTGGGTGGAAACCTGATGTTGATGATGCAAAGGTAAGTCTTGTCACATATTTTTTGTTTTTGTTTCTGTTTCATACTTATTTGTTGTTTATAAGAAAAAAGATTTATTTTGTTGAACCTCATCATTTGCATTGTTGCCATTTTTTTATAGTAATCTAGGGAAGGTTATTGAATAGAATAATCACACAAAGGTTCGTAATGAATGATAATACTTAGGACAATGAACAACACATATAAGATTTACCAGTGGCATGTGGAAGTAGTAGCCAACTGCTATAAGTGAGTGAAGTAAATTCCACAATGAATCTCCATCTGCAGGATATCTACCAACTGCCCCACAAAGTCAGATGTGACACAAGGCCAAATTTAATGTGGGTTATCCCTGTAGACCCTGTATAAAATGAGGTCTGGTAACTTTTTCCTGAGATGAGACTCTGCCCATTGACATAGACTCATCTGGGGATCCTCTCTGCCCAGAGGCAGAAAGTTTGACCAGCACAGCTGGTGATGAATCTCCAAATGGAGACCAACATACAGTATTTACTACTGTATTTATGTGAATGGGGACATACCCATTATCGTCTGTAGGTAGGCTACAATGCATAGTAATGTGTCTGCTATAATATAACATTCTTCTGAACCTATTTTTGTTGATCTGAATTTGTAATTTATCTGAGTTCATTGATTACTAATGGCTTATAGCCATATCACATTGAATCACCAGTTCTTGTACAATCACTGAAATTAAGCAACATCAAGCCTGGTCAATATCTGGATGGGTGACTGCTAGGCAATACCAAGTGCTGTAAGCTCGGATGTGCCGGCGATGTCATGGATAATGGCACGGAATTGTTAATCAGAGAGTAGAATTCCAATTCCCATTGGGTTCGTTATATTCACTTATACTCTTGGGAAAAGATATGAATCCACCTATTCTACCCCCAGCTATGGATTAATTAGTAAGACTTGTATCACTAAGTCATTATTATCTCAAAAAAATATTCTTATAATCAAAAATGTTTTCTGGCTTTAAATAACCTGAAAAGGATAGATAAGCTGTAGAAAATGAATCAATTTATTACTAATAGATTCTAAAGTGGATGTCATGTATGGCATTGAACTTGTTTAGAAGTGCTTAAACTATCATCTACATACAACCCTTTTCTTCAGATCAATCATTAAAAATGGCTTCAAAAGAATATATCCTATAAATTTTAAAGATCATTATACTTCGTCATACCCTATAGAATGGCATTAAAAATCAAAGTAGCTTCAGCAAAAATGGATAGCACATGTAACTAGAAGGGGGAATAATGACATAATGAAGATGTTGACTTTCCACACAGCTTTAGACAAAAGGTTAGGAAGGAAACTCCCATCAGAACTAGAAAAAGTGATAACAGTTAATGGAGTTGAAGTCTAATTTCTTAAGAAAATTGTTTAAAGAAAAAGATCTTATAAATTTTAATAGCCAGTAACACTAATGATTTGGTCAATAGATGCTGAATATTTCCTGTATGGAAACGGTTAATTCCATGATTACCATTTCCAGGTTAAAATCTAGAGGAGCTACTTGTTTATTACTGCCATAATATAACATTCCTCAACACTTAATGGCATGTTAATTTTAACGCCTCCAAAACGAAACTGCTCTTTTTTAATCATCTTAGAAAACCTTTATTGCCTTCCATTAGCATGGCTGATGCTAATCTCCAGGAGAGTGACTCATGTCTTCTCAGGCTAACATTTTCTGCTGACATGAAGTGAAAAGACTATATTGAATCAATTGCTAGGTATCTTGTTAAAAAGTCTGTTTCACTGTGTTGTGCTAGACAATTTTTCTCACTAGAATCTATCTTACACATTTATAAGTTTACCATTCGTCCTGATATTGGATATTACTGCCACCTCTGGTCTGGCATGTCTGCTATGTATTTAGAGATTTGAACAGAGGGAAATGTTTGACTGATTTCACAATTAGTTCTTATACTGAATGTATTTAAAAAGAAAATATTTTCATAGCAACATTCTACCAAACCCAATGTGATTATTAGAAATAATTGTTCATCAAACTTAGAAAAAATGCAAGTGTGAGGGTCACAATAGTTGCAAAGAGAAAGTCTAGCATTAAATAACTTTTATAGCTATTGTGATAATTTTTCATGATAATTGTTCTGATGAACTTTCCTCTATGGTATCTAGACCTTATGAATTTAAGCTCAGTACTAGATTGGCTGCAATGCATCATCATTTTACAGTTAAAATGGCTAGACATAAAACTGTAAGTTCTCTGATAACAGTTTCTTTTTTTCTTCTCTTGTGGAACTCTCTTCTGGTTTCTTGCTTTCCAGTCATCTTTGATCTTCAAAATTTAAATGCAATGTCAGTCGTTATTTTCAGTTTTTTTAATTTCTGTTCTTTTATTGTTCTCTCTCCATAATGTTTTCTTTTTATCATATTCTTTTGCACTCAGTAACCCCTTGTGTCTTAATGACTTTATTGCCTTGTTTGGGATGAAATGATTAAGAAAACATTTTTCATAATCTGAATTAATAATTTAACTGAGTACTTCAATTACTACTGATAACCATAAGCTCCATTTTAGTCTAAATAAAAAAAAAATCAACTAAAGCTTATTTGGTCAATGTTTTTATAATATTTTGATTGAAGTTTCTTTTAATTATATCTACAGTGCAGTACAAGGTTCTTGTTTCATACACACACATTTGTTAATATGAAAACCTGTGATTATCTGTGGACAAATTTTTGATAAAAAAAAGATACGCTCAAGTAGTTCACAAGCTGACAGTGATTCCTTATCAGAAAAATCTGGAACCATTTTAAAAAATTTTTTTAATGTTTTATAAGTGCTGGATAAGCTGACAGGATGTTCTGCTTTTTCATTGATAACTATTTGAGGAAAATATTATTTCAAACTGTTACCTTCAGCACACTCCATATGTTGAACTTATTTTTAGCAATGATTCAATAAGATAATCTATTTGTCTGCTTTATATGAAAATCTTGGTGAAATACTCTCTCCTAAGAGATACTTTTAAAAGCACAAGTAGACTTGCCATTAAGATTGGAGACTAATGATTTAGATTTTTTTCAAGGGTTTTTTCTTCTTTGTTCAATAAGTGGGTTAATAAGACTTTTCTATGAGTGTGCAATTCATGTTTATTTTTCTCTTTTAAACCTTAAATGCAGTTCAATTAGTGAAATATATAATTAGGGAAGTATTAGTAATTTAATTATTGCTTTTAATTAAAATAATTTAACTATTATTTTACTTAGCTGGTTTAATCCAATTAAAACTGTGGCTTTTGGCCAGATCATGGTGAAACACCAGTTCCTGTACGATCACCAAAGTTAAGCAATGTTGAGCCTGTTCAGTACCTAGATGGATGACTGCTTGGGAATACCAGGTGCTGTAAGTTTGTATATGCAGGTGGTGTAATGGATAATGGTTCAAAATTGTTAATCGAAGAGCTGAGTTCCAATTCCTGTTGGGTTTATTATATTCACTTACATGCAAATACCCTTGGAAAAGGTATGAAGCCACCTCTTCTCGCACAGATATGGGTTATAAAGTAAGACGTGTATCACTAAAATCATTATTATCAAAAAAAAAAAAAAATTCTTAAAACCTAAGAATATTTTCTGGCTTTAAATAACCCGCAAAGGATTGATAAGTTGTAAAAAATGAATGAATCAATCAATAAAAATACTTCTCTATTAGTGACTTGTAACACACACACACACAATTAAAAATTGTATAACAATTTTTTTTTTTTTAACATAATCTTTATCCTTGTCAGTACATTTAATTCAGGTGTGAATATTAATCATATACCTTAGACATTATACAGAACTTTTGCAAATCTGAAATTTTGTTTGTTTTTTTTATACATAGGTTAGATATTTTTTTAAATCTTGAGAAAATTTTAATTGTTTAGACAAAAGACCAATTTTAAATGTTTCTGCTAAAAAAAATATTTTAAAATCTTTCAAGGTTCTATTTACTTAGCAGGTAAAACTGTTATATGTTAAATAAATCCCTGTAGAATTTGAAACAATTTAAAAAATTTTGCTACAACCTAAAATCATTTTTTTTGCTTAACTAATATTATGAATCTTTTTTTTTAGCAAAACTAAGAAAAAAATCCATGAATTTTATGTTAAATATTTCAATTATGTTTTTAAAATGAGGTATCAATAACAATATTAAATTGTGTATTTATACTGATGAATAGCCCTTACAGACTAACTGATAATTAGAGATTGTAAAATAAAATTATAGTGAATGTACATAATATTTTTTCAAAGTAACTCTTTCATAAATTAAATCAGAATTTAAAAACTAAATACTGAAAATTTCATTAAGTTTTTGTTGAATCTTAATAGATTTTGAAAATTCTGAACTGCAAACACACATTCGAAAATCTGTCTCGTCTTGAAAACGGTGCAATGGCACAGATATATTTAAAAAATGTAAACATAGATTTTAAATGTACATAACCCTGTTTCTCTAAAAAGGTTAAAAATACTTTTTACATCAGATTTTCTGCAAATCCACTTTCTTTTCAATGATATAGATATTTTGAAAACTGTCTAAACCATAATAAAGTGGAAATAAGTTTTTATTGAATGCACCCAGATTTTAAAGTGTATGGATTTAACCTATTTTTAGATTTATGATTTTTTTTTAAATGGGTCAGGGAGGAGGGGAAAGCTATACCTGAAAACATTTTTTTTTTATAAAAAAGATGCTTTCTTTCTTTTGTATATTAAGAGAAAAATATGTTTAAATTCAAATATCACAGTAGCTACTAGTAGTCTACTGTAAAAGAGCTTGTTGGAGGTGGGAATCTTTCCACCCTAGATCTGAAAATAGCATTTTCTTTTGTCATCTTTGTATACAGTGAAACTTTCATGTTAAAATTTAGTTAATAACAGTTGTTAGGCTATGAATTTATTGATACTGCCTTGTTTTTCTATATCCATAACAAATTAAATATAGGAGTAAAACAAATTGAACATAGAATAGGCTGTGCCAGAGGTAGTTTCCCACAACACCACAAATTGCTACAAAACCAAAACATCAACCTGAAAATTGAAGTCATGTTCTTAAACAACCATTGAGAGAACAAGACTTTCAGATGGATATCATGCATGGTGCCAGACCCCATCATGAATGTCTAAACTGTCAGCTGTATACAACCACTTTCTAAGATCAATATTTAAAAATATCTTTGAGCAATTAAACCTTGAAGGTCTTGGCAAAGATCATTCTTCTTTGAACATTATGGATTGGTGCTACAGATTCACAGACAAAGAACTGTACCAAATAATAGAAAGCACATCACTTGAAGACTACCAACAGCAGCACCAACTAAAATGCATAGCACATGTAACTGAAAGTGAAAATAATGACATAATCCGGATTTTAACATTCCACACCACTTCAAATAAAAAGTTAGGAAGGAAACCCCCATCAATACTGGAAAGAGCAATAACTGGACTTGAGAAACCTGTTTTCTTAAAAAAATTGTTTTAAGAGAAAGATTTCATAAATTTCAATCACAAACAACACTGGTGGCTCAGTCAATGAATGCCAAATATTTTTAGGGAAATATTACCATTTATCTATCAGTATTTTTTTTCTATCTACCACAATTTCTTTTTATTCATCACTGTTTCTTTCTTCTTTCTTTACTCCATGTCTATCTATTCTATGTGTGTGTATAAGTATGTGCACATGCTTATATATACCTACTACTGTGTTTTCTTTTTGGACAGTATAGTAGTTTAAGATGCTGTTGATCATTCTTCTTCTTTCCTCTCCTTTGTAGCTCTTAATAAATTTTGTCTTTTTGCTATCTCTCCTTGACCTTGTTCCATTATCCATTTACTCAAACTTGCTAGGTAGGTTATGCATTATTTTCATCTCTCTTCTTGCCTTCAATCTGTCATGTGAGTATTAAATTTTTCAAGCCTTTTTTTCCTCATTATCTGCCCTAGTAATGTTAATTTTTTTCTTTCTGATGTTAAGTGTAAGTGCGTTTTTTGTTTCCATTTTCTCTAAAACTTTGTCATTGCTCACATGTTCAGTTCATGGTATTCTCGGTATACTTCTGTAGAACCACATTTTTGTTGCTTCAAGTCTCTGTTTTCATCTGTGAGGCGATTATCCAGCATTCACTTCCATATAGGAGAACTGATATTGCATAATAGTTCAATACTCTTTTGTTTGTTACCATGCCATTATTTAAGATACTATGTTTCTGTGACTTGTCATTGGGGTGAAATTCTTTTTTTTTTTGTATCTGTCAACTACACATGTTACTTGCTGTAGCTGTTGACATAGACTAATTTATTTTTCCATTGTTGACACAAGATCTTTCATCAACCATTCCAATCTTGACAGTAGGCGGTTTTGTTGGTGATCATTTTGGTTACTTAAGCAGCTGCCATGCCAACAAATTCTTCAATTTCTATTAAGAAAATGTTTTTAAAATTTTACTTTATGCAAAACTTATCTGTAATTGATTTGAATAAACTATATACTGGTTAACAGAAAAGAAATTCTTATGCAAATGAAAATATTTATTAATTTTATTCAGTGTATTTGAAAATTATTTAAAATATGGCACAATAAAAATTTATTCAGTGTATTTTGTTTTAATTAGGAGTTATTCCATTGATGCTGCTATTATTTTAACTACCTTGACAATGTTTATTGGTTTAGAAATCGGTGATGAAAAATTGCAATAAAACCTAAACATAATGAAAGTGAATTTATACAATTTTTCGTTCTTGAGAATTTACAACAAAAATATTAAACACTATTTATAAGATTGTTTCTTTTCAAGAATAATTTTATATTTATGACCTAAAAACTAATTCAATGCAATATTTATCAATTTATAAAGAAATAAATGTTGAAAATTTTTATTCTTAATTTATTTACTAAATAATTAAAATATGTGAACCAATTATAAGGAAATACTTATTACTTACCATTTTATAAAGTTCAAATCAATTTGGCAATTAGCCAATGTTTTGCAAACCATTCCAATAAACAATATAATAAATAGTCTAAATAATCAAATAGTGTTTGTAATTTTTGTTGTGTTATAAAATAAAATAAGACATATCTCGGCTGATTTGCAGGCAAATAAACTAACATACTGGATGTGAATGGGACAAGGCCCCGTCACAAAATGACCATTATCGTTGTTTACGCATAGGCCTGATGCACGAGTTCTGGTCGAAAAATAAAATAATATTTTAAAGTGTTCCTATTTCTTGACCAATAAAAATGCTTCCCTCCTAATTATACTCGCGTTGTTTTTCGAGCATGTTAAGCCATAAAAAACGCCATAAAAGGGGGTCACACGGGGAAGTACTAGCAGTCAGCAGGAGGCCAGGGAAGAGATTTGTCACAGTCAATCTGGGCAGTCATCGGCGGTTAGCAGCAGTCAGCACTAGGAGCGCCATGCCAACCAGTGAGAACTATGAGAGATCAACCCAGATCGGCAGCCGGCTTATGAACTATACCACAAGGTAGCTGTCCCAAACCCACACGTTCCTATTGAAATAAATCACATAAATCTATTTCTGCTGTTGTCGCATTTCTTTCTTGCAACCATATGCTTGTCTATAACAGTTGTCAGTTTCCAAAAACAAAGAAAATGTATAAATTCACTTTCATATGTTTAGGTTTACAATTCTAATCATAGCTTTTTCAAACAATAATCATTGCTGAGGAGTGAAGGTAGTTAAAATAATAGTGGTGTCTATGGAAAAACCGTCCTTATAACATTCAGTTTATTTTGTTGGCCCAAATATCTAAATTTGCTGAACTTTTTTTATTTGAATCCTGCAGAGTTTATTAGAAATGTAGTCATTCCAGACAAACATAATATTTTATCCATTTAACACCCAACAAAGTAAATGCTATGTACAGTAATACTATTCTAAAATGACTCCTTTTATTAATGGCCAACTTGGCAAATACAACTATTTTTAGTTGGTTATAATGAATTACAATTCTGATTTACTTTGTATGAAGAACTATTCTATACATACGACTGGGGCAGTTCAAGGCAGAATTTTTCATGTTTGCATCATGAATATCCAAAGAAATCTAAGTTGAGCATTTGCACTGGTTTCTGAAACTTATAAAAATAAGACAATGGATTACACAAACTGAAAACTATGTTTAATAACTTCTTTTCAGAATAAAGTGAAGATTGCATTATACATAAAATAAAATCATATTTTACTGATTGAAATAGATTACATTAAACATGATGGGCACTTCAACAATGTGTAATAGCAAACTTGTCTTACTAGATCAATTATGACAGAGTAGTGCTCTATACTTTCGGCTGTGTGCCAGATCTAAACTATGCTTAGTAAATCACTATATTATATATGGATTCATACATATATGCCTGTAGTATGTGGTATTAAAGTTTGATTTTATTATGTTTCTTAAACTAGTTTCAGTGTGTTTCCATGGAGAAAGTAATGGAGACAATCTTTGTGCTGGTTACTGAAATGATTCATTTGTTAGAATTTGTCTGATTAGGAAATTGAAATGTTTGTTCAAATAGGGATGAACATTTTTAAGCCAAGAGACAAATTGCACCAGAACAGGAAATCAGTAGAAAAATTGACTGATTAGAATGTTTGAATGAGTATATTTGTCAACAATAAAAAGTTATATTAAACTGCAATGGAATATTATGAACACACACACACACGCGCACACACACACACTTATTTATATATATATATATATATATATATATATATATATATATGTATGTATGTATATATATGTTATATTCATAGACACTCTTTTAACAACCCTAGATTAAAACACCAGACTGCTCTTTCAAAAAAAATTGGGGAATTGAAGGAGAAAGGTATGAACCCACAGATAGACTAGAAAATTATACGTTCTGCTCATACTCCTAATAATCTTAAAGATAGGTGTAACTTATGTTTAGAAGAAAAAAAAAATACAATAATAAAATACAATAATCAAAGCAAACTATTAAATCAAAGGAATGAATTAATTTTAAAATGTTGACATAAAAACAAATTTAAATTTCCATTGTATAGTTTTAATATTTTATATTACTAGGATCTACTTGGATTAGATACTAATGGATTTATTTCCTTTACTGTGTATGTATATATATATATATATATATATTGTTGCATGTTTCATTAAATAATATAGACAAGTTTTGTCTATTTATTTTATGTAATATTCTTTTCCTATCGTCTGATAAGCTTAATAGCATAGAAGAAAGAAAATCACAATATTGGTACATATTTTTTAATCCTGTCTAAGCTTTCGGCTTAGATAAGCTATTATCAAAGATGACAATTACATTACAATATATTAAACAATACATGGACAAAACAATAATAATAGTCTGTTTTTGTTTACATGGAAGATTTCCAAGCAACGACAAACTCTTGCATATGAGACTTTACATAAAATAGATAGACAAAACTTGTCTATATTATTTAATGAAACATGCATCAATTAAAAAATGCTACCTAAATACACACAATTTAAATATATATATATATATATATATATATATATATATAAAAAGACAAAAGGAAACTTAGCTGACATGCTTTGTTCTCTGAGGGAATTTTTCAAGGCAAATGTCAGTATGATAAATTTCCCTTTTGACTTTTTTTTTTTTATGCTAAGAACCTATCACTTACATTGCACAATGTATGTGCCAAATTTGGTCAAAATTGGTTGGATGGATCTCGAGTGAAAAGGTATCACACAGACATCCTGTTTTACACGCACATATATATATATATATATATATATATATATATATATATATATATATATAAAAAAGGCTTAGACACAAGCCTCTGTCTCTTTAAATTTTTGTTTTTAATGTAACTATAACAACAAAAACATTTCAATTTCATTTTTGCCTTGAAAAAGTCGGAAGACAAAAAACGCATTAAACAAAATGTAAGATTTTTTCCAATTGTCATTTGATACCAATCTGTCTTGTCCACAGAATTCAACTGGAAATTTAACTATATATATATATATATATATATATATATATATATATATATATAAAATGAAAAGTCTGACAGTTATTTTTAATATATTTTATGTTTGTAATGTTATTTGTATAGATACAAATATTCAAGTAAATGCTCCGTTTATAATAAACAGTATTAACTACATTTACCGGCCTGAATGCCTGAGAAATATCATTTGAAGCTAAATGGTATAGTATGTCAGGCCAAATGTCGGTTCCATATAGGATACAGATTTGATTCCAGTCAGAGGACATATATTTTCTCAGAGTTGTGCAATCAATGTAAGGTATTATGTGTGTGTGTATACTGTGTGTGATGGGTAAATTGTTGCCATTTTATATTTTTTCTTTCGCACATGTGTGTTGTTTGTTTTCTATTTCGGCAACTGCGCACTATAGTAAGGTCTGTTGGGCACTGTCTGTGAGAAGAAGAGCACCATGACTCAATTCATTCCAACAGAAATTTTGAAATGGCATGCAGTACTGCTTGGTATTTGTACTGGAAGTGCCGATACAAACATTTCATAGTGTTTGGGTGTCAATCTGTGGGCAGTGCAGAGTTGTTGGAAAGAGTTGGATGAGTCTAATTTATTAAATCAATGAAAAGAAATAACTGTCTTTTGTAGGTATTTTATTATGTTCACTTTAAAACAATTAATAAAACTTTCATAATAATATATCTATTATTTGATTACAAATAAAAAAAATGTGTAAATTTATAAATTTTAACAATGCCATATCTAATGTACCATTAAATATAATAAATATAGGATTTTAGATCTTTATAATTAAAAATATAAATATATAAAATATGATTTAATCATATTTGAAGCCCCTTTAAGACAGCCCCCAATGTATTTGAAAAAAAAAAATATAAATAAAAATACCAAAATTAACCTGTCGTTTGACAAAAATAACTCCCTGTATTTTAATGTATCTTATATATGTTCTAAAAAAGGTAGACAGGATGACATGTCTCATACACAAAAGCCCATATCAGCAAGCAGAAATTACATACTCATACCAAATCTTTAACCTACATTTTTCACTTTTCTATCTTAGATTTGACATGTTTCCTGATTTGTCAAAAAAGACAATACCCATTAAAATTTTGAAATATCTTTCCTTCTCCAACTTAGACTCTTAAATATAATACTACTTTGCTTAAAAAAGTAATTCATTTTTTTTCTGAAGTTATTCAACATTGTTTGATGATGGAACAAAAATTTTAATTTTTAGTTCTGAAACAGTAATATCTGTGCCGTAATGAAAACATTTTTAAATAATGATATGCTCTACTTTGTATTGAACACTTTAAAAAAAAATTAAATGCTAAAGAACTGTGGATTATTAATCTGATTGTTCTTTCTTTTTATTTATATATATATATATATATATATATATAGGATAATGATACATAAATTTTATGTATCAAGAACAGTTTTGAAAGAAAGAGGTATGATAAATTGGAAAATGTGTTTTTCTGACACGTTTCATCTGTTTCAGTTCAATGTTGTCCTAATGAAGAAAAACTCATTGCAAAAGCTTCTATTTTTTTCAAAAAAAATCTCTCTCTCTGTGTGTATATATATATATATATATATATATATATATATATATATATATATATATATTAATAGACTTGTTTTGGCCAAAATATCAGTTCTTGTTTTTCACAAAAATAAATCTCTAGAAATTCACTTATAATAAATTCTTGTTTTATGTTTTGCTAAGAAGAAATGCTGATATTAATTTGAATAAATGTTTGGATTTCAGTTACATCCCATTTAAAGAAAAATCAAAGTACTTAGTTTGAGTAGAGTTAAATTTAACACTTGAGGTAATGGGTTTAAATCTAACAAGTGTAGTCATCTTAATTTGTTTAAGATAGTACTCATAAAAAGGGCAGTTTATTTTGCTATTTTTTACTACTTTAATAAATTAATCTATTGTTAGTGACCCTCTTATTTTAATCCCACATTTGTACAGTCTCTGTTGAATCAAATAAGACAACGATGAGAAATATATCTATTTTTAGTAGCATTTTTTTGAAGAGTTAACTCCCTTGATAGCAGCTGCGATTTATATTTAGAATGACTTCGAACCATCGTTTTTGATTGGTATTTTTAACGTCAAGGCATTAATCATTTGATTATAATTGCCAGGAAATCAATTTCTATTTTCATTCAAATGAAGTTTTAAAATAATAAACTGTCATTATTTATTTTTCTAAGAATTGAAATAAAAAATAAGTACTTTATCTATTTTTCATGTTACTATTCGATTTATTTACACATTTTTTCTTTATTTACATTAGAAAGAAAATTTTTACGTAGATTTTGTGTGTGTGTACATATATAATTTCCATTAAAAATCAGGGTTAAGAAGTATAAATTGACTTTGGCAATAATATAAAGTATTTTAAGCAAAGAAAGGACGAAGACGTCAAAAATTTTTAAGAACGAAATGCAGTCTTATGAAAATAATGTTAATTATGTATTAGCATATTACAGAGTAGTGTCCCTTTACCTGTGTTTTTATGTGCTCTTTGTGACCGCCTTATAAAGACTTGTGTTAATTAGTGTGATTTAGTTACAAGATGATAATCAATATTATTTTTAGACTGATAAATTTATTTGCAAGCTGACATTAATGATTGCATTTAAACCAAAGTTCAGTTAAAGCATTAATTATGCTAATTCTTCAAAATCAGTTTTTGGGGTAAAATCAGTGCAAGACTTAAGAATTTGGGTTTTAAAACAATAGAATTTGTATTTGTCATCATGGCACAATTATGGATTTGTTAATGTTATTCTTTTGCTTTTTATCTGTTTAAGTGACTTTTTCATAAACAAAAAATGATTATAAAATGAAAATTACATTAAATCTACTATTCATTTGTACATTGAATACTGCTGCCATATGTAGTCTGGTATATATATATATATATATATATATATATATAAAATTCAAAGAAGGGTCTGTAATGTAAGTGCTCCTGGCCTGGCCTCTCAAATTCAGTCACTTTTCTACTGATGTGATGTTGCTTCCCTCTGTCATTTCTCTAAATATATTTGTGGCAGTTGTTTAGATGAGCTCTTCTCGTCAGTGCCTTGGCCGCATGAATTAAGTGGGCTACTAGATTGGCAACTAGGTCTCATTGTTTTACTATTGAACTAGTTAAATACAAATGCATGTTCTATTCTAATAGTTTCTTTTCTCACACTTCATACCTGTGGAACTCTCTTCTGATTTCTTGCTTTCCTGTCACTTACAATCTGTAAAAAGTTAAAAATGTTAATTGTCATCTTCTGTTTCCCTGAACCCTATTCTTTTATTGTCCTTCTTCCTCACTTAAGCCGTCTCATTCTCTTTCACTCCCACTAACTCCTTGCATCCTAGTGGCATTATTGCCTTGCTTGGGGTGAAATGATTTAAAAAAAAGAAAGATATATTTTGTGAGAGATACATTGACAGATGTTAAAAATGACTAAGATAGACAAATTAAAATGTAGCTAGTAATCAGTAAAAATTTGTTGAATTCATGCAAGTAGGACACAGTTTTTGTTTGCACACTTTACAAATGTTTAGCAGAAAGAATTAGAAAAATTAATTAAGGCAAATATAGATTAAAATAGCACCTTTGCAAACTTGTATGTAAACACTGAATTCAACAAATGTGGAAAAGTTAGTGATCAGCAAAAAACATAAGAACAAAAAAGTTTTGGATTTAATTAATAATGTGTGTTTTATCTTAAGTCCTTAAATGTTCAAAGAAAATAATTTCCATTTAGTCCTTTGAAAAATATCCATTGCATATAAAAAGATGGATATCTAGAACAGATACATTCTTAATATTTACTTTATTAGATGAGGGTAATAGTCTGTGTCCTGTCATTTGATTAAGTATGAAAGGGATAGGCTCCTCTGTCTGAGAATTTTCAAAGAGGTAGTCTACTGAAGGGTGCATGTGATAGGATTTTTCTTTTTATTCAGGTTTTTTAGAGACAATGGGAATCCTTGTTAAGCTGTGGATTAAATAGTAGAACTCGTATCTAGAAAAATCATTGTTATTTTCAAAAAATTGTTCATGTCAAAAGAAGAATTATTCTTACAATCCAAAACATTTAAATTTGGTTTTAAATAACTCAAAAAGATTGATAAGCCATTGAAAAAAAAAACAAAAAAAAAAACAATCCATCAAAAAAAAAAAATCCTTTGTTGATGGAGCTTCTGTTCATTGAATCTGACATTAAGAAGATGGTCGTAAAATATGTGTAGAATGTTGTGGTTATCACAATGTTCTACATACAGGTGAACACACATATACATTCTATTGGGTTGTTCAGAAAGTTCATGTTAATTTTAAAGGAAATTAAAACAGAAAAAAAATTTGTTATTAAATGTTCATTCAACTAGATATGAATCATTTTGTTGCACAACCTTTCTCCATTTTTCTATCACCTGAATGATTTCATCTTCTAGAATTTTGGTGGTTTCTTAGCAAAGAATTCATTAAGGTGTTTTTTTTAATGCCATTCAAAGAATTAAGGTTTTTACCATTAAGATTATTTTGCAAGGACCTGAATAAATGAAAATCCAAAGGAACAAGGTCTGTTGAAGATGGTGGGTGGGGTAACACATCCCTGCTAAGCTGTAACAATTTTTGCCAGGTTGCCAAAGAAACGCAAGGTCTGGCACTATCCTGATGGAAAACAACACCTTTCTTTTTTGCTAATTCTGGGTGTTTTTCTTAAATTGCTGTCTTTAATTCAACCAGTTTTGGGTGGTACTTTTCAGAATCAATTGACTGGTTACTTGGTAGAAGCTCATAGTAAAAGATTCCTTTCCAATCCCACCAGATACACAGTATGACTTTCTTAGGACGAAGACCTGCTTTTGAGGTGGCTAAAGTTAGCTCATGTCACTTACCCAGGATCTTTTTTGCTGTACATTATTGTAAGCAATTTTCTCATCACCTGTCACAATTAGCTTCAAAAAGGGTGCATTTTCATTGGGTTTATGTAGCAAATCACAGATGAAATGCAATCCAAAAGATTCTTTTCATTCAAATCATGTGGTACTCAAACATTTTTTTGATAAACTGGATGTTGATAAATTTATTGTTTCTGATAATTTCCACATTGTATAATGTGTGTTATTCTCAATCAATGTCTTCATTTGTTCATTATCTGTAATGTGTGTGGGGAGGTGGTCTTCCTGAGCATTTTTCATCAATAAGGCTGCAATCACAAACTCTAAACTTGGTGAAACACTTCCATACAGTTCTGTCAGATAAAACACATTCACCATACACAGCATATATCTTTTTTGTTGCTTACAAGGCATTTTTGTTTTTACAGTAAAAAAAAAAAGCATCAAGTGTCTAAAGTGCATCTTAATCTTCCATTTTCATAGGGATGCAAAATTTACACAAATTGAGTAATTTTAAACTTTCTTTCTCAAGAGACAGTTTGAAGTCTGCTCTAATTGGAAATATAAACATGTCTGTTAATAAATTTGATGTGTTCTAACATGTTAGAACATGAATAACTAAAAATTGGCACAAACTTTCTGAAAAACCCATACATACAGGTGAACACACACTCATACACAAAGAAGGAAAAAAAATCAACCTAACACCAATAAAAAGTTGATGAATTATTTTTTTTAACTTAATATAAGAATAATGAAAATGAGAAAATCTGCAGACATTTGCTGAGACCTCCTGACAAGTAGACTGAACAATTACAAAAAGGTTCATCTCTAAAACTCTCGAATTGGAGTGCTGAATATAATATTAATCTGCTAAATGACAAATTTTATATTTCTTTGGAAATTGATTCCACTTAGTTAATAGTGTTGTGCCCAATTCAACTAGATGATCAATATAGTGTAGTAATAATAATAATAGTAGTAGTAATATTAATAAAAGTAGTAGTAATAGTAGTAGTGGTATTACTACTACTCATAGTTGTAACAATAGTAGTTGTAATAGTAACAAATAAATAAACTACTTAGTTTTATTACTGGTGTTACTATTGAAGATATGATATTACATTTAACTAGTATTTAAACCATATTGCATGTTAAGATATAAGTCTGCACCCACTGGCTGAGGAGTTGCTTACTGACCTTCCCCAGAGATCACTCTTTTCAATTTTGTTCTGACTCTGTAAAAAGTTTTCATACTTTCACAAATATACCTTGTTAGTTTTGGGCCTTTATAACTATGGACTTTGTGTTTCCTGAAATTTTTTTTTTATTCTTCCTATTAAGAAATTATATTGAAATGTTCAAATCTTTTTTTCTCTTAAAAGTAACTGATATATCATTTTCAAAGAGAAATATTATTTAATGACTATATTTTTCATCAATTTTCTCCTGTACATTTTGTTAATAACATTGCCAGTTTATAAATACTACATCCACTAAATTTAATAAATCTTATGATTGAATTTAAAATCTTTTTTATTGTCTTCTTAAATACTTAATTTCTTTAGTTGTAGTCATTAGAGTCTGGACAGTATAATTTTTATTCCTCTTTTATTTAATATATTTCTTGTTTCTCTGGTAACTAAAATTTGCATTCAGATAGTTTCATTCTTATAGTGATTTACTAAGTGTAACTTAGATGTGGTACAAGGCTGAAAGCTTGGAGTCCATAGTGAGGATTGAACTTACTTGTCAGTCATAATTGATCTAGTGAAACCAGCTTGTTAACTATTACTTCACTTTGAAGTGCTCTACTTCCCTTTTTATAATTGTCAAGTGACCTTAGTTAACCCTCAATGCTTCTTGAAATATTAGTCTTTCTTAACATTTAGTGGAAAGTGTCAGAATAAGATCTATGGGAATTTATTATTACTAATTTCAATTAACTGACATTTAACAATTAACAAACATATTATCAGTAAATATTAAATAAAAACATAATCCCTCATATTAAAATATTTTAAAGTAGTTTTAAAATTTTATTTGCTAAATTTATCCTAAGGAATATTTGAATGTTTGAAAAAAAATGCTTTGAAATAATATTTGTTTATTTTAATAGTATTTTATTTTAATGAAGAATTTAAACATTAAAAGAAATAATGTTTGATTTTATGCAATCTGTATAGAGCAGTAGTTCCCAAATGGTGTGGTGTGCATCATAGATGCAGCGGAAGGGGATTGAAAGACAATCAAAGATTTAGAAACAGTTTCAAAAAATTCATATGCCAAAAATAAATATGATGTCAAAATTTAAAATATTATTATGAACTACTTGTAATTGCATGCATGAGTCCCATAAATAGTTATAAATAATTATTGATTGATTTTATCATTTTGATATTTTTGCATTATATCAAGTATTAAGAATATAGTAACGGGGAGTCTACAAATTGGAGGAGAACGTTATCAATGATAATGTTCTGACTTCAAATCTGTAGTTATCTCCTTTTAATTTTCTCGCTGTTTTTAATTTTTGAGTGTACTTAAAATTTGGTGAGGTGCTAACAAATTTTAATTCTCAAAATGCTGCCCAGAGGTAAAAAAAAAAAAAAAAAAGAGAGTAAAATAAAAAAAAAAAATGTTTGGAAATAACTGGTATAGAGTATTGCTTTTATCTAGCTTGTTTGGTTTTTCTTTCAGATTCTATGACCTTAAATATCTGCAACTATGAAAAATTCACATTTTTTTTGTTGTCACCTGTAAGCAGTACAATTAATAAAAAAAACCAAAAAAAACTTACAGCAAAATTCTTATTTGCATTCTTTTTCCTCACAAAGCCTAAGTTTTAATATGTCTTTCTGATTAGGCTTTATTTTCCCCAGACTTTCAGATATGGCATTTCAAAACAAGAAAATAACGGGAAAAAATTATTATTTTTTATTCAGTTGAGCTTGTTCGGATATTCATGAATCTATCATGGCAACCATCACAATCCTGCATCGAGGTTGGACAGCCATAAGAGTGACATTCTGGGTCAATGTAGGTGGTTACTGGATAACTAACCTCTCTTGCTCTGTAGCTTGTCCAGAGCAGTAGATCACTCATGCATTTTCGTTTTCTTCACCATCACTGTCTGGCAAAGTGCATTCTGTATTCGCATAAGATTGTAGAAATATCAGGGATGAGTCCATAGAGCTGTAATTTAATTGGATGTTGTCTTTAAGTATAGCCCTCTGCATCCAAGTGCAGGTTCTGTCAAGTTTGTCCAAGCAGTGGCACTATACATTAACACCGCCTCTACAGTGGCTCAAAAGAATCTCCCCTTGAAGTTGTCTGGTAGATCAGATTTCCAGATTACATTCATTTTATCTAAGGCTCTAGCTATGTGAATTTTCACATTCTTTTTAGTAGAATTTATTTCACTTCCTAGATCTGTAAAAGATTTGACAGATGTTATTGATTCACCTGAGATAGTTTGTATTGAGCCTTGTTGGTTTAAGCCTATGAATTCTCTTTTATACTTTATTCTTATTCAATATATTTTCATTTAGAGGCACAGTAGCACAACCATATTGTATTTTTGTGCACTATATATTTTAATTTTGATTTGTTACTTCAAAAAGATTGATGTAATTTTATTTTCTCTTTTCAGGGCGAGAAGTCTCCACCTGGCAATATTTCAGCCCCGGTTAAGAAAAACAAACCTTGTAAGTAATGAGTTATCTGCTCCTAATGGTGTTTGTGTGGATTTTTATACTCAGATAATTTTGAGTACCCGAGAAAAGTGAATAAGAGCAGATAATAGGCCTTATTCACACTACTTAATTTGCTATAAGTTGAGCCAAACAAGTTCTCTCCCCTTGGTCCATAAAATCAAATCTGTACAATAGCCAAGAGGGTTCAGAAATCGACTTGAATTGTAAATTTATTTTCATCGGTATGAATTGTACTGAATATTATTAGCGTATTTGTTGGTTTCTATTTTGGTCGAGACAGGATACAATTTTTTTTTTTTTTTTTTTTTTTTGAAATATAAACACATTAAAATATATAAAATTTAAACTTGACACATTTTGTATTATTAAAACTAAATCTTGTGTTTTTTTTTGTTTTTTTTAACTTTGTCAGGCTGATTTAAAGTGATTCTATATTAAGCAAAGGAATTATAAGAGAGTGAACACTTTATTAGATACAGAATTTTGATGTCTAAAAATTATTGAATATATTTTGGGGGGATTTTTTCATATAAATTTTGTTATATCATTTGAAAGAAAAAATTATTACAGTAACATAAATAACAAAGAAAACAAATTACAAAGTTTACAATAAATTTGCCCCAAATTTTCCTTTGTTCACTTAAACAATAAAGCAAGATAACCAGTTCAAAAAATTAAAAAAAGGGCTGATATAAATTTTTAATAAACTTTTCACTTACTTACATAAATTCAAAAATCTTTTAGAAGAATGGCAAATTCACAAATGATGCTGAGAATTTTAACAATAGTTCAGTTATCTTTAACTATGATTCCTTGGCATTTTGAAGAAATAAAATTGATTTCCTCAATTCACAAGGTTTTGGAGATATTACAAATTGAATTTAAAACAAAAATTTTTAAATTCACAAAGTTTTTGTATTACTTTAAACTCAATATAAGTTGAAATTTTTTTAAAATCATTTTTTTCAGTTATTTTAAAATTTGAATTTTTAACTGTTCCCTCCTCATCCAAACACAAATCCCAATGCTGGATGTTCAAGAACTGGATAAATGGTAAATTTTCAAACCCTGAATCATCTTTATTCCAAAAAGGTATAATGTGGCTATGTAGAGAAAGTGTGGCCCAAGTTAGAGGAGTTTCAGACACACGGGGACAGACAGACAGACAGAATTTGCTGTTCATTTTTTTTAAGTAGATGGATTCATCAAAAAATGTGCACCATATTAATTGAAAAGAAGTCCCCCCCCAAGTTCTAATTGAATTTAGTCAGAGAAAATAATTGTGTATTTTATGGATATAAAGTTTAAAAATGACTTTGTAAATTTTAATTATGAATAATCATTTAAATATTAAAAGAAGTGCATAAAAAAAATTGTCAAAAAAATCTACATTCACATCCAAATTAATAGAATTTTTTTTTTTTATTAGATTCAGATTTCAGAATGTTTGGAAATATTAAACAAATTCCCATTGCTGTCTTGTTGGAACTGAGATTTTTAGAAATTTTTCTCAGAGAAACATTCCAAAATTTATAAGTGTTTGACCAAATGTTGGAAAACGTTCTTAAAGAAACAAACATTATTTTATCTATAAAAGCTAAGAATTGGCAAAGATTCATTTGCAATGATATTTATGATTGGTATTTTGTGAACTGAATATGTCTATACTTATTTATGTCAGTCCATCATTGTATGAGGCTGATAGGTTATAAAGTATATAGCTTTGTTCTATATAGGGATGTGTTATAAAAGCAATGTTGAATGGGATTAAAATTGTAATAATAGCTTATCCAAAAGGGATATACATAACACTACTTCCCTCTCTGTGTAACAAAAGATGAAATAAAAAGAAAAGTATCAGTTTCTTTTCTGAGAAGAACAGTCGGCAAACATAGACCTTCATGCTCGCAAAAAACAATGTTTCAAATTGACACCACTATTATTTTAATTATGTTCTCTCCCTTGGCAGTGTTTATTTACAAGATTATAAAAAAATTATTTATCTCTTATAAAGATTTATTATTTAGCATTTTATAAAGAAATAAATGAGTAAAGAAATCTTTTTATTTAAAAAATTTAAAAAAGAAAAAAAAATTTACAAAAGCAGTTTTCATTAGTTTATGAATTTGGTACCTAGTAATTGTGACTTCAGTCCCTGTGCCAGGGAGTATGTACTATGACTCAGTGGAAACAGGGCTAGCAATAACCGTGTAACACTAAAAATGAGAACTAGATGATATATCCCTAGACATGGGCAGTGGAACAATAACAGGCTACCCTTGTACATTAAATAAAGGCTTCAGTATGGAATTGCCTGTAGGTTTTTTGTTTTTAATCATATCACCCCAAGCAAGGTGATAATGCCACTGGAGCAAGGTGAGAAGGGGTTATAAATATGTAAGTTTGAATCTGATGAGAAAGATTTTCTAGCATGATGCAGTGAACCAACTTTCCTAGCAGTATACATAGCAATTGACTTGATGTGGTCGGTCCACTTCATGTCAGTGTCAAATGTGTTACCTGGATCTACATACACCTGATGAAGGCTAGAGGGCACAACAGCCAAAATGTTGTGATAATAACAATAAAGATGAGGACAATAATTTGCATGTAAATAGTGTAAAAAGAAAGGAATGAGTTTCAGGGATAAAGCAGAAGTTTCTATACTTGTCATATTCTGCACCTTATAATTGCAAGGTTTGTAAATATCTTGAGCCAATTGATTTTTTTTTTTGTAGAGTGGGGGGGAATTTGATACTTTCAGATAATATGAAAAGATGCATGGTCATCTCAAGAATGTTTATCAATCATGAGATCATCTTTTTATAAAATCTGTTCTTTATGATTCAAATGGCCATAAGCTGCATGCTTTTTTTTATGTTGTACTTGAGCTGTTGATAATCCCTTTTGTGGCAATTGATGTCAAACATTGAGATATATAGAAGAAAGAAAGTAGAAACTGGATGCAAAACCTAAGATGAAACTTGTTCTGAATATTGTTGTTTAAAATTTAACCAAGTCAATTGAAACTTAACCTAGTTGATATGTTATCTGTTGGTTATGGTGACCAGCTCAGCTACATGTCTGTTTAAAAGTGAACCTGTGGTTGTCTACAGCAACAGATCTCATTTTACAATTATAGAAATATTTCAAAGAAATTCCTAACCACCTTTCTTGTGAATATTTTTCTTTTGTTTTTCTGATTTTATTTGTATTGTTTCTCATCTTTCTTTCCAGTCCAAAGTGTTCTTTTATTGTATGTACTACAAGGAAAAAAAACACAAAACCCCCCACTGAAATTGATTCTCTAATGTTTACCTTCTTATTTCAGCTGATGACAGATTTCCAACAAGATCTGTTAAAAATTCCTCTCCAATGTCTGAGAATATTTATTGGGAAATCATGCCAAGTAGTGAAGAGAAAATTTTTGACAGACCTAGGAGTCCTTCATATCTAGATACCAGAATGAGACATTCCATTAATGGTAATATTGTTCCTACTGGCACCCTGACCCTGTCTTTGCCCAAATTATGACAGTGATGCTTATTCTTCCTGAGAACAACTTTATGCTTTTAGACAAAGCTTTAGTTCCTCAATCCATTCCTGTTGGTAATCCCCTCCTCCAAAAAAACAACATTGCTTCCTGTATTCTATTGCTAAGCACAATGTGTATTTTTTCTTCTCCTTGGCCCTCATCCACATTCATCTGGAAAAAATAAATTATTTACCCCTTACTCGTTATAGCCTTTTCACTATGTATAGAGATTTTATAGTAAGTCTTATAGATTACTATTTTGTTTCTTTAATGAAAACATGTTTTCTAGAACCAGTCTTTAATATTGCAATTCAAAGAGAAAAGTCTAAAATTTTGGACACATTCATTTATGAAATTTTATAGTTACTCTTTTGAGTTGGGATGAAATATAGATCAGAATCTGACAGAATGATAAGATAAAGAACAAATAGGAAATGTTTATCAATCACTTTTATTTATTATTTTTATTTATCACTTTTATTAAAGCTTTATCAGAGAATGAGATATGGAAAAAAAAAGAAAGTAATCCTGCTATTTTTATTTATGTAGTGTTTGATTTTCATTGGTTATTTTTATATAAATTAACACATTTTGGTATTGTATATATTCTTGTAAATAGCTTTTTGTTTGGTTGAACATCAGAACAACTTTTTTCTTTTCTATTTTTTTACTTTTTATTTTTATATTTTAGAGAACTGAGTTTTATGGCCAGTGTAGTTTTCTATAGACTTCTATAAGATTTTAATGTTGTCATATTTGGAATTATTAGAGGTTATATTGAGGTGCTGAGATGAAATTAGTCACAATGATCTAATACATATCAATCAGGTTTTACAGTGATATACTCTATGTGAAATAGAAATGGATATGTTTGTTAAGTGGGTGCTGAAAAGTTCTTGTTCTAACTTCCCAAAATCAATACTCTGACATTTGGTCATTGAAATGCTGATTTTGGAAAGTTGGTTAGGCTTTAAAATCTCCTCATAATTTGGTGTTTGATTATTATGTAATTTGAATAGATGACACCTAACTTACATTTTATTTCAATTTGAAATTATTTATAGTGTTGTTTCCACATATCTGACAAAAATCAATATTAAGTATCTCCATGGAATCACTAAAAATTCAGCATACCGTAATCAAAGAATGCTCCAAACTTAATGAAAACAAAGTTTTATTGTGAAAATGTTTATTATTATTTAGAGGAAAGAGCAAAGTATTTTTTGATTATCATAATAAATTTTTTCATCTCTTCTAGCATGTTCGAAATTTTGTTAAAAAAAATTCTGAATTCCCACAAAAATTTTTTTTTTCACTTTTAAATACAAAATGCGATAAAGTTGTAAAATATTTTAAAATTTTAAAAATATATTAAAATTTCAATCCATAAGTTTTAAGGAATGCTATTATTAAGTAGATCTATCTTTATAGATGATAAATTTGAAAGCTTTACAATCTGCAGTGCACATGTATTTTAAAAAATAATTTTACACTGTTTTTGAGTGTGTATAAAAACGTTTTTTTTTTTTTTTTTTTTTTAAAAACATATATGGATCATTGTACCTGACATTAATGTTTTCATACTGCAAAGACGTGTTGAATCCTCTGACTGACTTTGACCATCATCATCACATTTTCAAAAGTATTATTTTTTTTATGTCCTATTTTGCTAAATATTTTAAATTAAGTTTTTAAATATAAATAATTCATTATTTTTCAGTGAGAAACATACTCCAATTACTAATTATTTTCTTTTTTAGTTTCAATTTTAGGGACGGAAACAGTGATTCGGGCTTTGGATATATCTTCGTTAGAATATTTCTAAAAAGGCCACCAAATTTTCATGTTTGTCTGAAATCAATTGCATAGGAGTATTTTTTTTTTTTTTTACACTTCTGTTTTTAATGGACTCTGTTTAAATAAAATGTGTAAATGATTTCATAATTAATACAAAAATTTCACATTTTCATAACTGTCATATTATAACAATTAAAAATAAGAAAAATTAAAAATTAATACATTAAAAAAAATAACGTTTCATAAAAATGAGAGAGGTACCTATAATTATTAGGTACCTATCTTATTTATGAAGTTTTATGGTATTATTTTTAATTATTAATTTTTATATTATCTCAGTTGTAAAATCTTTTCATAACTGAGATATAAAAATTAATAATGAATAAAAATAATACCATAAAATTTCATAAGAGATGCATGTAAAAGTTAGGTAACTTTCTCAGTTATGAGATTTTAAATTTATTTTATTGTTAGTATTTTAAATTTTATTTTTCCAGTACTTAAAAAAGATTTAAAAAAAAAACAACAATAAACTATTAGATTGCTGAAAGCACGTTAATTTTAAAAAAAATAGTACTGTGTAGTTAAATAAGTTAGTTCACTTAACATTTGAAAAAAATTATGTCACTTTTGTTCTTCTGTCCAATAACTTCCCCCTGATATAAGCTGTCAATACATCGATGTAACTCTCAGTCAACACCTCAAAAACAAGTCACTGCCAATAAGACATATTTTTAATGGTAATCTGCTGACACAAGAAAAACAAGACTTTTAATAAAAATTTTGAATGTTCTAAAAGGATGAAAAAATTTAATAAAATAATCAAAAAATACTTTGTTTTTTTTTTCTTAATAATAATGTAAACATTTAGATGATAAAAAATTTTTTTTCATCAAGTTTAGGGTCTTTTTTCATTGTGGTATGCTCTTTTTCACTTAATTAGTAGAGAGACCTAGTCAATATAAATATTTAATAATTTATTTTTTTTATTTTCTGCTGCATTTCATTGCATTTTTCAAGTTTTTGTAATCCTAGAAAATGAATAGCATTCACTTGGTGTAATGAGATATTTCTCCTCAGGCTTTCATCCATTGGTTATTGTAAATGTGGATAATTAATTCTGGAAACACACACACTATGGCCTATTTGATATGGGACAGGTCATTTTAATTGGGTCACCATGGAAACAAGTTGTAAAATGATTTTATTTCAACAATTTAAGGCATGATTTGATTCCAAATTCCATTTTTGTTATGTAAATGATAGCTGATTAACTTTAAAAAAGGAAATTCTTAAGATGTTTTGTAAATTACTATTTAAAATGATTTCATGTGATGAAAGAAATTTAATAAAATACCCTTCAAAGAATATAGCTTTAAACAGTGTTGTGGCCATTATTCCTTAAGCCTTCCAAATATTTTCTTAGCATTGGAGATTTTGTTTTGTTAGAATTTTCAGCTTATACAAGTTTTTTTGGTTAGAGGTGAGTTTTTGTTTTCAATTGTGATAAAAAAAAACAACACATTTTGCTTTCTATTCTAAGGTAATTATTAATTTTTTAAAAAAATAAAATATTATTGTTAGTAGTAAAATAAACTTTCTTTCTGAAAGGTTGATTGATTTATTGTTAGGAATTAATGACATTCAGCTTAAGATCTCATATGCAAAATAATATTTAGTGAAAGTTTAATCACATAAAACTATTTGTTTTTGTTTTGTTTTATATTCATAGTGTTCTTTACTAAAGGCCAAGTCATAGTGCAACTCATGCCCAGAACTGGAGGCCTATCTCACATCTTGATATTCCACTAAGAATGAAAATTCTTACTTTTGGTTTGGGTGAGAGATGTACTATGACTTGGACTTTAGTAAAGAACATCATGTTTATATTTTAAATACTTATGAGTTATTTGCTCTTTGGGTCAGTATTATGATGTGATCTTAAAATTTGTAATATGGCTAAGAATTACTTCAGGTGCATTTTTTCTGATATTCAAAATTGATTTTTCTCTTACAGTTTTTTTTATTTAGATATTTCTTACAATCAACCTTTTCATTGAATAATAGTTTATCTTACTCTCTTTCAAGTATGTATGGCCTCTATTTGTTCCTTTTTCTCCTCACAACATTGTTAATTTTTTGGATGTCCAGTCATCTAAATGAAGAGAATATATAGTAAGACCGTATTAATCCTCTTTTGACTCTGTAAGCTAGCTAACTTTATGTCTTTGTATTTTTAAATTACATAAAGATAAGCAAAGTCTTTTTTCATTTCTATTTCAAGTAACTAGTTGTTCCCAGAATTCTATGAAGATAATTAAAGAACACATTACCATCTGGTGACTTGAAATATCATTTTTCTTCTTGGTATTAAGTCATTTATCATGTGTACAATGAGAGTGAAAAACTTCACCTTGACACAGCTTGCATATCCAAATTATGCCATTTTTTTATGTGGCAAGCAAAACTTTTCTTTTGCATGTATAGATAATAATAAAAATAATTTGAAAAAATCAAAAATCCAGAACATTAGTGTATGATGGTTTCATCTGGCATTTTGATTTGTGATGATTTAGAAATAAGGATTGAACAAGTAATTTATAACTTCTCAAAATGATCGATTATATTATGATATCAATTTTCTAGTTTTAGATTTGTAAGTTTCTCTCACTGAGCATTTCAAGATTCAGAATCACCTCATTTTCAGAATAATTAAGAACAGTAAAAAATTTAAAAAAAAATCTATAAGGAAATATTTGTTTATTCTAAGTTTTCCTTTAGTTCGAATATGTTTGTTTATTTAATGTAAAGTGTGAATAGATTGGATAAGTAGAGTGGCTAGAATTAGTTTTTCTCTGCTTTTACTTTCTTTTAATGTGTGGGAATATTTGAAATTAAATTCTATTGAACATGTTAAAATTTATTACAGTCTTCAGTTGTTAATTTCATTGAACCTTCATCTTTCCCTAAACAAGAATGTCCTGCCCTAATCTGTGATTTATTTTGCAAGCATTCTGTCCTTGCAGATTTAAATGTCAGTTATTCTCAGAAAGAACAGCTTTTTAGAGTCTGCTTCGAATGGCATTTATTTTGCTATTACTTACCCTTTTCCCTTTTTCTATGTAAGTAATGTTTGTTTCATGTTTAATTTCTTGTTTGGTTGGTATGCTTGGTTTAGTTTCTCTTGAGAGCAATTATCAGAAGGATGAAAACAAAACCCTATAACTTTGCCTTGAGATGATATTTTTCTTATGCATTTCAAAGCAAAAATAATTGACTAAAACAAAGATATTAAAACCTTTGTCAACTTAAAAAGTTACAGACTTAAAAATGGACACTATTTTGTTATTAAAGATTCTTTTGTTCATTTTTCCACCCACCCACCTTTGTAAATGCTTTAATCTGAGTGTTAAAAATACCATAACTCTTTTTGCTAATGAACATCAAGGGTGGGTTTTCAGGTCTCTATGCAAATATCTCCTCACCTTCCTTTCCCTCTCAACTACTTTCTGTCTGAATTTTGGGGATGAGAAGTTATCATTACTTTTATTTACATTTAGACTAACATCCTCATCTTTGTTGATGAGCGTATTAGTCCGACTATAAATAATTTAACTAGTTTTCTTTGTCAGTTTTTTTTAATGAAAATTTATTCCTGAGAATATTTGTTTCACTTACTGACATTGTTACACATATTCATAACAGGAGTTCTTTTAATGAGAAATGAGACCCTGGAAAACTTAACTCTTACCGGGCATATTGAGGGCAAGAGAGATTGGAGAAAGCACCGGCCCACTTGTGTGAATGGCTACCAGAATAGAGGGTGGTGGGGATGATAGGAAAAGGGAGAAATGCTGCTATGAGCCACAAGGAATAGGAAGTTGTGGCAAACCATGATCACCCATATGCTGAAGAGACGTGACACATAGAAGAAGACAAATCTTTGGTTAAGGTAGAATGACTTGTTTCACATACATGAAAAATTAAGGTAAAGATATTTACTAATCCAACATGGTTATTACCTGACATTATAAAACACATCACCAACCATTTTACTTCTCTGTGTACTTGCACATAAATATTTTTCTTGAAGAATTTGGTATCAAGTCATTCTTGCACCTCTGCATGGAACCCTCTTCCAGATAAATGTTATTTGATAAATCAATAATAATCTGAAAGAACCAAGTCAGGACAATGCTTTGTGTGTGGTAAAACATCCAAGTCATTGTATTAAAAAGTTTTCAACCACACCATGAAGGTATTCCAAAATAAATACCGATGTTTGATAATTTAGTCATTTATATTATAATACAAATAAATCATTGTATATATCTGAAGGAGCCAAGTCAGGGCATTGCAGTGGATGTGGTTAAACATCTCAAATCACATTACTGAATCACTTTTTTGTTTGGTTGGTTGCGTCAGGTGGCATTGTTACAGCTGGATGAACCCAAGCTACACAACCATTTGATATCTTTTGGAAAACGGCTTCCACTTATTCTGTTCAATAAATCACAGTATCTGGCCATAATAACTATCTGACCATATGCTGTTAAGTCTACAAGCAGCATTCCTTTTGCATTTTAGAATACAGTTACCATCGATTTCTTTGTTAACAGAATAGTTCTTTTGGCATTTATTAGTTTTATTTGAAAGCAGTACATTGTTCATTTTTATCTTTATACAAACTGATCAAGTACAGTTTGATGTTGTTTGAGATATATATAAATAATAAAAGACACTAGGTTTTATATAAACCTATGTTCCTGTCAACAAACACACACACACACACACATATATATATATATATATATATATATATATAGTGTTTGTTTCTATAATATCAGCCGGAAAGTATCCAACCATTTTGTACATCTCAAAAGTTGACTGAGTGACCTTGGTATGACTTGGCAACCTGTCAGAAGAGAGCTTACAGTGCATGCAAGAATAGACACTTTCCTGTAGGATTAGTCAGTTGGCAGGGAAAGGTCATCAAATTCATCATGGCAATATGCCTGCCTGTTCTTTCGGAACTGTGCAGGATTCTTTTGTGAAACCACATCACCTAAGTACACCAGGACTTACCCTGTTACTTTTGTTTTTTTCCCCCCAAAGCTAAAATTACTGTTGAAATTGAGATTTCAGACTGTGAATGAGATTGAATTGAGATGGTCAATAGCAAACGTTTGTTGACTGGATCCTCTCTGGACAAAGTTTGCATAAATGGCTTTACAGTGGTTATTAGTCTATCCACTGAATGCATGGCTGAGTGATTAGAGCATTAATGTTCAAATCATGAGGTCTGGTGCAAATCTCACCAGAGAGGTGATTCTTGATAATATCAACCTAGAGAGATGATTGCAGAGTGTGGCACTGTCGGGAAGTGCCTGTAATCCACACTCCAGCTTAACCCAAGCCTTATGAGCGAAATTAGGTAGATGAAACTGTTTGGAAATTATTAATAGTTGTATTAACACAAAGTCACAAGATATTCTAATTGAGGGTTTTAGCCTTGTTAAACCATGGCAGATTACATGTTTTCTCCAATGAGCTGTAACTAAAGTGCCCCCAGCATAGTTGCTATATAAATTACAGATTGACTCAAATGTGCCTGAGTAGGTATCTGTAATAGAGATTAGCTAGCCACCCTAGCAAATGGGCATATTTAGAAAGTAGTAATCAGCTGTTATTATAGGGATTTTTCCACAAAGTCCAGGTATTATTATAGCTTTTACCAGATTAACTGAGAGTTTGACTACTCTTCAGGAGTAAGCTAGGCCTTCACAGCCATCTCTGTCACCACCACCACCAGAGGAGAGAAAGGCAATAAGCAGAGAGGATAATGATCCCAACTACCAGATCAACAATGTCAGTTATTCCACAGATTATGTCTTGTAGATGCAATTAGCATTTTTGTTGTTTGGTGCGGGAGAAATTAATGAAAGTTATGGTATGTATTAACTTCAGATTAATTTGCCAGATGTTTATTTCTTGTTGTGAAATCTAATATCTGTTTATATTTCTGGTATTGTATAAAACTTGAACATTCCAGTGTTTATCTAATTTGTTTTGGACAGTAACTCTGATTGCTGTTTTCCTTTTTTGTCTGTCAGTACCTGACCAAACTTGTTTGTTGTCATTTGTTGTCTCACTCTTGACATTTTTATTAATTTGCTCTGTTTCATGAGTGCCAAAAAAGTGGGTGCATTTATGCATATTTCAGGAGGGCTTCCCTTTTTAAAATATCATACTTCAGAAGAATATAACATTGGTTACTGTCATACTCCGTTTTTTGTAATCAATTTGGGTCATAAATTATTTACAGTGCAACCATTGTTTTCTTATTTAATCTATGAGAGAAAGACGATAAATCTCATAATTAGCTATTACTTCTTCAGTATTTTCTGTTATTTCATTGAATGGCATTCTGAGTAAAAGTTATGTTGCTAACTGTTGTTAGTTGGATGTTCCTCTGCTCATTTGTTTTGAGCCATGTTTTACTGAATAAACCATTTCTTGTAAATGAGATTTAGCAAAATGCCTTCTGTTATTAAATAAGTCAAGATTGTAAATGATATTAGTTTTATGGATTGCAATTGTACTAAAAAATACTCCTAGTACTACCATCAAAAATATATTGATCTTGAAAAAACAACACAAATGATTTATTTGTATGTGTATAAATGTGCCAATTTTTGTGAGTATGGGTGACTATACATGACAATCACAAAATAAGAGCAATAACTATAGTAATTTTACAGTCAACATTCTTAAAATTCAATAGAACATTAGATTACGGAGAATATTTTCCTAAATTTTTAAGATTACTTAGTACTTAAAAATTATATTAAAAAGTTGCTTACGTCATATTTTTAAATTATGTTTTACAGATAAAGTTTCCATAGAACAATATTAGATCTGTCATCATACTGTCAACACATCAAAACAGCTACTGAGGGTTAAAAAATGCATTTCTGTGATATATTTAATTTGAAAAAATAATATTTGTTTCAAATCAGATTAATTATACTTTGAATCAGTTAATATTTCTCAAATAAAGTTTCAGAGAAGTATATTTTATTTTTGGAAGATTTTTTAATAAAGAGAATTACATTGCAATGAAAGATAACTAAAAAAAAAAGGGTGCTAATCAGCTATTTTAGCAAAAAAAGAAAAGAAAAAAAAGACTCCTTCCAGTCAATTTAAATTAGTTTTTGAAATACAGCAAAATATTTTGCTTATTGGAAATATTAGGTCTAATCGATTAGCATGGAATTAAAAGTAAAATAAAAGCTTCAAGAAAGATATTTCATTTTTAAAAAAAATCATTTTAAAACTTAGTCATCACCTTTTTTTTGGGTGGTCCTTACTTAAATCTCTCCTGTGAGTATCAAATTTTCCAAACCAACTTTCCTCATTATGTGCCTTAGAAATTTCAACAGTTTCTTCCTGATGTCATGTATGTGTCCTTTTTGTTTCCATTTAAAAACTCCATTGTTGCTCACATGTTCAGTCCATGGTATTCTCAGCATCCTTCTGTTGAACCATATTTCTGTTGCTTCAGGTTTCTTCATCTTTGAGGAAATTGTCCTGCATTCATTGCCATATAGGAGCTTAAAACTGTGATGATTTTTCTCTCTTGGTTTGTGTTAGAATATTTGATATGAAATTAGTGCTCCTGTTAAATTGTTTAATACCTTAAAGTTTATAACTATTTACTTAGTTTAGTACAGCTCATATAGATGGTAATGGAGGGAGATTGTGTTGCACCACACTTTCAAATGGGAAGAGTTTGAATGCCTTGAAACTCAGGATTTGAAATCCTGAATTTTAAGGTAATTAAACCTCAACTACTGAACTAGTTGTTCTTCAGCCTTTCACCACCTTAGCAGTCCCACTAATTTATCTTTAGGGACCCATTTATTGATTTACTCAATAATAAATGAATGGAATCTGAAATTCCGGGTGAAATGTTCCTGTTATATTTTTGAGAAATTTGTTACTTTAATTTGCATTTGTTTTTAAGCATTTTACCGCAAACTTAAAATGATAATGCTACTAAGACACATTAAAGGGTTCCTAGGTGTGAAAGAGTATGAGTAAACTTTAGAAGGAACTAGAAACCCAATCCTAAACAGGAGACAAGAGATAAACCTTTATTCCCATTCAGAAAACTAAGAAGTTTGAACTGGATGATAGGCAAAGCTATCTACTCCTATTGAAGAAAAATAAATAAATAGTAAATAAAATATCAGATTTTAGGTGGAGACGTTGGGTGTATAGAGTTGAAATAGACTTTAGAAGGAACCAGAAACCCAGTCCTAAACAAGAAACAAGGAATAAACCTCTACTCCTGTTCAAAAGACGGGGAGGAGTGTGAACCATATTTGCCCAGATTTTACATATCTCTCCATTTCCAATATTTTAAAAAGAGTTTAACATAGCTTGTATCAATTATTTAATGCTACAAATATCTTTGATAACAAGAGTCACCTCCAATTTGACTATTTTTCATTTCTTGCTTTTGTTTTAAAGCAAACCTTTTCTTGTTACTTGTATTACATGTCCTTGTTAATGTTTAAAATGAATGGCTCTTACTGATCATATATTTTCTCATTCAATGTTTATATCAATTATTAAGCTAATAAAATATTTTTTGTAAAGGTATTTGAGTTTTTCAAAATATTGTCCATTGAATGAATAATAATGAAACAAACTAATGGCATGTTTAGAATTAACAGGAATATAAAAATCATTGGTTTTGCTATTTATTTGGCCTTGTGGCCCTAATTTGTTGTCCTTTCAACTTGTCTATGTTGCATGTTTATGTAATATTCTCATCTGTTCACTTATAGCAGTAACGTTGATTAAGCAGAGTCTCATTATAGTGGTAAGACATAGTTTTATAAAGTTGGGAGTTTTTGATTGCTTCACAGTTTGGTAAATATTTGAAGCCTCTTATGTTTTTATGAAACCAAATTATTGTAAAGTTACCTTGTATATTTAAATTTTCCGACTGAAATTTTTTTTCTTAATAAGCTACAAGTTAATTTTCATATTGCAGTAAATTTTCTTTTGCCAAATTGAATTTAAACTTGCAGAAGTTTGTTTTCCTAGGTCTTTGTGAAATAAAAACATTTTACTTGTTTTGAACATTTTCTGATCTTTTTATATTAATATGTCATTAAATTCTGTAAAGAGTTCAGACATCTTTTTGTAATTACACCTTGTTCATTTATAATTATTAATTTTTCTAGCCATCATCTTTCTCTTTTTTATCCTGATTCATTATTTTTTGTCTGAATTTCTGAGATGTGAAGTTACCACTATTTACACTATTTATATTTAGGCTATTGTCCTCATCTTTGTTGTTTTTGTTGTGTTAAAAATAACAAAGATGAGGCCAATATTCTAAATATAAATAGTGTAAATGATAACTCTTCAGCCAAGAAATTCAAACAAAAAACAAACAAGTTTTAATAAAAAGAATTACTGCCTGTTTATTTTCTTAATCAGGTTTCAAGCTTTTTAATATAAATTTTATTTCATATCAGTTGCAAAATTCAAACACATACAAATTATTTTCATACTTTATATGATGGAAGTTTTAAAAAAATTTTTTTTTTTTTTTTAAATTTTATAAAATTTAAAAAAATATTTTTTTTATTTCTCATGAAATATTTCTAGAAGAACTGTACTGATTTCTCTCCCTCTTCACTTCGGAACAAATTCTCTTTGATAAACTAACAACCCTTCCCTTCCCCATCCCCATGTTCCAGAAAACATTTGACTGGGTTCCTAGTGCACTATCCACACCACTTCCCAACATGCCACCTACACAGCTGCTTCCCATTTCCTTATGGTTTCTTCATTATTATTGATTTTGTCCCCAGGATTCACCTCCATGTTTCTTGCCACTGTTCGATACTCTTTGGATGCTCGAGTATAAGTTGTTGGCTGTGTGTAAACTGTGTGTGGCAAGGCAATGACTTCTCACCGAGGTAACAACCCTACTGCTTGTAGCCAGGCAAATGTGGAGTGAATGGGTGTAGATTCCAATGGCTGGATTACACAGCAAATTCTATGTAGCAAAATACAAGTGGAAAGCTCTTTGGAAATTGGAACTATTCTCCAATTTTTCCAGGAAATGTGTTAGCTTACGACTACTATTGCTGCTGATTTGAGCTGCCCGTGTATCTGTAGATACAGGAGAGAAAGAGAAAGCATAAAAGGCGAAATGTATTTTTGATGTTGTTTTATTTAACGTTTGTTAGAAATTGTAGTATTGTGCATTTTTTTTTTTTGTAAAGTAACAGAAAATTCTATTACCTGTTGTGTTTTTTTTTTTTCTTTTTTTATATTCATATTTCAATTGATGCTTTGATGTTTGTCTTCCTCCTTTCAAATTTGTTATTTGATATTCGTTCAGTTTACCTTGGTTTCTATGTTTACTCCTTGTTTCCAGCCGGTACACTGTGTCATGTTACATCTCTCTTGTGTTGTCATTGTCTGCTGTCTCATGACATTCTTACTCAGATGTTAATTTGAACAATAGTAATAATAATAATCAGCTGCTGTGTGTCTTGAACTATCTTTCTTCTTTACCCTGCTATATGTAATTGTAATCTGTGTTTTGTATTTTTCTCAAATTTCCATCCTCCACTTCCTCATTGTAGCAAGCTTTTATCTTCCCATTAGAATTATGCTAATTTGATGTCATTTGACTCTGTCTGGACATACCTATGGATTGTTTCTGCAAGGAAGGAATATCCATTGATAAGCATGAATGATAAATTTGAATAAAAAAGCCTGAAAGTTATGGAAGCATTTTTCCTCATACAAGTTGTTGTGATACTACAGGACCATTGCAGGCATAGCTGTATCGTTTCTTTGCTTATGCTATCTCACTCTTTTTGTTTGATGGTTTTATTTCTCTGTCTGAATTAATTTCTATTCATTTTAATGTAGTAATTATTATTTTAACCATTTATGACATTCTGGATTATTCACAACTTTCACTTGGTTGAACATGTTATGTTTGCATTTTTTCATATTTTGGAATCGCATTAAAATTCCTCATCAGACTCTCGATATCATTCATCATTGCTTACTGACATTAATTTCAAATATTTCAAATAAGACTTATATTCATTAGTTATTTTGTTTTCAATATATTTCAGACAATGTTATATTTTTGTCTGCATTTAAAAAAATTAAATATTCTTATCAAAAGCTCAAAATTATTTTATTAGTTGTTTTTTCTCTTTACTAAGCTTATTTTTATTGCAAAAATAAATCTAGTCTTTTTTTTTTTTTTTTTTTTTTTTTAAATTCTATATTTTTGTATTTTTATTGATAGTTACAGGCATTTTTTTTCTTTACTCAACCCTCATATTGCTATATTGTTATTGCTATATTACATAAGTGTTGCTTTCATATATAATTGCCATGTTTTATTTTTTACATTGTCTAGTAGAGATAGTGATAGTAAAATTCTTTTCATATAACATCCTTCATAGTTTTGGTTCTCATACAGTGTGTATTCGTGAAATGAAGTGTTCAAAAATTTGGCAGTGGATTTTTGGTTGTTATCTGTGGTGTCATTACCAAACAAGTTTTTGTAAACTTGATAACTGGATAATATATCAACCATATTAAGTCCACAATTAAGCATAAAAAAATGAGAGAAAATTCTTTATTGTGAAAGTAGCAGAGACTCTGTATATATAAAATGATTTTAGTAGATATTTTAATTTAATGTCTTATGGAAGTACATTTATCTGTTTCACTAATTAGCAATTTTGAATCTAATTGCTTTCTATTGTCTTCAAAATTAATTATTTTTATTATATGTTTTAGTTTCAAAAATAAAATCTTAATTTTTTGATATATTATACATACCTTATTCTGACTGCAATGTTTGTCTTAGTTCCTGACCACTGACAATTCCTTTTTTTTATGCATAGTATACAGCATCAGTACCAAAACTGGCTGTTAAATTTTTTTGTAAAAATGGGAGAACTAGGTTTATAAACAACATCTATTTTTTCTCTATCCATGGAAATTATTAATATGTTGCTGCAAAACATGGTTAAAGCTCAGTGGAAGTGATGGAATCCTATCAAAATTAGTCGCCAGTGATAAAACAAACTTAAACCCCCCTGTATATATCTCAGTTTCAAATACAGTTGCTTGTAAAAATCCGACTATAATTATTTTATTATTATTTTTTTTTATTGTCCCTTCCCAATTTACTGTGACAAAATATGTAATCATTACATTAAAGAAAACTTTTGAAACATTTCTTTACTAAATCTGACATGAAGTAGAAAGATTATATTGAATCCATTGTTAGGTCTGCAGCTAAGAAAGTTGGCTGTGTTGTGCTAGACAATTTTTCTCACCAAAATCTATATTACAAATTTATAAATCGACCATTTGTCCACGCTTTGAATATTGCTGCCACATGGTTTGGTGCTTCTGCTATGCATTTTTAGATAGTCTTGATAAAATACAAAGAAGAATCTGCAATATTATTGATCCTGACCTGATATCTTGCCTTCAGTCACTTTCTCACTGCTGTAATGTAAATTCTCTTTGCCTTTTCTATAAATACTGATGAACTTTCTTTTATGGAAACTATTTGTTTTGTTTCTTGTATATAGAATTTTATACATTGTAAATATACATTGGGGTTATATATTTTAAAAGTTATTTTTATTTGCCACCCACCATGGACAAATTGCACATGTAGGGATTAGTTAGGGCTTCATAGAGACACTGAGGTATCTTGATGACAGTCGTAAGAATGGTAAGTAAGAATTTGGTGTTTTGGTTTAAGGAATATTAAGGGTCAGCCTAGCTAAGTTTAGATATAAGACAGATGAAGTCCCACCTTCCCCATCCATCCTTTTGACTCTGTGCCATATTTTCTGTAATAAAAGAAATATCACTTTCCTCTATAGTACCTAGAATTTATGAATTTAAGAACAGTACTAGATTGGCAGCAAGGTATCATCATTTTACAGTTGAAACCTAGATGTAACCTTATGATCTATGCTAGCAGTTTCTTTGCTCACACTTCTCACTTGTAGAACTCTCATCCAGCTTCTTGCTTCCCAGTCAACTTTGATCTTCAAATATTTAAATTTAAAGTCAATTGTTATCTTTTGTTTTCTTAATGCTTATTCTTTAATTGTTCTCTCTTTAATAGAATTTTTTTCTCATATTCTCTAACACTCAATCACTCTTTGCATCTCAGTGAATTTATTGACTTGTTTCGGGATGAAATGATAAAATAAATGTTACTTGAGCTCTCACAGCAAATATGGGAGAAAATAATATATAAATGTTTATATACCAAAACAATGTTAGGAAAATTGATGACAAAGTGGAAAAAACATTTTTGTGTCATGTGTTTTGTCCTTTCATTGAACTAAAGTGATGTTTACATACAGGCATGAAGGAGAGGGGTTGCTGAAATTTTAATCTTGTAAATTAAATTTCTTTTTTTTAAATTAAAAAAAAAAATTGTTTTTGTAAATATGATTGAGTATATAATCTAACCAATTTCATTCAGTCTTATTTACAAGAATAAACAGAAACTAAATGAAATTAGTTAGACTATATACCCAAACATATTTTTTAAAAAAAGAAACAAAAATAAAAGTAAAAAATTTAAACGATTAAAATTCCAGCGGCCACTCTAGTTTGTGCACATAAATTTACATCATCATAAACATCACTAGTTTGACAAAGTCTTAAAAGATGAAATATGCTACACTAAATAATTTTGATCCACTTTGTTAATAAAGCAGTAATAATATTTCTATACATAGCATAAAAATCATCTACATTTTTTTTTTGATAGATCAAAAGTTCTTATCTCCAATTCTTGACACATTAATTTAAAATAAGTTATAATAGTTTAGGGTATCTTGGGTAATTTGCTATATGAGAATTTAATGTTGTTGCTTTAAAAAGCAATAATTACTTGCAAAATACATAGAAGAAAATAATTTCTATTTAAGAATTAATTTTTTATTTTTAATTACCTCCTGGTCTCTTGAGAATTATGGTTTTAAAAAATTCTTAAATCAAAAATACTTTCAGCTTAGCATTGATTGCAACTATTGTCATCTTAAAAACTTTAAAGATAAGTATACAGTCTATTTTTTTTTTTCTATTAATCCCTATAAAATCATAAGTCTTATATATTAATTGTTAATTTCAATACTGTTACTGATTTTTGCCTGTGTCATTAGAACCTCGAAACTACATGTATTAAAAGACTATATTTTTCTTGGTGGTGGCTAATGTTTGGTTTGTTTTAATATGGAAATGTTATTGAATCTATGGCTATTCATTCTTTCTGCTTCAAATCAATTTGAATCTTTTTTTTATTTTTTAATATAAGCTAATTCATGGTAAATTTACAGTTTTTTGAATTAGATTATATTTGAAATGTCTGATAAAACTAAAACCCATGTTGAACGGCTTATCAGGGGGAGATAACTTTGTCATTTCTATCTAGGTTTTCGTATCTTTTATTTTCTTTTACCTCCGCATAGGCCTTCATGATAAGCCTGTGTGTGTTTCTCTTCATTTATTTTGTTGTTCTCTCTTTCCCTGCAAGTTTTTGTATATCTCTTCTCTCTTTTCTTTTCTCTCTACATAAATGATCATTTATCTCCCTTTATTTTTCTCTGTATTGATCTTAAATCCTCCTTTCACTCTTTCAATTCAGAATATTTATATCACCTTATGTATAGTCTTTAACTCTCAATCCCCACCCCAACACTTTTTTAAACTTTTGGCCTCTCCCTCTTTACCTGCAGAAACTCCACCTCCTTTTTTTTCTTTAATCAAATTATCCCAGGCAAGGTGATAATGCCACTAAGACACAAGGGGTTACTAGGAGTGAAAGAGAATGCAAGGATATTAGAAGAAGAAACAGAAAACCAGAGATAGTCCTCTACTCCTATTCAAAAGACAAGGAAGGAGTGTGAACCGGGCACTAAACAAACCTATCCCTCATTTTTGCCTTTATAAAACAGTGTACTTTTCACTGTTTTCAGTTATCATTTATTTAATAAATTAGGCTTAACAAGTGTGTGGAAATTGATAATCTATTTGTCTACTTGTGTTCATGGATAGTTGTTTTTCAACTTCCCTCCAACCTATAATGCTAAAATAGGACATTATGCAATATGTCAAAGCATAGAGATGTTTATTTTGCTTCTTGTTACACATTGCATAGTTTCTGTTTTACAAAAAAAAAAAAAAAAAAAAATTAATATGATTGTAAGTTTGATTAGTCAGGATTTTTTAATTACAATTAATATTCATAATGAACTACAATTTTAAAGAAATATCTATTTTAATTTAAGTTAATTTTTTAAAATTTACTAAATTTTATTTAGTTAAACTTACGACCACATTACATTGAAACACTGGTTCCCGTATGATCATTGAAGTTAAGCAACAGTGAGCCTGGTCAGTATCTAGATGGGTGACTGCTTGGGGATACCAGGTGCTTGGATATGCTGGTGGTCTAATGGATAATGGCTCAGAATTGTTAATTGGAGAGCTGAGTTCCAATTCCTGTTGGGTTTGTTATATTCTCTTACGTGCAAATACCTTTGTGAAAGGTATGAATCCACCATTTCTCTCCCCAACTATGTGTTAATTAATTAAGACTTGTATCATTCAAACCCCCCTCCCCCCCAAAAAAAAAGAAAAGAAAAATTCTTACAATCTAAAAATATTTTCTGGCTTTAAATGACCTGCGATGGGTTGATAAGCTGTAGAAAATGAATGAACCAATCAATCATCTAAATTATATGGAACTACGATAGCTTATAATACAAAATCAGTTTCTTTTATTTTTTCTTTTTTTTTTTTTTTAACCTGTACAAATTACTTTTCCTATATACTCAAAATATTTACCTGCATCTTTAGGTTTCTGGGCAGACTTGTTGATAAAGTTGTTGAATGTTTTTCTGTAGCATGTTAAAATCAATTCATGTTGTAAAGAATCTATTTTCCAAAATAAGATTTGGTATCTCATTTGCTCATGACATATTACTAATATTATATTCTTTAAATTATCAATGATTCTATCAAATGATAATCATCTATAAAAATTACCCGATTGTTTGAAAGTACATAAGTCATCGACTACTTTAAAGGGTAATGAAAATGTATTGAGAGAGATTTTATGAACTTGTATTAGCCTGAGTTAAACTTTGTAAACATTTATTTTAGCTTTTAGGCATGAAACTCAATCATATCTCTCATGATGATGATGATTATAACATTAATAATAATAAACAAACTTAGTATGACAGCTATGACAATATTTTGCAAAAATATCCATGTTGTAAAGAGATTTTCCCCAACCGTCATTTCTTTCAAACAACCCCCCCCAAAAAAAAACAGACAAATTTTAACAAATACAAGCATTCACTCTCAAAACTCCATTGGAGTTTTGGATTATTGTACTCCAGAAAACAGTTGTACAATGGGGAAACCATATTCATTGTGCAACAACATGAGTCAATTCAATTCTATCACAAGATTGAAGAGAAACATCACAATTTCTTCAGAAGGTGACAATTGTACCGATTCCCATTTGTTATACACCACCCAGTTTACTAAACCTGATTTATATGGGTTGCACAACGGAAAAATTAAATCAGATTTAATGGCCATCATCTATAAAAATTGTCAGATATGTAGTCCGACACAACAATGAGACATCAATGAAGCTTGTGGAACATTTTATCACAAACAACTGTAATTTTGACAAACATCTGAAAAAAATATCCTAAATCCACTGACCTTGCAGCACTTAAAACACATGAGGATAGTTACATATGCAAACTACTAACTTTCCACGCTGGGGAAATTAGCAGAATGATGGGAGAGTTCCATAGGATTTATACTAAGCCCGTTTGATTAATTCCTCTTAGTAACTAATAATAATAAAGTAGATACAATTGCCACAAAACCAGCAAAAAAACTGAAACAAGAAGTGAAGAATCTCGGCCAAAAGCAACTAGAAGAAAGCTGATGCCAAAAGAGTCTACATAACCAGTTCCTTTTCTAAAGCAAAAATGCTGATATAGATCAATTTATAACCTACCAGTGGCTAGGGAGATCAGGATTGAAGTGTTTATTTTTGCTGTATAGGACAAGAGCTTGCTTATATACAACTGCAAAGCTAATATCTTGCATAACAGTATACACTCAAAATGTAGGTCCAGTGACCAATTGATTAGAACTATTGATCACCTTATTTCAGGATGCTCAATACTAAAATATAAAATAGAAAGAAAAAGTTTGCACACTGGCATATTCGTATCAAGTGACAAAAAAATCTCTGCAAAAGTTTTTGAAAAACTAATCAAGTACAAAGATCTGGAGATGGAAATTGAAAGGTAAGAGATGCAGTTTATGAAGATATATGGGAAAGATAAGAGTTAAGCCTCAACTTAAGATTGTAGTGTGTAAGGAAGCATCCTTTTGGGAGTCAGTTCCACAAAGTAGCCATTTATGGGAAGAATCTGTTCAAGTGGAACTTACTTCTCACTAGGGAATGAGATTGGTTTGCTACAGTGTATGTGACATGGTGAGTTTTAGCTGTGAAGATTAGAAATAGTGGAACTAAGGAAAAATGGTAAGAAATATATGGACATACCTTGTATATATGACATGTATATTCATCTCTATTTGCATTTTACACACTGATAATTCTGTTATTGAAAATGTAAATGATGAAAACTAATTTTCTTTTGGTTTAATGAATGAATTTATCAGATTAGGCAAACTGTCAGAAATAAAGTACTTTTTGAAATAACCCATTAGTATATAAAAGAAAAAAAATAACTATATTTATTAATTAGAGAACTAAAGCTAGTCTTGTGGAACTCTCTTCTGGCTTCTTACTTTCCAGTCAACTTTGGTTGTCAAAATTTTAAATGCAATGTCTATCATTATTTTCTGTCTTATTTACTGTTCTTTTATTATCTCTTATTAATAATGTTTTTTTTTTTCTCTCTCTCTTACAATTAGTAACTCTTTGTGCCTTAGTGGCTTTATTGCCTTGTTTGGGGGTGAAATGATTTATTAAAAAAAAAAAAAATCTAACCAATTTGATGATTTCAGCCGGAATTAAATACTTAGTTTATATTTCATGTCATGCTTTCTTTTATGCAAAGAACCCTCTCCATCTATAAGAAACTGATTCCAATTGAAAATTGATATAAAAAAAGCATTATAAATCATGTCTGAAGAAATAAAAATGAATTTATTATTATCCTGCAGCTGGTTTTTCTTGGCTATGACTGCAACGGGAATATCATTGGTGTGAAAGTTGGAATTAGTTTTTCTTAAGAGGTTTCTGGTGGTGTCTGTTATTAGGATTGACTTTTGATTAGTTTCCTTGATTAAGAGATCATAGCAACAAAAACAGCAAGCAAATATATATGAGTTTATTTCTTACCTATATGTAATCATTTATGGTAAATTCACTGTGAAATCTACTTAATCCTGTCATTTAAGAATATTTGTTAAAAGTTCATAATAAGAAAACAGATACATAATATCTCCTGTGTTTCCTTATATTACCATTAGCAATCGTCATAAATTATTTTCCACTCTAGGAACAGACATATAATTGATAATGAATATGAAATGCAAAGATATCCGTCCCTGTGTTTCTATAAATGCCAAACGGAGTGGAACAATCCTTGCATATTGGCTTAATCCCTTAGAGTTTAGTTACAGTGTTATTCTCATCTTGCCGTTTCTTCCTCGGATAAATGGGATTAGATTGTAACCTCGAAGGTAATCACATGATTTGCCTCTTGAGAATATACTACTATCCCATAACCAGTTTTTTGTTTTATTTATTCATTGGTCATGCATTTCTAAAAGATATGCATTAAAGTTTTGTCATAAATTATATTGCTGGACATTTCCTGATTTTAGTGTTAGTACTCATACTATGTTTATCAATGTATTTTGATAGTAATATCAATTCATCCAACCTATAAAGTACCAAATTTGATTGCAATATCAGTTGATCTTTCTCATAAAATATCACTTTGTTCATCTTATAATTATTGCTGATAGCAAACTTGGCAGGGGAAGTGGGGGGATTTTTGGCTACAAGAATAAAAGGATAGTTTGGGTTTAGTCAGTTAAGGTGTATCACAAACCTTGAAAACTAAAATTTTATGCTGAGTTTTCTGTTTTTTTATTGGTTAGTATCTGCTTTAAGAAATAGACTAAACTAGAGAGAAACCTTGAGTCTCTTTATCACTAAGTCCTGTCTCTGGTTATTGGGAGAGCTTGCTTACTGCAACATCATTTTATTGAAATTAAAAATGATTCCTGTTTAACATTAAAATGAAGCAAGTTGTTTTTTTTTTTTTTTTTTTTTTTTATATTATTATCCTGAATGTAATGTTACCCCTGTTCTTCATTCATCCTGAAATCTTCAAGAAAATTTGTTTTCTCTCAAGAAACCTGTTTGCGGTACAGTTTCTTTAAACGTTCAGAAGGAAGAACAAAACACAATTTGGTTTCCTATAATCTTCTTAAAATAAAAAGAAATCATGTTTTCTGTGTTATAAATATTCTAAAGAAATCATATCAGAATTAGATGTGTTCCGTGAAGAAAAATGCAGTTAATTAACTCCAGTTTAACTGTATTTTGTTCACGGCAAGCTAGAAATATTTTAACAAATGTTTAAAGACATTTAGATCAAACTGATATTTTTGTAGATTTTAATTATTGCGAAATCACTTTTGATATCCTTGAAGTATTTCTGAATTAAATTGGGTTTGGAGGAATTTCCAGAATATAATCATTTTATTATATTTACTCAAGAGATTTTATTTCAAGAACCTTTAGAGAAACTGATTATAAAATTATTTTGATAGATTCTGTTTTTGATATTCTACTGTAATCTGCTGGAGATGCCTTTGTATGGTTTCTCTTCTTGAATAATCAAAATGCATTGTGGGCTCATAATGCTTTCACTACTGTTAACATGTATTATTGTAGCATTGTTGCCTGGTTATACTGGCCAATTTGGGGGAAAATAAGAAATTGCCATTTACTGGAAATAAAGATGCTGATAATTTCTCATGGGGACCATCATTTTTGTTTTGATAGAATACTCTGCGGTACAGACTAAGGTAAATGACCCCCAAAACACAATAAAAATATGTCACAAAATATATTGTATTATACATTACCATATATCTATGCTGGTTTGGGAATAGCACTAAGCTCTAGTTAAATTAAATACAAACTCTTAGGGCCCAACATTTGTGTCTTGAAAATATATCCACAGCAGGCAATGTAAGTTTCATAAAGACATATCAATATGTCCACAAAACTTGAAGTTTTAATTAGACATTACTAATTTGTTTTGTTTATTTTATAAAATTGTTCACCTTTCAATGTAGCCATCAACTTGTATATTTAATGAAGGTGAATATTTTATTTTTTGGTCATAAAGTGTACATTAACTTTATGAGAGTTGATATGTTTCAATTGGGCCTTAGATAGGGATTTTTTGGAGAGCAACAATTTCATAATATGAAAACAAATGAAGTTCATGTGCCAAGTGATATTTCTTGTTTGGGATTCTGAGTTTTGTGGAACACAACATTAATTATAATAATTGAATATTCTTTAAATTATTTCTCTGAACATCAATGGAACAAGAAGTTATATTTTTTATATATTTTGACAGATGATGTTGTAAGCTAGTTTTGTATATTGGTTGCTTTCAGAAAATTTTTGAAATCTAAACTGAAAATTTTAATTTTTCTCTGAGTAATGAAATTTGACTTTTTGTTTAATTTTTCAATTAAAAATGGCTGATTGTTTACTGCATAGTTTTCGATGCCAATCAAAATGATGCTTTGCATTATATGTTGTCTAGGTGTTGGTAGTCTTTAAAATCTATTATTTTCTTTGCTGCAAAACAAAAAAAAAAAGTGATTATTATCAATTTATTAACGATGATATATTTTCACTATAACAGTACAGCAAAGAAATGATCACTATAATATCATAGGAAAATGACTTATCAAATTTTTTGTAAAAAATTGAATAACATTTTCTTTTATTATAATCTGAGTATTTTTTAAGAGAACAATATTGGTCTGTCTTTTGATGAACCAAAAATTAATTTCTCTTGCTTGATGAAGATATTGTGCACACAGATTGGCTATTAGCTTTGTATTAATGATAAATGCACTTTTAAATTAATTCAAATTTTAGAAGAGAAATCTAAAATCAAGATCTTTACTTCTTCAGTTCTGAAATGCTTGCAGAGAATTTCTCTAAAATTAACAGTCTGTGTAATTACTGTTATTTAATGTTAGATATTTTATTTAAGATGGAAAAAATAGATTATTGTAACTAATATAAATTGAGGATATATGTAAACTGAGAAAACATTTTAAAAGGGAAAAAATACTACCCAGAATATTTATTAAAGAAAAAGAAAGAAAAAAAAAAAAAAGATTAATTTTGGCCTCCCTTTCCCATTTTGTATTGCAATATATGCACAAATATAATTATGGTACTGGACAGGGTTTTTTTTTTTTTTTTTTTTTTTTTAAATAGATATTTCAGTATAACTGGATCTGTAAGAGACATATTTTGTAAAATCTTATAAGAAAATTGAATAAAAAATGAGCTTGTATTATATCAGATTGGTAAAATTCTCAGAATATACTTTTATAAGCTGTATACCATGACTTAATAATAAATGTCCTTATTAAGAATATTGGTAATAATTTTTTTTTAATAATTTGTTTTGGAAATGTCAGATTTTATGATGCAAGCAAACTAAATATAACAAATTTTTTTTATTTACAAATAAATCCATAGAAATATATTTGATTAACATAGTATTTTATATTCTTGAATAAATTATTATTTTACATGTTCAAATGGGCTCCTTGATATTCTATAACCTTCATCAGTCTTTCATTTATAGTTTTGTTAATTTTTCTACTGTTTTTGACTTTAACATTATTTGCAGCAGGTTTTATTGCTTTTCTTGAATTATGTTTTCTGTTCTCATGTAGATCATTTTTAGTGGGAGACTACAAATTTTTTATTTGATTTATATCAAGAGAGGCTAGGGACCATTCCAGTACTTTGATGTCTTTCAAACATATTTTGGCAAGAGGGTGCAGGAGTTTGTGAAATATCATTATCACACACTTCAGCTTAAATGTTTCTGTTTGTAAACTATATTACTCAAAAAGAAAGAAATAAAAATGATAATTGTTGTCCAAGAATTTATAGTAAGTCTCTGCATTTTTTGAAACTATCATCAACTTTTACATAATATGAGCCCAAAACCTTAATCCACTTCCCCACCATAGTGTTCTAATTAATGTTTGTTAACTATTTCAATGATGGATCTACCCTCTAGCCCAGTTATCAGGTTCATCCAATGTAGCTCTACATTCATCATTAGAATTACTGTTGAAAAATCAGTTTTCATGTGTTCCATCATCTAACTTCAGCAGTTTGTATGGTTTACATTATAGTGGTAGTTTGGTTGCTTTCAAGTCTTTAGCCAATGATCTTAATATTCTGCATCTTTTCTTTCTGTTTATATCCACAAGACCTGCAGCTTCAAATATTTTCTTGCTGGTCAATCCACTTTTTAATCTTATCAAATTTTGGAATTTTACAAAAATTAAAAAATCTAATTTTTGTAAAATTACTTTTTGTGATATTTTTAAAACAAGTTTTGTCTTATTTTTATCTTGTCATCAATTTCATATTCTTTTTTGACTGTGCTTTGTTCAACATTTTTGTAATTTCCAAGATCATGTTTCACTTTCGTGGTCATATTTTTCTTAATGGCAATGTTTATATAGCTGAACTTAATGATAATAATATCTGAAATTAAAAAGTATCTAGCTATACCATATATATTTCAAATATGATGAATAGCTCTTAAATTACATAATAAAATCTTAAAAATAACCAAATAAATTATTGAAACTATTTCTTATAAAAATAAATATTATGTACCAAAATTTACACTGTATATTTATTATATAGATATATCAGGAAAATTTTACCCACACCTGTTGGTTAATACTAATTTTAATTATGAATACATTGCTTAATAAAACCTCACTTAGCATATTTATATCTTATTTAAATTATATATGTGCATTAAGAGGATAATTTTTCAATAATTAAAAATCAATTGTGTTAGGTTAAATTATCTTGAAAAGAGAAACTATCACTCATTAGGTGCAACACTAAAAATTCTTTTATGATTTTCTATATAAACTAATGCAATTTTAATATAGACTAAATGAAATAGAATATTCATAGAAGGCCAAATAAGAGGAAGTAACTTTAATTTGTTATGTCTGTAGTGACTTTATCAAGTTCATGTTAAAATAATGTTTTTTCTTTTCAGTAACAATTTAGTATGAGTTCCATATGCCTGTTGGGTTTGGGATCAAAAAGCATATGTGTCAGGTTTCAGCTCAATCCATCCAGTTTGCTTGCTATCTATATGGTCTGGGGACCTGTATACAGTCTTTTTTTATTTAAGAGATTATTCTTTTATCAGGACAAAAGAAGATAATGCTTGATGCTTCATGGCTCATATAGATGTCAATGTGCCAGAAATTGATAAAGAGGGATGCTGCATCAGAAACCTGTAAAATTGTAAGTTCTAGTATAAGCAGAAACTTCTTTTGGAATTTGTTTGCTTATTTCATACTAACAGTAATTTGTAAGACTCCTCACTGTTTCTGAGTCACCTTGCACCTTCCACCTGCCCATTTCATAACTAACAGCTGTTTAGACAGAGAGACAGAGACCCCTCGTCTTAGTTTTATACTATATATATATATATATATATATATATATATATATATATATATATATATATATATATGCAATCTTATTTTTTTTCTATTATTTGGATCAAAATATCTTCATGTTTTTGTTTAGCAGAGAATAATCAAATGGAATTCTTTCAATTACCAAAAATTAAAAATAGTTGCAATCTGTTTTTTTTTTTTAATAATAAAAAGAGGTAACTTTGGTATGGTTTAAAAGTTTGGATTTTTGATAAAAAAAAAAAAGAAGAAATACGGAGAAAGAATAAGAACCATATTAAGTACCCCTGAAGATCTTATTAGTTTATTTTTTGCATTTCTGTCGTGTGTCATTTTGACAGCCATTAAAATTCTTGCATTTGCATTGTGCACCTACATGTAGTGCATTGTCTCCACAAGCTGTTAAATGCTGCATTTATTCAAGGTGTTGAGTTGGCTTATTTACAATGATGACTAGAAATGCTATTTGCTCATGATTGAGATGCTTGGGCCATTTTTTTTTTTTTTTTTTTTTTTTTACCAAGCTGTGTGCAGCATGTTGATGCATTGTCTTTGAGAAATTTAGGAACAGCAAAATAAAAGTCATTCATTAATGTAAAACAATACACAGATGGGAATAAACTTAATTTTTATGTTTTTAAGGGCACTATGTTCTCTCTGTGTGTTTATGTGAAGTAATATAAATTTCTTTTTAAAAAACTGGAGTAATGTGTAAATTGTATACACTGGACATCACTATTCTCCAAACTTACATAGGTATATCAGTACATAACCTGATAAGAAAAAAAAAAACATTCATTCTATAAAACAAATAATTACTTTATTCTTTTTCAATATAATCTTTTCCTAGTCAATGCACTTAGTATCTTCTTCATTAATCATGTAGATTGAACATTATACACTGAAACCTTTTCCAAATTAAACTAAGTTACAGACTTATTGATCCATCCCCATAATGTTATAAAATATGAGGTGATTGTAAGTACAATTCATTTTAAAAATATACTAAAATTTTGAAACAAGATGACTTGGTTGATGTGATCCTAAAAAGGAGACAGAAGTAGTAATAGAAATGTTTTTGAAAAAGTGTTTTATTGAACATATGCCATAACTTGAATTTTGAAATATAATTATTTTTCTTTTTATATAGTGTGGACCATCACATTATATACTACACTTGACGAAACCTGCATTTGATCAAAGTGATTTGAATATTTTAAACAGAATCATTAACTTTGAGAACTGTGGAATTGTAGACTGATCATTTTAGAGACCAAATTAAAATACTGCACAGTGATTAGGGTTTCAAAGACTGATATATAAACTAGAAAAGCCTTCTAATTTCAATATGAAATGATCAATAACATTTTCATTGAACTGAACTTTTGACTAGGCTTTTAATAAGATGTGGTCTAGGAGTGTGTGTTACTCAATCTCTCCAGCTGTGGCATCTCTGGAAGAGTTTACACAATTATCAAGTCAAGGTAGGTCCATGAATGTTATTGTTAATGGCCAGTCTTCTGAAGTGCATGAGACCAATACAGTTTGTCTCAAGGACCCTCTTGTTGATTCTACCCTCTTTCTGCTTTATATTAATGGTATGCCTAAGAATATTCTCAGATTGTTAGTTAATAACTATGTATATGATACATGCTGTATGGTTGCACCTCTAAAAATCAAGATGATCAGAACCTGGTAGCTGATCTATCCTCTGACTTAGCCTTTAATTGTTCAAGTGGGGTGGAGATTGGCTTATAAGTTTCAATACTTCCAAATCAAAGCTAGTGATGATTCCTTGAATTTACTTTAGTCATGATGAACAATTGTATTCTCAATGAGGCTCCTTGGTTTGAACATCTATTGGGACTTGTTCTCTGCAGATCTCAACTGGAACTCATATATATAATCTGTTTTTAAATATACTGGAAAAATATCAGCTCCTTGTACTGCTCCAGAAAGTACTTGCTTCCTTTTTGCTATGCTTTATTTTTTACAAGAGTCAGATCAAATCAAAAGTATTGCTGCCATATCTAGGTTGGAGCCACCTAAACCTAGCTTTTCAGCCTTGACACAGTTCAAAATTGTCTATGTGGCCTTGTGAGAGATGACTTATTTTCCACCTTACAGTCCCTATTCCAGAGATGCAACATTGTAAGCCTATCACTACTGTATCACAACTTACATGACAAATATTCAGATAAGGTCCATTCTTTAGTGCTGCCATCTCAGACCCCACATTGCTATGGTTGAATTGCTCTCAATTTCTATGCATTCCTTTGTTAGAAAGTATGTTCCACTCTGAATGCTTCTCCCAAAGAACAGATTCTTTTTGGAAAAGACTCCCATGTGGATGCTTCTCTAAATACTACAGTCTTGAACTCTTCAAGTTTAGGTTCAACCATTATTTACAATATCCCCGTGAACTTCCTTTCCTAGTTTTATGCTCATATCACACATTTCATTCAGTAATCCTCTACTTCAAGTGGCTCTTGGGACTTATATTGGGTAAATGCTTGTAAAAAATTTAAATTAAAGAAAAGTAATTTTGGTGAATTATGATAGTTGAATTCTCAGAAATGTATCTGAACACTGTTTTTTTTTTATCATACAGAATTTGTGCTTAGAAGAAATCCTAAGAAAAAAACATCCTAAGACATGGAAGTTTTCAAAATATCTAAAAATCTCTATAGCAACTTTTTTCCCCATAAGCATCACAAACCAAAGAACAATTACAATGATGATCATAATTACTTATATACATTCTTAGTTTCTTAAGTCAAGAGTATTTCTATCTATTGAATCATATCTGATTAACTGAAAATAGCCTTATCAAAGATGAATGCAGAACATGGGTTCCATCAATATTATCTTTGCCAGGTACGGATAAGGTTTCTACCATTAGTAGCATGGTAGGTTTATGACCCTGTCAGTGTTGGCTCAATTTGTGTGCATCTGCCAATTCTGGCCTTCTATAAAAATCAATGCTGGCAAGCTGAAGGTAAGTCCATTGGAGCTGTCTATGCATGGTCTACAACAGTTATAAAATCCACATTTAATCTCCATTGGCTTTCAATTTACTGTTAATGCCATAATCTAGGGTAAGGGAATTAATAATAAATTGTTGGGAAGATCAGGGAATTTGATATTTGTCTATTGTTCTGCTTCTTGTGTTCATAGCTGTGAAATTATAATTTTCGTACATATTGCTCAGAACACCTCCAAGTGTATATTTGGGTGGGGTGGGGGTTGCCTGGCGAGATAAATATGTCCATACATTTTCTCTGGGAGTCTCAGAAACTTTGTTTCTTTTGAGAAGGAAAAATATTTTTTTTTTTGTTTTTTGTTCAGCAGAACTTAGTTGCATTTGGATTACATTACAAGTTACCTATCCACCATCATTTTCATTCACTATTATGCTAGTAATTGGACAAGGATGATTAGTAATGGGATATTATGCAGGGAAATTTAGGTTTATGCCTTCTCTTCAATGGCCAAACAGAATTCCATTAGTATCTACATTTTTTTACTTTTATTTCTCTTATTCCATAATACTGAAATTTTGTAATCTCAAGTTTGTGGGTAATCTATGTCTTTACAGATATTAAATATTTGTTTACTTAACAAACAAAAAAGCAAAACTGAGCTTTACTTAGTCTGGCTCAAGGCCAATAAGCAATTGCTTTTCTAAATAGTTTTGATCCTACTTTGGTTATCAAGTGAAAACTTGTTTTTAACATGAGGCTACATTAGACCATGAAGTATTTGTTTGGAATGAAGAATAAAAAAAAAAATATGAAAACTTTACACACTTTCAAGTAAGGTGGCTGAAAATAAAAATGTATATTGTTCTTAAATATTGTGCCTTTTGAAATATTTAAAGGCAAAGAAAGAAAAATCAATTCTCCCATCATAAAATTGTTTACTGAATTGTGCAAATAAAATGTATACATAATAGATCTATTCTGTCGGTGATGCTTGCAATCATTCCTGACAACTGACAATCCTGATTCCCCTGCTCGTTTGCAATACATTCTTATAGCCATTAGTGATGCACTTAGATTTCCTTATTATTTTGTAAGTAATCCTTGCATGAATTTCTGACCAGTAACAATTTTCCATTTTCTCCTGATTTCAATGTATGTTGAGTGCTGAAACTTATTAAAACAAATTTTAGCAAACTGTTAGTTGTTAAATTATTTTTCTCTTTCACCAGAAATATTCAATTTTTTTGTGCAGAAAATGTGTAATGTTCAATTAGGGCAGTGGTGGAGTAGTAGTAAAGTCAGTGAGCAGTGGTAAGAAAAGCCAAAAATTTATTTGTGTATACATGGTTCAAATGTAGTTAATGTTAAAATACAACTGAAAATTCTTCTCTCTTTTTTTTTTCCTCTGCCACAACCATATTTTGTTGTGTCATTGCATATTCCTTAGAGTAAATGAATGTTTTGATCTATTTAATTACTCTTACCTGTGATATCACACCTGGGCTGGAGCTGCACAATCCTCCCTTTCATGCCTTGATAGAAGCTGTTTATGCAACCTTGTACAATCAAATTAACACGCATCAATAGTAATGATAATATTAGCCATTTCCCTATAAGGAAACATTTGGTATTCATTGACTGAGCAGCCATTGCTGTTGTCCATTGAAATTTTATGAAATCTTTTCTTTAAAACAATTTTTCATGGAGACAGATTTGTTGAGTCCAATAGTTGTTATTGCTCTTTCCACTATTGATGGGAGTTTCTTTCTGAAACTTTTATTTGAAGTAGCTTGGAGTGTTGATTATGTTATTATTTTTCTCTTCAAGTTACATGTGCTATCCACTTGAGTTGTTGTTGTTGCTGTTGGTTGCCTTCAAGTGATGTAGTTTCTGTTATTTGGTACAATTCTTTGTTTGTGGAGTGGCACTACAGAATCCCAATGTTCAAAGAAGGATTGTCTTTACCAAGACACACAGGCTTCAGTCCCTCAAAGCCATTTTTGACCATTGATCTTAGAAAGCATTTGTATACATCTGACCGTTTAGAAATTTCTGAGTGGGTTAGGCACCAGACATGCCATCCATATGAAAGTTTTGTTCTGACAAGGCTATTTAAGAACATGACTCTAGTTTCTAGGATAGTCATATTAAAAAGTAACTAATATTGTTTAGGCTTTTAAATATTTGTCTATATATTAATACTGTAGTATATACCTTCTTTTTACATAATGTCCCCCACAAAAAAAAGAAGAAATCCTCTTCATCCACTTAAAAATATCAAAGACTTCAAGGATTAATAATACAACCTGTCTGTTTACATCTTTCCTTTGTTTCCACTTTTCTTTTCATTCTTCTCTAGTTTTCTTAGTTTCCCTTTACCATTTAGCTTGACACCTTCCTTTGTTCTTGCTCCCCTTTGGTTTTTCCAAATTCTTTTGCTGTGTGGAAATAAGCAACTAGGCTGTTGATGGTTATATTGAGTGTACCTGTGCAACACCCTTTCACAGAGGGCACAAATATTACACCAATCGTAGGTAGAAATACCCTAAGGTAACACTATGATCCTCAGCAGAGTGTATAGATACTCGGATCCAAAGCAGCAGTGCTTATCCATCTGTAAAGAATCCATTAATTGTATCATTTTTTTTTATAGGTACTATGCCAATAATGTAAAATGAAATGTTTTCAAAGTTATTGTACTGAAATGAACACTAAGCAATAAGACCTTTCATTTTTAGATAAAAGTGGAATAAGTCACAGCCTGTTAAATGTGGGAAGGAAATTGAGATTTCAGAACAGTTTAGTTTTACTGATGTATTTCTGAAAATATGCTTTACAGATAAAATTATTTGCTCAACATGGCCTGAATACATCTTATTTGTGATTGATAGATAATAATTGAAAGTATAAATTAATTTCTAAAACATTCTGCTGGTGAGATTTCACATTGTCAGGAATTTCTAAAGAATTCTAATAAGTGTGTGTGTTTGTTTGTTTGGTGTCTTTTTCCTTGTCTGGAGTATTTCCCACTTCATACTAAACCCAGACTGGCACAACCAGAATCAAAACCCATACTCTCTTGGGGGTTTTGGCTATGTCTCAGTCCTTTTAAATCTGATGTCATAATATTGTTTTTGTGGTGAATTTTAATGTTGATATTGATGGAATTAATGACAAAAGATATGTTTACTGTACAGGAACCCAGCATTAGGGTGATTGAGGCATATATTATATTCACTGTACTGATAACATCCAGATATCAACAAATTAATATTTGTCTTGTTTCAAAAAGTTTTGGATAAGGAATTTTGTAATATATTTTGAAAATTTAGGTTTGTGATTGAATGAGGATGGTTAGCAGTCCTTAAAATGTGTCCCCAACATTCAGAAACAGATTTTAACATTGAATTGATATTTTAAAAGTTCCTGGATAATTTCAATCTTCCCGTGTCTTCCGGCCTAGACTTCCATCCTATATCATCATCGATTTTCAAATGTTCATGTCTTTAATATGTTCAAAATTTATACTTGGATAAATAAATATTTGGCACTCAATTTCAGTTATTGCTTACATTTACTAACCAATAGATTTTACTTTTTTTTTTTTTTTTTTGTTTGCATGGTGGATGCTATAGTTGGTTAGTTCTTAGCTATTGGGAAAACTTCAATTTTGGAACAGAAACCATTGAGCTTTTATGTATACGCATGCACACACACACACAATGTTTTTAAGAAAAGTTAATTTACTGTAAGTTATAATTTTTCTTCATTTTGCCAGATGAAAGTTTATTGTACTGTATAATAAATTATCTGATTAATTATTCAGCATTTGGATGAAATTATCTAAGACAGTTCAATATTGTGTACCTCTATGCATCACCTGTTATTGACAATATCTTTCCTTCTTAATTTCTTATGTCTTTGCCAATGACCATTTCTTAGTAAGAAAATAAGAATGTTTCAATTTTTGATTGCTGGAAGAAACTGGGGAAAATTGATGCAGGGAATTGGTTAGTACTAAAGATTTTCTGCCATTTTTTGAACTTTGCCAAAAAGAAAACAGAAAGCAAAAGCAATTTGTTATTATTTTAGCCTCTCTTCAAATTATATAAAACATAATGTGAATTAATAGATAGATTGGTGACATGACCTGATCTCCCCTATGTGTAATGAGATATTCTATTGTTATGGTAATACAGATAACATTTGAAATTACTATAAAAGCAGAATCCTTTTAGATTGTAAAATAGCATTGAACAATAGAGTAAATTGTTTAGATAGGTTGGTAAGTCTGTCGGTCTTTCAGCAAATGATACAGAAACAGATGATAGCGTGATTGATGAGAGCAGCACAATGAATTTCAGGATAATGAAAATACTGACGATTCTTACTGCACCATTATCCAAAAGACTTTATTTAAGTATGTATTTATATACTTTTCGCAGCATCAGTTTGGAACATGCCTGCGATAAATATCTATCAACAGTGGATATTAGAGAATACATCTCTTTTATATTTAACCAGTGTACCACACATTAAAAAAAATATGACCGGATTAGATATTTTGTAATTGTGTGTGGCGTGTAACCAATATATATATATATATATATATATATATATATATATATATATATATATATATAGGCCTGATGCAAAGGTCTCGTGTCCCCTACCTACTCTACTATATATCAGTTTTCATAAGGTAGTACTCATATAAAATACCAATTTTATTCTAACCTGATTATGTACAATAATGGATCATGTGTAATAAAGGTGAAAAATTCGACTGGAAAAATTGAAAATAAATACAATGGATCTTAAATATAAATTAGATACATGTTATAATAGATAATTCCATCGTAAAAAATCAACAAGGTTTTGCAGCAATTTTTAATATCAGCTTGTGAGTTTTCTTGTTAAAAAGTTGAATAATTTTAACACATTCAACATTATGAATAAAAAATAGTGAATTTTATACAGAGTTTTTTTCAAGACTTGGCATGAGCAAAACAAATTCACAGATTTGGCTGGGGAAAAAAAAACCTCCAGAATGATGTCAAAATCTGTGGAAATTTTTCATCCTTTAATAGTCAGTTGTGCTTAGTTAATTTTGCAAGCACAATCTTCAAGCAAGATGGCCTGAAGATAGAGTTTAAGGATGAAACAGACTGTCTCTGCTGGGTGTTGACCTCAATGTCCACTTTTATATTTACATATGCTCTATCCCTGATATTGAGCACTTTAACCCATAAATATAGCATACCTTAAAACTATATTTTTATCACACACACGCACACACACATCTGAGACCTGCCAAGTTTTTGGATTCCTTAGAGGGTGGAGATTCCCTTGTTTGTGACACCATGCTGATGAGGGGGAAAAATTTTCAGTTCTTATCCACCCAGATTACTCAAAACTGCCTTCCCTACAATTATTTTAAATATTTTTTCATAAAATGCAGGATGAAAATTTATGAAAAAATCTTTCAAGCAGTGGGGAGATGCTAACGAGAACCAAAGTGCATGAGTCTCTCCTGTCAAATGCGGCAGACTTGGTAGTGCTGATATGTATAAAAAAATGTGTCTGCATAACACTTTTCACAGATACAATTTTCTGATCATTGGCAAAAATGCTGATCCATAATTAAAAAAAATTCTGTCTGTTTTGATGGGTACTATGCTAGCAAATTAATGTTAATCATTCACTATTTACTTACTTTTTCTTTGCTAATTGAGCTGACAATATTCTATGAGTTTTCAGCATATTTTTGATGATTAATATAAATTTATAGACATTTGTCATTTTCTACTTTTAATTTGACAAGCTTAGCAATTACATTAATGCTCTGTACCTAATGGAGAATAAAATGTCACAAGGTTATTGTTTAAAATATATTAAAACTGTTTTTATTACTTCTAATGTTATAATCATAGACACTGTATTTGAAAATAGATACTCCATTTTTATTTTTACTTTAAACAGTGTTTATTAAGTCTGTTGATCTGTGCATTCAAGAAATCTTAGTAAAGAAAATGTGTTCTCTCTGGTAGGGGTTGAACCTGCATCCCCTTTTGAAGCAGGTTAAAAATAAATCCATTAATTCTTTTAAAAATATGAAAACAGTCTATTCTAGATTAGTTATAAGAAAAATTTTTTCCAAATTTTGGAAAGAAGTTGTACTTTAGTATATGAAATAGTAAATATTTTCAAACAACTTCGACTCAGAAAGAGACAGCTGAAATTTCTTGGATACAGAACGAGGAAGGAAAAAGGCACCTTGACGTGGTGTAATGGTTAGCAAGCTTGTCTCACTAGATCAATTACGATTGAATAGTGAGTGTGATACTCACTGGGTGCTTCATACTTTCAGTCTTGTGCCACATTGAAGCTATATATAGAAAATCAGCATGATGAGGAAGGAAAGCTTGGAGAATTTGATCCTCAAAGGACATATTGAGGGTAAGAGGGACTGGGGAAGGTAGAAAGCCACCTACTTGATGAGCTTGTATGAATGGATGGTGGAGCTTGTTGGGCAGGGTCACGGGAACAAGCAGTGCTAAGGGGTATAAGGTATATGAGGTTGGGGAGAGCTATGATTGACCATGGCCTGAGTATAGAAGAAGAAAGTAAACAGTTTTGTTAAAATTATTTGCAGAAATCTTACATTTCAAATATTTAGTTGAGGTTTATTTTTTAAATCTTGAATTTGATTCAACATACACAATTTTTATTTTTTTGTGTTTTTTTTTTTTAATCATTTCACACCAAGGAGAGCAATAAAGCCACTAAGATGCAAGGGTCTGAGTGTTAATATGAAAAAAGAACACAATTAAGAAAAGAGAACATTAAAAGAACAAGAATTAAGAGGACAGTAGATAATGATTGACATTGCATTTAAATTTTTGAAGAAGGAAGAAGCGAGTTCTACATGTAAGAAATGTGATAGAAGAAACTGCTAGCATAGAACTTATGGTTATATCTCGCCATTTCAACTGTAAAATGTGACCTTGCTGCCAATCTAGTACGGCACTTAAATTCATAAAGTTTAGGTACCATGAAGGTATTTATACAAATGCACAGGTGTAATACCAGGCCAGGACCAATAACATTGCAGATTTTTCTTTAGATTTTATCAAAAATCTCTAAAGATATAGCAGGAGCACCAGACTAGATGTGGAAGCAATATTCAAAGCATAGATGAATGGTAAACTTATCAATATGTAAAATAGATTTTTGTGAGAAAAATTGTCTAGCACAACACAGAGAGTCAACTCTTCTAGCAACAGACCTCACAATTAATTCAATATAAGATAGTAAGATATTCTGGTATAAAAAAACTGTATAGCATGACACAAGGAACCAAAATTATTATACTTGTAAATATTTGTTTTTTCTGAGAGAATTTAATTTGCTAACTTTTTTTTTTACTCTTTACATTTTGCTTCAAACTTCACAAAGACTGGTTTTTAACTCTTTGTTTTTCCAGAGGGAGGGAAAAAAGATGTCCTGCAGGAGAAGATAACTTTATGAAAGCCTGTGCATTTCACAATGGCTTCTGTTATTTCCAATCCTCATAGCTTTTATCTTGTTAACATATTTTGTGAAGATGAGTCATTCCAAAATGCTTAATGGTTTTCTTTGATTTTTCACCCTAGAACATTTTTAAAGAATACTGTTTTTTTTTTCTTTCATTTTTTGAGATTTTCTTGCAGTATTTTTAAATTAATACAACCAAAGTGAACTTGAATGGATGTATGCATGCAAACATACACATATACCCACCTCAACCACTTAAGAGCTAATGATGAACTCATACCCAGTACATGTACCTGTGAAAAATACTGTTTTGTATATTATAAGTCAAGACCAAGATTTCCTTGACATAAGTAGTTTATGCAGTATTACTTACTTTACTTTTACCCAACATTTGATCTTTGTTTTTGTATTTTCTACCAGTTGTTGTTTATAATTTTCAAACCTTGCTTTATTTCAACCAATTTTCCCATTTGTAAAATATTGTAAATGTATAATACTCTTATGGATACCTTCACATTTGAGTTAAACATTGACAGAAGAAACCATTTCATCTTGAAATGACAAGAGACCAAAACCATTTTCTTTGTTATATAATTGTTCTTTCTTTAACATCATTGCATTTGTTTTTGTTGTTTTTTATTTATTAAAAATCAGTTTTTATGAATATGTAAGTATTTTGGTACAGTGTTGTAAGAATTTTCAATCTTTAAATGAATCCAGATTGACTATAGAAAATGATAGTTCTATAAATACTATTATCAATTCAATTCATGTGTTAACAAGTGGAAATTGTTGCATAATTACAGCTTATTCATTTGGGAAAAAATCAACAAGAATTAGCATTATCAAATGCATTTATCTGAAAAGAATGTAGTCTTAAAATATTAAGGCTTTAAAATAAAATTAATTATTTTTGTTTAACTTAGTCTCATTTTTTAAAATATTTCTTCCTGATGCATATCTAAGCCTCTCATTTCTTATCTTATGAATCTGCGAACTGTGAGTGGCCAGATACAAAGTGATAACCATCAACTTTAAATGCTTAGCTTGTAGAGATTTGGGAGGGGGGAAGACAGAGCAATCTTCTCTTGCTTTAATTTTTTCCTACCCTTGGGAGTTGTATAAATAAAATACACACACAGGGAATCGGTAATTCTAATGACAAATCATTTAATTTAAACAACAAATATAGTCAACATAATCTTTGTTTATTGATGTACATAATCCAGTAGTGAATATTAGTCATAGACTGAATATTATACAAGGAAAATTTCATCTTAAAATTCAATTAATAAATGTGTGTTAGCTTACAAACTAACAAAAACAAAACACACACACACACACATATATATATATATATATATATATATATATATATATATATATATATATGTAACAAGCTTGCTAATCCATGTGTTAGATATTTTTTTTTTAATAATTTTATCCCAAGTAAAGTGATAATACCACTAAGATGCAAGGGGTTCCAAGGTGTGAAAGAGAATGAGAAAATTTTAGAAGGAACTGGAAACCCAATCCTAAACAGGAAACAAGAGATAAACCTCTACATCTGTTCAAAGGATGGGAAGGAGTGTAAAGTTGTTATGCCTTTTTAAGGCAATATTTATAGATATTGCTCTATGAACTATCTATTGAGCACTTTCTAAAATCTACTGGAATTTGTTCATTTTAGGGTAGACTTTATCCTGTTGTTGATTTATACAGAAGGAAATTATATAAACCTGTATCGTTGAAATTTCATCATCTAAGTGTTAGTTATGAAAAGAATAATGCAAACCCAACATTGCATTTGCTATTCCTCCTTAAGGCAATTTTGATTATTATCTGACTTCTTATCTGATAATCATATCATGTGATTTGACTACTACACTGGAATTTGTCATTTTCTTTTAATGATGCTTACTGCTAAATTCAAGGAAGTGAGGAAGCGCCATGGTAATTTTTAATTTATGTTAAATCTACTGCATTTTTGCCAAATATGCCTTGGCAGAATATTACACCTGACTATTGAGTATTGTTGAAACTCTTTATATAATGTTTGTGATTATTATATATTTCTTTTTATCTTGTTGTGATTTGTTTATTGGTGTTGTGTTTGTTGTATTCTTTTCTTTATGTTAATAGTTGGTCCTTTTCTGAATGTAGCACCCGAGAAGGCGATTGCTCGCTTCTCCTATCATGCTGAGAATGAAGATGAGCTGAGCCTGAAGGAAGGAGACATAATCACTGTCATTGAGAAAGAACTAGAAGATGTTGGCTGGTGGAAAGGTGAAATTAATGGAAGGATTGGCGTATTTCCTGACAACTTTGTGGAGTTGATACCATCCCAGGAAGAGGTGAGTAAGAAACTCTCTCTCTCTTTATCAAGACACTTGGTTTCTCTCTGTTTACATGACATGAGCCACCCGAATGCCTCTGCTTTCTTGCAAGATATTCTACCTTTTTTGTAATCTCAGTTGAAATACAAGCTGATTTGCCTTTAAGTTTACAGTTAGATGCAAAATAATGACTAGTGATGAGACATGTTAATTAAAATATGTTATTGCCTGATTAATGTTAAAAATGGTGGGAAAACATTTTTACCTATACATTGTCAAACAAATTTTGCAAGACTGAATTGTTTTTTTAATTAAAGTAACTATTATTTACAGACAGACACACACACACACACACACATATATATATATATATATATATATATATATATATATATATATAAGCATCAAGAATTCTTTCATACAAGTTTAAACAATACCAACAAGGTCTGTCTTCAAAATTTTATTTTGTTTTTCTAATTTCTAAGTTGTTTTTATGCCAGAATTAACTTTCCAAAGGTTCTTTTATTGTATCCATCCTTATATTTTATCCATATTTATACATACATATGTACATACACATATATATATATAAATACTCAGAAAATCATGTGACAATTAATCCTCCACCACTCAAGCAAAATTGTGCAACCACACGTTTCATCTGTCTAAAAGTTTGTAAAACACCTGAGAGGCTTGGGAGACACATGCATTGTTATACAATTGTTATAATTGCTGACATCAGCATTCTTTATTATACTCTGTTAAGAACAGTTAAATTTTTAACTTTTAGTAGTATATGTTGTCTTTGACTTTATAAGCATTATATTAAATGAAGTATTCTTATTTTGTTAATGCTGAAATTTTGACATAGCTGATTGTTTTGAAAATTTCTCCCCATATATAAAGAAAAAAATGCCTCTTAATTGAATAAAATATGATTAACTTTCTTGTTTCCTCTTAGGTAATTATTAGTAATGTTTTAGTTTTCCTCTCTGCTTTGTGATTCATACTCTTCAACCAAAACCCAAATGTTGTATAAGTTGCATTTAAAGTGCTTTTTGTATAAGTGAGTAATAAAAGTTTTTTTCTTGTATGCATATGGCTGCATATCATGTACTAGCAAGTTCTTTTTCAGTAATTTTTCCACTATTTACAGGTGAAAAAGTTAAAGAACAGATACCTGGTTTGTAATTAAATAATTCTCCTTTAATTTAATTCAATAACTTTCCATCACATATATTTACTACTACTAATAATATAGTAAGTACCACCACAGAAAATATGATACCTAAGGTTTGAAAATTAATTTTTTAAAATGAAAAATCTTTTTTGAAACTTTTATTTCAGTTTTAATTTTAAGTTAATAGATATGATTTAATATTGCCAACAAACAAAAAAATACTTTGTTGTATTTCAAAAACTAGTTCAAATTGACTGGAAGGAGATTTAAAAAAAATTCTTTTTCTAAAATAGCTGATTAGCACCCTTTTTTTAAGTTGTCTTTCATCTCTTTATTAAAAAAAAAATCTTCCAAAAATAAAATATACTTTTCTGAAACTTTATTTGAGCAATATTAGCTGATTTAAAGTATAGTTAATCTGATTTGAAAGAAATATTATTTCTTTTGAGTTTCAAATAGCACAGAAATGCATTTTTTAACACAGTGGTAGCTGTTCATTTAAGCTCTTGACATGTTTGACAGTGTGATGACAGATTGATGTTTAACTTATGTTCTATGGAGGCTTTAGTCATAAAAAATAATTGAAAATAACATGAACACCTTTTATATATAATTTTTAAGTACTCAATAATATTAAAAATTTAAGAAAATATTTGCTGCTATTTAATGTTTTATTGAATTTTAAATGCATTCTGGCTTTAAATTTGCTATATTTATTGCTCTTATTTTCTGATAATATCACCATAAAAAAAATAGGCATGTTTATAGATGGGTCACCATAAAAATAGGTATGTTTATCCACATACAAAAAAATTCAAAATACTTTTAAAAATATTGGTGTTTGCTGATTTGTACTAAGCTTTTCCATTTACAATTACTAAATATAATTTTTACTTAATAATAATACCATCTAAAAGGGTGAAATTAATACAGAATTTTAAAAGATTTAAAACTTAATAAATTATTCTAATTAAAATTAAAAAAAAAAATGAAAACAATTCTTGTAAAAATTCATTATTCATTGAAAAAATTTTTTTCAAGACAATGGTGACCTTAATATATCTTATTTATAAAAACAAAAGTTTTTCTAATTAAATAATGTCATAATATTATTGCATTTTTTATTTTAGAATTTAGAGCAGATTTTTGGTAAATGGTGTTTCTGTTTAACAAAAACAAATTGATGATTTAAATTCTCCAAGGAGTACTGTAACTAATATAAATATGAAGAGAGTGGAATTTTAATTTTTTGAAATTTCATAAAATTAAGTGGGGATAACATGTAAAAAAATAAATAGTTTTACCAAGATGTTCTAAAAAGAAAAAAATTCAAAAATAGTTTCATGCATTTGTAAATAAGTTTCCATCATTGTATCTCTAATTGTAATGACAATTTTGAAAGGCATAGCCTTTCATTGAAGAGTTACTGAGAGAGGTGTAAAAAAAAGAAAAAGAAAAAAATCTTCCATTTATTGTGTGAACAAATTGTCTGTATAATACGCTTTGTATTAAAATGAAAAAAAAAAATCCTTTTGATTTTTATACTAAGTAATCCTGCCTTAACTGTATTTTGTCCTTTGCAGATTTTCCTTGACCATTTGCTTGAGAACCTTTAGTATTTGATAACTGTAATAGAATTCTCAGATGATCATAATTTAACATTGCGTGGCTTTGGTTGAAAAATATATTCTAAGCTTCTTCCTTCACATGAATGTATGTATGTATGTGTGTGTGTGTGTGTGATATATATATATATATATATATATATATATATATATATATATATATATATATGTGTGTCTTGTACAGATAAAAACATTGAAGTCAATACTCAGAGGCAACAGGCTGTTTTTATGCTAAATGCAATGATGTTTAGCATGAAACAACATGTCACCTCTAAGTGTTGACTTCAATGTTCACTTTTATATTTACATATGCTCTATCTCTGATATTGAGCATTTTATTTCATAAATATAGCATACCTTAAAATAATATATATATATATATATATATATATATATATATATATATATATTTCTGAGATGAGGTATTGTAATTATTTACACTATTTACATTGTTTGGACTGTTGTCCTCATCTTTATTGCCTTTTCTAATTGCCTCCATATTTTCGGTATATCGGGTCCGTACCGATCCTTCAATATCTGCCTATATTTCTGAGATGAGGTATTGTAATTATTTATACTATTTACATTCTTTGGACTGTTGTCCTCACCTTTGTTGCCATATTCACAATGTTCCTCTTCTGGATGTCTCAGCATCCTATCTTTAACTCAACTCACCAAGTTTTTTTTGTTCATCTCAGCACAACACTTTGGATTCAACCAACACTTTTATCCACTGGCCTATGAGTCCTTGAAACCTAATGTCTCAGTAAAAAATTTTTTACTGGAGCTCATATAGCAATTTTGTTATTATTGTTTTCTTTAGCACTCCATATTACTAGTTCCCATGTTGTATTATTTTCTATGCTTGTCTGGGTTGGGAGATTTTTGTGGCCTAGCATGTGTGCTGTTTCCTTAAGTTTTCATATTTTCCAGTGATGTTCTCTATTATTTCAACCTCAAACCAAAGGGTGTAATGATTGCTCTTTTTTCCTCAATATGTGATTATCCAGGCCTGATTTCTCTATATCCCCTAGTGTTATGCTTTTATGGTGTACTTGCAGTTTCTCTTAAGAGGATGGCCTGTTTCTCTTTTATATTTATTAGTACAGCTGCATGGGATGGCATAAACACAGCCCTTAATCATGTTACCCTCTATGGAAGGTCTTTATAAGAGTTGTCTGCGAAGTGATGAATCAATTTTGAAAGTTGTCCTGATGTTATAAAACGTATATGTATATATATTTAAAATGTATGTATGTATGTATGTGTGTACACACACACACACACATATATATATATATATATATATATATATATATATATATATATATATATATATATAAAAGGTGTTTCATTAAGGTGGATCAAAGTCAGCAGTAAATAAAACAGTTTTATTGGTAAAATTTATTTATTTCTCTATTGGATCATGTTATTTAAGTCATGGCAACTATGTATGAAAAATAATATCGCCCAAATATCTGCCAAGGCTTTGGCATCACACCTGCACTCAGTGGTCAAAATTTTTGATGATGTCTCTGCCTAGTAGCTCCTTGATCTCACCAGTATGCCTTATTATCCCATTCTTCAGCTGTTGAATTGTTGTTGGCATAGACCTTACTTTTGGGATGACCACAAAGAAAGAAATCTAAAGGTGTCAAGCCGTACGATTGTGGTGGTCAATTGACTTCGCTGTACAGAGGGATTATGCAACCTGGGAACTTCTCATTGCATTACTGTTTGAATATCCATTTTCATAATAGGCTTTGATAACTTTAACATGTTGTTTGATTGTTAATCTTTCCATAGTTGAAAATGCCTAAGATTAAAGTTGTTAAATCTGAAAGAAAAAAATCATTAGATGCTTAAACTTAAATCACCTTTAAAATTGGTCTAAGTTATTGGAACACCCTTCATACACTCACATATAAATATATATATATATATATATATATATATATAAATATACTAGCAAAATGATATCCTGTTAGTTTTGCATAGAAGTTGCAATAATAATGATCACAGAATAGCAGACAAAGGTTGTAAATTTGTGATGCGGTTCTATGATGCTATCCCACATGAGAGAATGAAATATTAACAATAGAACCATATATGTAGATTCAATGTAATGTGACTAATTTGAAATGTAATTTTGTTGAGTGTGGGTTGCTTTGTTTTAATGTATATGGCCTCTAAACCTAACAGGGTATCATTTTTGATGGTGAATATCTTTGTCAAATGTCCTTATGTCCACTTTGATGTGAGCTGAAAGCTTAGATCAAGGAACAGCATAATAAAAAAAATCATTGAATTTTGTTTAATTTGACGCATTAATTTCCTCAAAGATCTTGAAGAAATCTTCCGTGGAGCACCTGTTCTTCTTTGGTTTTTCATACTTTGCAATGAATGAACAAATGGTAGTAAATGGAATATTCAGGTTGTCTGAGATTTTTCTGTAACTTTTACTTTTTTCCTGAGCTTAACAATCAGGTTTTTTTTTTTTCAAATTTGTCAATGCTTTACCTCTTGTGATGATGGTAACTTTCTTGTATGAATATCAATTATCAAATGTTCTGTTTGTATTTTTTAAGCTAAAAATAACTACTGATAATATTATTGAAACAATCTAGAATATTCCACTTGACTAATCTAGAGTATTAAAGCAATTTAAAAAATTTTAAATCTTAAATTTACATTGTACGAATAATTTTTCTCCCATTTGAAATGGATAAATGAGATTTATTTCTATTAAATCAAAATTTTTTGTTTTCTATGCAAATATGTTTATTAATTTGTTGTAAATACAATAAATTAATAATTTGTATGTGTATGAATATTTGTTTCCACTCACTATATATACCCCTACTGATATATAAAATTCCAAAATTGATTTTTTCCATATGTAAATATATATAGGTTTATTATTATTTTTATTTAGTTTAAAGCATATTAAACAAATTATGTTTTATATAAATATCAAAGTCAACCTTCATTATTTTCTGTCTTCATGTGTACTCTCTATTTTAGTAATATTTTTACTTACCATTTTTATTGACTGTATATTTAAATTCTATTCTTATAGAGCTAGTAAAATACTTTACTGAATAATTTGTGTTTATTTCTTTGTTTGGTCTCTCTCAAGTTGGTATTCTTAGCTGTTGCTATTTATAATTGTCACTAGCCAGAACGTCTCTTAGCCAATGGCATTACAATTAACCATTTTATATTTTGCCCCACTGACACCTGTTTATCAGTATCTGTCCTACAGTTTTCTATTGTTATTTGTCTAAAATTAACTCTATGCAAATGTACTTCCTAGTAGACCTGTATAATGTCATTTCTAATTTTAAAAAGAGCATGGAAAGATTTCACTGAGTTTAGCATTGGTTTTAAGGCTCCAAAATTACTCTACTAGATTGCCAGAGTAACACAGTGGAATAAAGAATTGGTTAAATCATATCTGGTTCCCTGAGAGTTGGAAGTTCAGTTCTTGTGTCAGGTAGTACAGAAAAGGACAAGTAGGTGACGAGATGAAAGAAAAAATAAACTGATTAAATGCAGAAAATAGAATGAGAAAAATTTACCGCTGTAGATTGAATAAAATGTTTGGTTTAAAATTATTGTGTACAAAAGTTGCAAAAAAATCCAGATAGTACAAAAGATACTGTTTTAACATTTTAAACCTATGTTAATATTGTTATCAGAAAAAAATGTGTGTCTGCATCTATATGCATGAAGTCTTAAAGTTTACATTTATAGATTGGAATGTGTTTATGGGATCCTGTATCATGGAAATAAATTTTCATTTATTGATGTTTAAACTTTTTCTGTTATAGTTTTAATCTTTGGATTAAAAGCTTGATCATAAATGTGCAATTGTAAAAACACTAAGCTAATTACAGATTAACTCAAACTGCCAAATTAATTTAAAATTGCTAAAAATGATTTCTTTAAATTAATGATGCAGATGAGTTTTAACATGAACAGTTTTGTGGTGATTGACTTTTTAATTACATATTGATATTGAATGAAAAATTAGAATCCAAAGTAAAATTATGACATATGTAGCACAATAGTTATAGGTAATATATAGATAAGTTCTTCTTTGTATTATTATCACACACACACACACACACACACACACACACACACACACACACACACACACACAGCATCCCTTTTTCTTTGTGAGAAAACAAAGTGTCAGAGTGCAGGAGCTGGTTCCTGCCCTGCTTCTTATCTATGCAAAAGTTTGAGTAAAGCTGACTTGGACATTGATATCAACTGCATGCAATTATTAAAGCTAGTTGGCAGCAGCTGCTCCTTTCAGTGGTAGCCTTACCTGCTACTGTGGCTTGTTGTACCTGCAGGCCTTCAGAGACCTGTGTGTATCCATAGAAATTGAGCACCTCCTTATTTTACTGAGCTCTTATTTGTTATCTGTGATGAGACAGAGTCCACTATATATATAAAAATAATGTGTGTGCAATACTTTTTACAGAGCACACAGATAGTGCACAAAGCTTCAGCATCAGTAAGCAACTTTAAGATAATAATTTATGAATTATGAGCTGAACAATGATTTTTAGGCCAGATAGCTTCATATATTCATTAATAACAAAAGCATATATTTTGAAGTCCTGATGAGATGAGGTTTTTTATGACTGATTATAAAAAAATATGTGAGATGTTTTATATTAGATGTTAATCAAAAATATATTTAAGTACTTTTTATTGATGATTGTGTGTGTGCATATATATATATATATATATATATATAAAAATCTGAAGTGAGGATTTGATTCACTGTGCTAGCATACATCAGCTTGGCAGTCAGTACTCTACAGGAGGCACCTCATGCTTGTGCGTACACATACATAATAAATATATATATATATATATATATATATATATATATAAAATAGAAGATGTCTATGTGCATGTATGCTATTTATACTTGACCGATTTCAATGAAATTGTACATATTGTTGCAAATTTGCAAAAACCAACTTTTCAATCTGCAGGATCCCTAGGTTTGGCAGAAAAATCCATAAAATTGAAGATGAGTACGACTTTTTGTGAAAACCAAGGCAAAATTTTTTACTGTATGAGCTGATGTTTTTTTACACTTAATGCAAAACATAGCTCATATCACAAGGTTTATGTAGAGTGCTTGATAGTTTTTCTGTAACATTGACCTCACACAAAAAAAACTGAAAAAATTTGTGTTTTTTGTACTATTTAAGATAAAAACTTGAATAACTTTCTCCTTTTTTAACTGATTTTCTTCAAACATGCAAGAAATTTACCATCATGCAAAAAATAAGATAGTGTGGTTTTAGTCCTGCTCGCTTCCCTGCATATAATGAAAAACCATGAAAACTGTTCAAAAAGCCCATTTTTCAGTCATAACTCACTGTTTTTTCATCCAATGCTTTTCAAATTTGTCATGTAAATTACATATAACACACAAATTGTCTTGCATGAATGTTTGGTTTAGATTATTTCACCTAAGAGTTCGAAATCTGCGACTAGGTCCAAAATCGGCTTTTGCCATTTAGCCTATAGTTTCTTCATATGATTTCATCCTAAATTAGCATTCAAACAACCTTTGATACAAAGATTGTTTGAGAAGGATTATTGAAGCATTAAAAGGCAAAAATTCCTGAAGAACCTCTTATTAACACCAGTTTTATAGTAAATGTGCAAAGAAGGAAGAGGGGATGTTCATGCATTTGTACTTGAATCAAGTTGAATCAAGCTCTGATGCTTCATTCCTGTTTTTGTTTGATTATTAGATTTGTGATCAATGCCATACTATTTGGAAGTTATTACAGCCATAGGAAATTTACTGAATATCTAAAACATTGAAAGAATTTAACCCCAAGCAATGACCACATAAGAAGGTTTTATTGATGGAATTCCTTTATTAAGAAAAATCAAACACTTGCAAAGGACATACCATAAAAAAGATGAGGTGGGGGGGGGAGTAGCTTAGTATACCAACAGATGATCCATGCAAGCAGGGATGCAAGCAGACATTTCTAGACAGGGGTGCAGGTATACAGGGGGTTCAGATATACAATGCTGGGTACCTTGGCTAATATATATATATATATATTATTCATATATATGCACGGTACTTATTGGAAAGCGCTCAATATCAGTGATAGAGCTAACATATTTAGTTGGATTGATGTGAGTTTGTGACCCTGGGTTTCATGCTATTTGTGATCGTGAGACAATTTTGTCCGACAATCGGAAATAGCATGAAACCTATTGTCACAAACTCACATGAATCCAACTAAATATATATATATATATATATATATATAAACACACACACACACACACACACACGGCCAAACTGACATTTTTTTTTTTTTCTATTTTAGAAACACACTCCATGTCCCCTCTGGAGAAAAATATTTATTTAATGTTGGCTGCTTCTCTGTTATTACAACAGCCTCCATAATTTGGAGTTTTTCTTTGCACTGTGTTTGATATAAAATTTTAGTGATATCTACTAAAATTTGTGTACATGCAATTTTGCTTGTCATATGTTCCTCTATAAGTGTGTGAATTGCACTAAGTTTTAACAAATGACAAGTCAACCTATGAGAGAGTGTAGTGCATGTGTGGCCAATGGAAGATTCTAATGTTGTTTATTGATTGTTAGTGTTAGAGATACAATCTCCGAAAGGATGTAAGAATTCATAAGTAACATTATTTTTAGATAGGGTAGATTTTGGAGGTGATGAATTATTTCCAAGTATTAGATTGGACGTTCTGGAGGCTGTTGTAATAAAAGAGAAGCAGTTAACATTAAATATCTTTCCCCATTAGAGAGTATATATTGAAAAATATATATATATATACACACACACACACACACACACACACAGTGTGATGGGCAAATTGTCACCATTTTATATTTTTTACTTCAGACATGCACATTGTTTGTTTTTGACTTGGCCAACTGCACAGTATATTAGGGTCATTTGGGCACTGTCTATAAGAAAAAGAGCAACTTGACTCAATTGATTCCACCAGAATTTTGAAAACAGCATGCTTTACTGCTTGGCATTTGTGCTGGAAGCTCTAATACAAACATTTTAGAGTGTTTGGATGACAAAGGATTTAGAAAGGGCTGGATGATATATCCAGTCAGCATCATGGTGTTTGGAGTGATCACTAGTGATGGCGACATTATGACACCATTCATCTTCCCACAGGGCCTCAGACTCAACATGGAGGCCTACATCAAGTGCTTTGAGGAGGTACTGCTGCTCTGGTTCAAGAAGGCGGCTGCTGGAAGGCCCTATGTCTGGAAACAGGACCCTGCACCATGCCACACAAGCAGAAGAACCCAGTCATCATGACTGTTAGACAATTTCTTCAGCCACATCACCCCTTACATCTGGCCACCTAACTCCATAGACTTCAACCAACTTGATTATTATGTGTGTAGTGCAGTTGAGTGAGAGACTAACAAAACTCCTTGTAACACCAAAGATGAACTAAAGGCAAGGATTATGTCAGTGTGAAACAATATAAGGAAAAAAAAAAGCATTATTAAGTACTGAGAACAAGAAACAAACAGGAATTAAGTAGACAGAAGATAATGATTTATATTTTTGAATATCAAACTTGACTGGAAAGAAAAAACTGGAAGATTTTCACAATTGAGAAGAGTGAGAAAAGAAAGTGTTAGCATAGCAGTTATGCTTACATTTCGCCATTTCAACTGTAAAATCTAGTACTGCATTTAAATTCATAGAGTCTAGGTACCTTAGTGGAAAGTAATATTTATTTTGATAATACAAAGATGTGGCACAAGGCCAAAAGCAGCAGATAGGAGAAGGCTAGTCCTCAGTCTGTTTTAAGCTCAGCTAGCCACAATTACTGACCCAAACACCAAAACAATACATTCTTACAGTTTTTACTACAGCCACTGTAATACCTCAAAGTCTCTATGAAGTCCTAAATAGTCCCCATATGTACAATTTGTCTCTTGGAGTTGAGGAATAATAAAAATAACTCCATTTAAAAATGAAACTCTAATAAATATTTATAATGATTATAATTTCCATTGCAGAAAGTTCGTTAGAACAATTACCATGACAGTATGCAATTATATGATTGGTCCTGACATAATGTTGCTTCCCTTTGTCTTTTCTGTAAATATTTTCATAGCATCTTCTCTGATGAGCTATTTTCTTTTGCTGTTGAAAAAGTTAAATGTAACCACTTCTTCTGCTCCAATAGTTTCTCTTGCACTTTTCACTAGTTGAACTCCCTTCCTCTTACTTGCTTCCTTGATAACTATAATCTTGAAAAATTTAAATGTAATGTCAGTCGACATCTTTTGTTGCCTTGATCCCTGTTCTTTTTATCCTCCTCTGTTCTTATTATCCTTTCCTTAATCCCCTCCCCAATCTTTTCCCTTACTTACACTCTCTGTAGCCCCTTGTGTACTAGTGGCACTTCTGCCTTGCTTGGAGTGAATTGTTTAAAAAAAAAAAAAGAAAAGAGGATTTATAGAAAAGACACAGGGAAGCTACATTACAGCAGTGGAAAAGTAACTGAAGCTGAGATGCCAGGTTAGAACCAATAACATTGCAGATTCTTCTTTGGATTTTATCAAGGATCTCTAAATATATAGCAGGAGCACATTCAAATGTTTCTTATTCTGGTGAGAAAAATTGTCTAACAGTGTGAAATAATTTTTCTCACAGCAGACCTATACACACACACACACACACACACACACACACACACACACACACCATGGCTTAATTGTTACTTGTAGAGAGCATTACTACTGAGTACTGATTTTAATCCCAAGTAGCTGCTTCACACTTATAGCCTCATGCGAAAACTAATCTAAGCTTAGTAAATAACTATATGCTTGTATTATAAGTTCTATTTTACTATTTTTAATACATAATGGCTTTGTAATATCAGTTGATAAAAAAATGTTAGAGGATTTACTCATTTTTATCACTTTTTGCTATAATTCATTGCTTTTGTAATACAGGGTGCACCAAGTATTTGAGAATACCCCTTTAGAAGATGGCATTCATGAATTATATGGCGTGTAAAAGAAAAGAAAAAAATCTCGCATTCTCATTTCTCTTTCAGATCTATCAAGGGCATTAACATTCTAATCTGGCACAGGAAATGAAAAGGCATGTTATAGTTGTGACACTCATCATCAATCACAATGACTCAAAACTGACCATGTCAATAAGAGGAATGGCCTCAAAAAATATTTACAAACTTTGGGGTTGGGTTCTTCACACTAAAACAAGGACAAAAGTCCACTTGTGCTGATACCTGTATTGTCTCCGACATTCTTTAGAATGTGTTCTTCATAGTCAGGCATACAAGTGAATCTCGGCCTTCTTCGATCCATAGTTTGTTGCGTCACGGATCCTATCTCAGTAATGCAAGTTGGATGACTTGGCTGCCTTTAGACTGGAAGCACAATCTGAGAGTCATGCAGCTTTAGTCCATTATAAAAAACATATCTGCCTGCTCATGATATGAATATCCTGCCATTGTTAAACAAAACACTTCTCAGTTAACTCACTACTACACATGTTAAACATTGAAGACAGGCTAGCCACAAATGTACACAAAAGACCAATGTAACCTAGTCTGTATGAAAACAGAGTCATCTACTGTAAGCTTTCTTTAAACTTAATAACTCAAAAACGAAGGAATTGTGGACATATGTTTATGTGGATTTTTGTTCTTGTTTTCATGTGAGGAACCCACCCCAAAAGTTTGTAAAAGTATTTTTGATACACATTGTATATAAAAGCAGTAAAACAGGCCTTGGTGTCTGCTCGAAGAAACATGTGGCAATTGATCCTTAACCACTGGAGCAAAATAACTTGACCATATGTTCCATCTGTCTAAGAGTTTGCAAAACACATGCAAGTCTTGAGAGACACATGTGTGTCCATAAAGGTTGAACACCTCTTTATTTTACTGAGACCACATTTGTTGCCAGCAACAACATAGTTCACCATTTCTAGATCATCTACAGTAAATTTGTCTAGAGCTCTTACAAAGTTTCACCTTTCTTAGCAGAGCTTCTTTTATCACAATTTGTGATATTTAATAATAAGTGTTAAAAACAAAAGCATAAGCAAACTGGTCAGACATCCCCCCCCCAAATATCTGTTTCAGCATCTTCAGTATTTCCTGTCAGTGTGTAGTTATAGCTGATGCTTGCTTTTTATATCTCCCCCTCCTCTTACTATGCATATATAATTCTATCAACAAAAATATTACTTTGGTCTGATGAAATTGTTCTAGAGGATGAAACATTTTACACAGATTTTTTTACACTTTGTCATTCATTTGCCTAAGATATATATATATATATATATATATATATATATATATATATATATATATATATATATATGTATGTAAACTTAAAGTTTGCCCTATTGAGAGGTATTTAAACTAGCTCTTGCAGAAGGCTCTTGATTAGGCCTCTATCACAATAGGTTGACAGGAGTAGATGCAATAGGCAATAATAAACTATAGAAGAACTTAAAATTGATTACTGTATTTAAATATTGCATTAATATATAAGCTTACCTTTTTAAAAGTCCAACGATAATTCTTCTGCTGCCACTTAATTTAATGACAATTTGATGTATATAGGTCCTTACTTTCCGTACAAACTATTATTTTTATTTCATGGGTGACTTTCGCTAGATTTCACAATTAATTTTATTTTAATTATTCTCAAATATATTTCCAAGTTATAAAATTTGCTATTGTACAAAGAAATTTGTTGAAAAAATCACATTAAAAAAATTGCTCCCCCACTCCTCCCAATCGCAGTAATGAAAACTTGGGATTTCCAAATTTCAGGATTGTGGGTCTGGATCTGGCTTAGAATGTTTTTAATTTGTTCACAGAATCAGCCTGATTCCAAAATGGTATGATATGTTGGGCTGCAACCTCTAGGAGTAAAGTTGAAAAAGTGTGACACACTGATATTTGCATTTATTACATAGATGTACCTGTTGAATATCTGTATTTCTTTTATATAATTATTTGTTCTCAATTACCTGACACAGTCTGGAGACAATTTTTTTTTTTTTTATTGACATTAAAGATACAATTATGAAATTTACTGTTCTTTTTATGTCCAGCTACCAAAACAGAAGATGAGCTCCTCTCAGAGCAGCAGCAGCAACAACTCTGGAATGAGATCCACTCGCAGTAACAGCGAACCAAGTAAAAGTGATAACAAACACAGCAGCAGCGGCAGCAACATCAGTATCAGCGGTAGCAAAGATACAGGAGTATTAAATACTGGAATACATGGTGGCTTAAGGAAAGGCCGAGATAGTAATGGTAAGTGAGGACAAAACTTTTTTGTTTGTTTACAGTTTCTACTTTGCACTTTTTAACAAGCACTAATGGAACTTTTTTTTTCTTTTTCAGTTTTCATTCTTTGTTTTTCAAATATTATTTCAGCTTTCTTTCTTTTTGATCTGTGTGCTTTCATGTTAGACTCTTCATTATTATTAACTTTCTGAGATCTTGACACTTTTATACAGGCAGGTACTGAAATATTCTTTTTTACCCACTTACCAAAATCAGTATTTTAATAACCAAACATCTGAATACTGATTTTTGGGAATTGGTTGAATTGACTACTTTTCAAAATTCCTTTGAGTATGCATATTTCATTGAATGATTAAAAAAGAATATTTTGTAATTTTTTTTATGAAGTTTTTTTTCTTGTGTCTTTATATTTTTTTTGAATAAAAAAATGATTGTGAGGACACATAATAAACTGAATAAAAATACTCACCAAAATATTCCTTGCCTGCATATTCAAAGAAACATGCATAAAGGAAGGATTGCTACATACATACATACATATATATATATATATATATTTGCTCTATCCCTGATATTGAGAATATCTTAAAACTATATTTTCATATATATATATATATATATATATAGTCAAAGTAGAAAACCTTTTTTTATTGACAATGTATTTTGCTTTCATAGGTAGTTAAGAATGAAAGACAAACTCCTTAACTACCTAACTATGAATTACATTGTTAATAAAAAGGTTTTCCATTTTGTCTGATTTCTCCATTTTTGTTCAGATTCTAGATCTTATTAACACTCACACACACACATATATATATATAATATAGCAATCCTATATATTATATACAATGAATTTGTCTTGAATCCTGTTTCCATCCAAAGTCATCTTTTTGCTATTTATGTGATTATCCCTTGTTTACTATTTCTGCATAGATATTCAATATAAAGTTTTGGGTACCAACCCTCCTTGATATAACTATACTTTTGTCTTGAACACAAGAAAGAATATCCAAAAAGATGTCTTTGGCTGTTTGAGATGAAGCCAACTGTATTTCCTGGTATATAAAAAAACCCTTACCCCCACCTATTTCAGTGGAGAATATTAATCAAAAAGAAAAGTTTTAATGTATCTGCAGGTGAGCATTTTACCTTTTCATATATGACCTATGGGGTATGTACTTTTGTTTTAGTAGTGGGGTCAAAAAAGGTTTTTTGTATACCATCAAATATGGCATTTAATTTTTTTTTATTTTTTTTTATTTCAAAGCACTTTTATTTACAATTTTATTTATATTTTGAAATAATCTTATGAGAAAAGTAAATTTTGTATTTTGCTCTTTTTCAAGGAAATGTTACATTTGACAGATGATGAATTATCATTAGAGACAAGTTGAACATGTTAATTATGAAAAAAAACAAATCAATTTTCAATTCCTGGTTTTTAGATTTTATACAAAACTTGATGTTTTTCTAAGTTTATTGACAGTATTACTGTCACTAGTATTTTCACTACCTGACACTATTCTGCTTGTGAATGAAATGAAGGCTGAAAATATTCAGATAAGTTGTTCAAGCTATACCATGTTGCAAACAGCAAGTATGAAATGACACTTCATCCAAACATTTTCTTTGTGTCTTTAAATAATCCTTTGCACCCTCTGATGTTGGCCATGATCCTAAATATCCACCTTGGGCAACTTTGAATCTCTTAAGCTTGATTATTTTTCATTTTTGCTAAAGGTCACTATTGTTAACTTGATTTACTTGAGTGTGTCCTCTTAGAATCTTTGCAATTGTTCCTTCTAATAATAAAGTTCAAATTCCCTTTGTTCAGAAGAAATGTTTGTTATTCTTGAATGTAAAGAGATAAATCCATAGGCTTTTGAATCTTGTTTTGTTTCATCTTTAGGTCATAATAGCATAAATATTATTCTTAACTCATGATGAGAATGTTGACTGGTTCAGTTCCAATCTTCAGATACAAAACCTGTTTTATGAATTTCATAACATTTGCATATATTGTCAATGTTAACTGAAATGGGTCAGCCTAACACAGTAACATCAGTGCTAAAGAACATCATCCTATAACAGTATAATGCTATGGTTGTTACTGTAGACCAGTTGCCTTCATATGTGATGGGTTCCTGTGTGGTTGATTAAACCAACAGAGGAATAGCACATTTTTCTGCAAAAAAAGACCTTGGGTGACAGTAGGGGAATAATTCTGCATGTGATGTCTCTGATGTCATTACATGGCCGGCTGGACCCACTTTGCTTTTGTGGTTTAAACAGTGTCCATGTCAACATATGGCCAACCTTTTTAATTGTCTAGGGCAGATATTACAGGTTGTCAGGAAGGCCCCTGATGTGGTCCCTGTATTGCATCTATTGATCACCAACAGGCTTTTTCCCCAAGTCTAATTCACTTAATACTATGGTGCACCACTCAATATGACTGTAAGTACAGCCACTACTAAGCTCAGTTTCTATTTATCCCCCTTATTTTTTCTTTTTAATCATTTCTCCTCAAAAAAGACAATAAAAGCCACTAGAATGCAAGGGATTATAGAGAATGAAAGAAACAGGACAATAAAAGAATAGACAGAAAAAGATGATGATTGACATTGCATTTAAATTTTTGAAGATTGTGGTAGATAAGAAATTGGGAATTCAGAAGATAGCAAAAAGTGTAAGAGAAGAAACTATTAGCATAGGACTTATGGTTAGAACCAGCAATTTCAACAGTTAAATTATGAAACCTAGCTGTCAATCTAATACTGTGTTTAAATTCTTAAAGTCAAATTATCAACTAGGAAAGCTCATCAAAAAAATAATTACTGTGAAAATATTTATAGAAGAGGCAGAGAGAAGTTATGGTGTGGGGAATGTGACTGAAATGGAGCTGTCAAGTCTGGACCAATAGTGTTGTTGATTTTTCTTTGGATTTTGTCAAGAATCTCAAGATATATAATGTTAACACCAGACCAGATATGGCAGTAATATTCATTGCACAAATGAAGGGTAGACTTATAAATGTACAAGATAGATTCTGGTAAGAAAAATTGTCTTGCCTGACATAGTAAACTGACTTTCCTAGCAGCAAACTTAGCAATTGATTCAATATAATCAGTTGACTTTATGTCATTGGAAAACGTAAGACCAAGAAGGTGCAGCAAGTTGCTCTCTTGGAGGCTAGGATCAGCCATGCTGATGGAACGTTAAAAAGATTCTTTAAGATGATTAATAGAGAGCAGTTTCACTTTAGTGTTGTTAAAATTAAACCAGCCACTACTTGTCTAAATTCGCAACAGATTGTAGGTAATTTTTGAGATCACCTCCCAATTTGATTTTATTAGACCTATTAGACAACTGAAGAGAGTGGGTCCAAGTTTCACCATCCATGGTTGATGTACTGTAAAACAAAAATGTAATCCAATCCAAGCTTTACCATTCTTATCTAAAGCTTGACAGACATTTTTAGCAATAACCATCAACACATTGTTGGTTGACCTAGAGAAGCGAAAGCCAGATAGTCTGAAAGAAAAAATTTGAGGTGAGATGCTTAACTCAAGAGTTGATTAGACTAGTACTTTGCCAGAGAGAGGTAGAAGACTAATAGGTTGATAGCTTGAAGCATCAAACGGTTCACCTGTGTACTTAAAACAGGAATTACAGAATAGAACAATCAGGAAAGCAAGAAACCGCAAAGAATCTATTGTAGAGCTTGGAGAGAACAGGGGACAGTTTAAGGGAACATTTCTTAAGGACAGTTGTAAGGATCGCATCAAGTCCACATTCTTTGTGGGAATTAAGTTTGGAGATGATAGCAGAAACTATGGATGACATTATATACATATAATACTGTAGAGAAGAGGCTCAGTGCTAAGTGGAAAGTCAGGCAAAGATACTGTAGATAATTCAAAAGTAGAATTGGAAGAGAATTTACAAGCAAAGCATTATACTTTATTGGCAGAACAGGATAGAACTTCAAACTGATTAAAAAGAGGAGCTCTTAATTAACACTTACAGAGCTGCCAGTAGTCATGAGGACTAAACTTTTGAGAGGTTATATGGTGCCTCATTCTATCAGTGAACAATAATTTAGCCTCTTTGAGGACATATTTGCACTTATTACAAGCAAACATAAAGAGGCGCCTGTTATGATCAGAGCTATAGCTGGAAAAAGTGATTCCTGTGGACTGTAGTGGCTGAACATGCAGCTGTGAACCAAGGAGATGATTGTGGTTTTATCTGGTATTTTGTGAGAAGGCGCAAAAAGTCTTGATGCTGGCTTTCAAGAAAAAAACTTCAGAGAGATAATTTTCAGTGGGAAGACTAAAGATTTCACTCCAAAGGGGCATTGTGAAGAAAATAATGAAATGAATCCCAATCACTTTGCAAGCAGAAAGAAGTGTTGTGAATAGGGGGTTCATACCTAATAGAGGAGTCATAGGAATATCAACAGATACTATATAATTTGATCTGAATTACTAAGAGGACTGTGTTGCAAAGCACCAAAAGAGTAAGGGTTGGAGGTAAGGAATAAATTGAGTTAGGAAGCATGTTGGTTAGAGTTATCAGGGAAATGAGTAGAGAAATCAATTAGTTGACAAGAGACTGAGCAACAGAAAAATTAAAAGTGTGAATACAAGCAACATCAGTAGTATTAGAATGATGAAGACACTTCACATGTTGAACAATAAAATTACTAAGTACAAAGATGATTGCAGCTAAAAATAGAGATGAGAACCATTTCTGTATGGTCAAATCTTATAATCTTCATTTCCTTCTACCACCTCTTAAATTTTTTATCACATGCCTCACTCAGTAACCCTCTACCATGAGTGGCTATTGAGTCTTATATTGAGTGAAAATTAGTTTAAAAAAATAAAAAGGGTAAAAATGCTAATTGCCAGCCTATATAAGCATAAATGCAATCAGTATGAAGGTACATCAGTTTGAAAACAATAAAAACATAATTACATAATCTGATATGATGAAATATTTCTATATTTTAAATATTGAATATAGATAATAAAATGTTGACTCAAGGTATGAAAAATGTACTGGCTTAAATATTGATTTTCAGATGCATATGGTTAAACTAAAAAGGAAACTGGTATATTGATTGAGTGGTGTACATAAAATCATATTTGTGAAAAGTTATTTGCATATTAGACAAAATGATCAATAAATTTAATTGACATAAAATGTCTATTCTTTTTAATAAGATATGCTTACAAGAACAATTGCTGCCAAAATATATGGAATTTAAATTACATAGTCGTCCAGCTCTTAATTTTATATATAAAATTTTATTTGTGCTTAATGAAACTATAAGTAGAATCAAGCATTGAGGAACAAATATATAATTCTATTTCATATGAATTTTAGCTTTTATTTTTTACTGATCACTATTTTATTACTACCAGCATTTACTGTATGCTATATATATATATATATATATATATATATATATATGGTGGTGGACTCTCCTGTCATATTTGACATATGAGGGTCAAGCAGCTCAGTTCCTAGGAACCAACAGCCAGACACTAGCTCATATGATTTGATTATAGTGGTGAAGGCTTTGTGCACAACCAGCCACACTTTTTGATGGGTTGAATACAGGGACTTGGTGCAGTACATGCTGCAAGGTCCCCAAACAACCGTCCGCAGGTTTTGAATTCAGAGTTGTCCTTCTCCTAAACTATTTGCCATCCAAGGCTATAGAACCCAGTTTGTCCTGCTATTTATCCATAGCTGGGGGGAGAAGCTGATGATTCATATCTTTCCCAAAGGTCTTAGAATGTAAGTGAATGTAATGGATTTGACTGGAATTTAAACTTGGCTCTCCAATTTCTCAATCTGAGCTGCTATCCACTACTCTACTGTGCCTCATATATATATATATATATATATATATATATATATAAAATCATAATTCATTGAATCAAGAAGAATCCTCAACAGAATGCAGAAAGCACTGGATGGCCACTTTGTCCTATTTTTGGGGTTCATCAGCAGTACGCATCCGCTACTGAGAATTGAACCCAGACCATTATATGATGCAAACATCATACCCATTGGACTGTCCAGTGCTTTCTGCATTCTGTTGAGGATTCTTCCTGACTCAATGAATTAATTATGATTATTCAAATCCTCCTTAATAAATATATATATAAACAGCTTGAACCGGCTTCTAATTCTCTACATGGAGCGGCTTGAGGATAGAAGACGTGACTCATGGGGGCACAGTCCATTGGTATAAGTAGACTCAGATGAGTCACACAACAGAATTTGGGAAGAGCTGGCACTATATTGAGTCTGGTTTATTACCTGTCACTGAGATACGTTGGTCCAATGGGTATGATGCTTGCATCATATTATAATGGCCTGGGTTTAATTCTCGGTAGTGGATGTGCACTGCTGATAAGTCCCAAAAATAGGGCGAAGCTGCCATCCAGTGCTTTCTGCATTCCATTGAGTATTCATCGCAACTTGATGAATTAATTATGATTATTCAAATCCCCCTTAATATATGTATGTATGTATGTAAATATTTTTGTTAAATGGAATATGCAAATTGTGCCTGTTATATTTTAAAGCATTTCTTCTAATTGTCAGATTAATTCAGGTGAAAGCAAGAAATATTTTATGAACTGTGGAGAATTCCTTCATACTTTAAATTCTAATATATGGAAATCAGTTTTTCCTACTTGCCTTGAAGTTAGAAGGCCATAACCATGTGACTGTATCCTGTTTTCATGTGAAGACTTTTTCTTTTTTACCATTTTATAATTGCTTTATTTTGCTATTATCTTGTATTATATTATTCATTTCTTTGGCAATTCCACTTAAAAATGCAAGTCTATTCTATTTAAGAAAACCTGTTTAAATGAATATCTTCTGCCAAAATTCACCATATATATATATATATATATATATATATATATATATATATATATAGCATATATTTTGGCAGCATGTTTTCATTGAGATGTTTCTCATTAAATAAGTTAGACAAGCTTTGTCCACTTATTCTTAATAAGCTCCTCTTATATTTATGAATAGGTTTCTTAGTGTCCTTATTATAGGAAGAAAGAAAATTACCATGTTGATATATGTCCATTGTATTCCTGAGTACTTACGACATTAGCACAATGTCATCTTCAGTGTCTTATTTTGCTAAGACAAAATTGCTGTATTCATCTGAAAATTAAAATTTTACTCCTTTTTTACCCATTCTATGATCACAAAAATAATGTATATGTACAATGGAATGGTGTTTCCATTGGTTCAGTTCTGGGCCGAGCTTTTAGTAATTTCTATATTTCTAGTCTTAAAAATTACATATTTAATAAATTAAAAAAAATCTCCATCCACCTATGATATGTCAATGATATCCTTATCTTAGTCAAGACTATTGATGAAATATATCAACTACAAAAAATATTCTAAAATAATTCTGTCCTTAAAGTTATATACAAACCTTATCATAGTAATAAAATTCTTTTCTAGATTTATTGATAAACACTAATAGTAATAAATTTGCTATCTTCCCATATAAAAAAACTACCAGCATAAATTCACACACTTATCTATAAAAGTGAATGTCTAAATTACTATGAAATAGCAATTATAAAAAAACTAATAAACTGTAAAAATTAACTTATCCACAAAACAGATTTTCTATAGTGAACTAAAAAATATCAAACTCTTATTAATAATCTTCCTTAATTATATTCTCAACGAACAAATAAGATGTTCTATTAAAAGTTTTAATATAAAGCACATAATACTTCCTCAAATAATCCTAAACATATGAATCTTTTATATTGCAATCAAATACATTCTAATTATTGACAAGATGAAAATATCCCAACAAAGACAAATAAATACTAATATATCCACCACAGATACTAGTAAAAAGATAAAATTAATTATAATGAATCCTTCCCACTAATAAACGTGTTGCAAAAAAAACAAAAAAAAAAAACAATATAGATAAATTTAAATGTCCTTTGAGAGACTGTATCTCTAACAGAAAAAATAATATATAAGTTGGTCACACCACAATTACATTGTCTAGAATGTTGAGTTTTCATTTGACTGATGCATCTAACATCTTTCAACATTTACAACAGTATGCCTGTCCACATTCGTAATTTAGAACAATTCTTCCTGAAAATACATCTATACATTTTCATGAAAATAATAAGCATAAAGTAAAAATTCTTGAAGCTATCTATATTAAAAAATTGAAACCAACCCTTAATAAAATTAAATATGAATACTGCACAAATGTTTTAAAATATTTACAGTAGATAGTTTAAAATATCTAGCTTATAACTAATAGTTTTAAATATTTAAAAAAAATAGACATCTCACTAATTTAGTTATCTCCCTTGATGTTATTGCATGTGTATGTTTACATCATAAAATTTAAAAATTGTACAGTACATAAGTTTAGCATTTTTCGCTTCACAAGTTAAAAAAAAAAAATTAATTTTCTGATGAACGTAGCAATTTTGTCTTAACAAAAACAAGACCCTGAAGATAAGTGTTTTTCATTTCACAAATAAAAAACTTAATTTTCAGATGAACACAGCAATTTTGTCTTAGCAAAAACAAGACCATGAAGATGTCATTGTTCTATTGTTGAAAGTACTCAGGGAATAAAATGGATATACATCAACGTGGTAATTTTCTGTCTTCATTTAATAAGGATACTAAGAAATTTGTCCATGAATATTAGAGGATCCTATTAAGAATAGATAGACAAAACTTGTCTAAATTATTTAATGAGACATATATAATATATTTATTTTGTTTGTTTCTTAGCTGTTTGGTGTTACCTTCAGCATCCCAACTCCAGAGTTTTGTAAATAGGCTTTCCAGCAATCACTTCATTCATGTGTCAAGGGGTTAAAAACAACAGGCATTTTGTGGCGATTAATTTTACTGATCAACTTTTCCAGATTATGAATAATTCTTTGCAGACATGAGGAAGTTCCATTAATAAATGAATACAATGATAACTTAAGAGCCTTCATCCTCAAATGTATATACAAAACAAAACATACCTCACATACATCACAACACTCCTAGTTCTATGAAACTCATCATTTATTTCTACCTGCTCTGATGATGATGTAAGAAAGACTATATTTCTTGTACTTCTCTTCTGAAATGAACTTCAGATAATTTCTGACAGAAAATCCTTCTTGCCCGAAAAGAATTATTTGTAATTTGTAAAAGTTTATAAGTAATATTAATTGACACAAAATGTCTGTTGTCTTCAATAATATTTGCCTTAAAGAACATTTGCTGCTTAAATACACAGTATATATATATATATATATATATATATGTATGAGAGAGAGAGAGAGGGAGGGGGTGGTAGAAATACTTCCCACATAATGGTAAGACAGCTATTTTTTGGAGATATATGTGGCAGGTATTTCTGCCACATTTATTTAATATAAATAATGAAAAATAATAGATTAATTTTATTTTATCATTGTCTACATTTTTATTATTTTTATTTTTTTAAATCAATTCACCCCAAGCAAGGTGATAATACCACTAAGATGCAAGGGTCTATTGGGTGTGAAAGAAACTGAGAAGTCTTTAGAAGGAACCAGAAACACAATCATGAACAGGAAACAAGGGATAGACTTCTACTCCTGTTCAAAAAAACTGGAGAGATGTGTGAACCAGATGATAGGTGAATCTATCTACTATTTTAACAGAAAAACTTAAAATTTATTAAAATATACCCATTTTGTTTAATGCTCAACATAAAATATGTATAACTCATTATTTATGTAAAGAAGAAAAAAAAAATTAATTGGTAATAGTTCTTTGAATTTTTACTTAGGATGCGATTTAATATTTGTAGAATCTTTAATACTAAGAATAACACCATTTTTGTACAAAGGTCATTTTCTTAGTATTCTCGCACAATCTCATAGTACTTGGGCACTCAGTGAGGATTGAACTTCTTACATTAATTGATCTGTAAGAGAAGCTATCTAACCATTGTGCTATGGTAGGTGCCCAGCCAGTTTATACAAAGAATTATCAGATGTTTTTCTTGTAAATGTTAGTTCTTATTGACTACAAAATCTGGTGCAGTTTCGATTCACTAGATTACCTAAATGCTATTTAACTGCTTGAATGCTTCAGTGATTTCTTCATTAGTATTAAGAAAAATGCATCAGGCATCACATAAATCCACTGTCAGTGATTCAGCATCAGATGATTGCCTAAAAGAACTGAAGACATTCACTCACTGGTTAGAACATGAAAATGATTTCAAGGCCATTTCATCTTGGAGGATAGTGTTGATGAGTTTAAGTGTTCACTAGTTGTTGTGCACTTAGTGAATTTGCACTGTGAGCAGCTTTTCATATTCAGTGCAAGTTTAAGATTTTTCCTTTGGCCTTAAATCTGGTTCTTCTTTCTGAAATTTAGTTTTGTAAAAGTTTATATTATAGTCTCCCTTGCATGTACCCACCTTCCTATGTAAGGTGTTCTTCATACTACAAAAATAAAAAAAAATAAAAAATCTTCATACATTTTAAAAAATTAAAGTAATATTAAAATGCAAGGCAATAAACCTTTCTTTGATTCACTCCCTCCTTTTATCCTCTTTCCTTTTTCTTTTTTTCTTATTCTTTATCTTCATTCATACCTTCCTCTTCCCCCTTGCTTTTCCTAATTCTGTTTTCATGTTCAAAGGAACTGGTAGATAGTTGATGCTTTAACAGAGGATGAAAAATGTGATACTGAAATCTAAAATTGGAATAAAGAAAGAACTTTCAAAAACTAAGCAAAATATTAAGAAACAGGAAAATGTTGTTAGAAACAAAGAAAAGAGTACTGAACTGTTAGTTAATATCAATCCTCCTATATAGCAGTAAATGCTGGAAAATCTTATCACAGACTTGAGGCAGCAGAAATGTTCTACAGAAGGATGCCGAGAATACTGTAGATAATGTCCATTGCATATTACCCACTTCCAATATAAGGTATTTTTCACATTACCAAAAAAAAAAAAAAAAAAAAAAAAAAGAAACCTTCACCCATATCAAAAAATAGAAATGTTAAAAGCAAGACAGTAAACCCATCTTTGATTCCTTCTCTCCTTTCAACCTCTTTCCTTTTTCTTTCCTTCTTATTCTCTAACTATCCTCCTTCACACCTTACTCTTCTTCCTTGCTTTTCCCAATTCTATTTTCATGTGGAAATGAACAGGTAAGCCGTTGATGCTTTGGCAGTGAATAGAAAATGCAACACTGAAATCCAAAATTGGAATTACAAAAAGCTAAGCAAAGTATTAAGAAAAAGAAAAATTTTGTTAGAAATAAAGAAAAGAGTACTGATCTAATTAGTATTGGTCTTCCTGTATGGCAGTAAAAGCTGGACAATCTCATCATGGATGAAGAAGAGACTTGAGGCAATAGCTATGTTCTACAAAAGAATGCTGAGAATAGCATAGACTACATACACGAGCAATGACAAGGTTCTGGGAAAAATGGAAACAAAAAGGAAACATACAAAAATCAGGAAGCTGAAATCCCTATGTTACATAATGAGGAAGCAGGGCTTGGAAAATTTGACACTCCTAGGAAATATTGAAAGCAAGAGAGAGGGGTGGGGGAAGCAGCAAATAATCTACCCAATGAGCTTGTGTGGGTAGTTAACAGAACAGGGATTGGGAGAGATAGCAAAAGATACAAAGCTTACTAATAAAGACAGGAGAAAGCCATCATCACCTACATCCTGAAGGAACATGGCACATTGAAGAACTGTTATGTCAGTTGTATATCCCCATTCATTAAACTTGTAGGTAATTATTTAAATACGGTGGTGATTTTTTTTTAATGGATTTCTGATAGTTTATACAGAACCATTTGTAAAGATGATTTCCATTGAAATGAAAAAAAAGTTTCTTGATAATATTATTGTTGAAATGTAGATATTTTGCAGAAAGTTGCACTCCCATTTATCTGGACAATCATATCCTTCCCGAACTAGTTTTTATTGTGCAGAATGTATCTATCTTTCTTAGATTTTATTTTTAGCTTCAGCGCTGTCTAGATTGTGTCATTGAGTAGGGAAACATTTTTGATAAGCCAGCAACTCTGCCATGATTGAAAACAAAAGTAGCTTTTCTATTTTTGCTATGATCATATGGTATATCTGGTAGCTCAGCATTTTCTTGCCCAAAATTGCTTCATTTTTTCTTTCTTTCTTTTCTTCTGTTCACTTCTTTGATTTATTCATTGAGCATATGACTGCACCTACTAATTTCAAAGTACCTACCTACCAACTTGCTTGCTTGTAGGTATTTACTACTGTAGCTTGTATCATAATTTGTTTTCAGATACTATACTTTGAATGCTTTATGCAGACACTGTCCTTTATAGTAAGGTCAGTCTTTATAATAAGGTTTAGTCTTTAATGAAATACTGTTGATTATTATAGTCAATATGTGACTGGAAACAAAGGACTATTGATTTAGCAGAGCAGTTTTTAAATTTTTAATCTGTTTCTAAAAGAAAAATTTAAATTCTATAATTTCAACTTAAAATTGTTTGTCCACTTTGATTGCACAATTTTATTTTCCTGGGGTTTCACTTTCTAATCTTTTCTTGTATTCTAACTGACATCTAAAGACACATAAAAGGTGGCTCAAAATGTTTCAAAAAAGCATAACTATGGCTAATAATAACTCCCACTTTCTTGCAACCCTTTTTCTTGAGTTCATTTTCAAAATAAACAAGTTTAGCCAGTGAACTATTAGCTAAATGCCCATTTTCTTTTCAAAATCCTGTGACTTATTTTTTTATCCCAAGCAAGGCAATAAAACCACTAAGGAGTTACTGAGTGTGAAAGAATACAAGAAAAAAAAAAGGACTGTTGAGGAGAGAGAATAATAAAAGAACAGGAATAAAGAAAACAGAAAATAATGATGGACATTACACTTAAATTTTTGAAGATCAAATTTGACTGGGAAGCAATAAGTGGGAAAAGAGTTCCACAAGTGAGAAGTACGACAAGAAACTGTTAGCATACAACTTACAGTTACATCTAGCCATTTCAAGAGTAAAATCTGGTACTGCGCTTAAATCAATAAAATCTATGTACCATCGAGGAAAGTTCATCAGAAGAATTATCATGCAAGTATTTATAGAAAAAGCATAGGGCAGCTACATTACATTATTCTGTTGTCCATATAAAGCTCTCAACTCTCAGATTTAACCCCTCTTTTTTTTTTTTTTTACTTTTTTTGCTTGTTCATATCTTTGCAGTAAATATTTTGTCTTCTCCAGTTCAAGTGAATTCATTGCTAGCATAATTTACCTACTGTAAATTTTTGTTATGTGCTTCTAATGTTGATAAAAATTGGAGTGCATTTTTTGCTCTTAGCAAGACAGTTAACAAGTTATGCCCATGAAAGCACTGTGTAAAAACAAAAATCTCCCTCAGTCCTTTTTGAAATAATGTCTCAGACAGAATTTACTCGAATTGGTTTAAGTGATTTGATTTTTTTTTATTTGAATTTAAATCAAAGTTTGTTTACCAGAATGTTTGCAGCAGTTAGTCTTACTGAATTTACGTCTAATGATTTGCTCATCACTTATGTTTTTTTTTTAATCTTTTTAGTGGGGTTTGTCTCTTAAGGTGTTTTTGATGTTATTTCAAATCTTATATTAACAGTTGTCCTTCTATATACAAAAATCTGCAATTTCCATGAGTCTGCCCATACATCACACCCTCTTAAATATCCATACATTGACTGTTTGAAACCAAATTTTGGGGAGAAGTGCAAACAGGTAAGGGGGTACAAAGTATAGTGTGTTTTACTAGGGTGCATAGCTTAGTACAATAAATTTTGATTCATTTTTTAATGTTTTTTGGTGTTTTTTACAAAATACTCCAACTATTTTAAAAACAATTAAATGATTAAAATAACAAATACTTATTTAATAAAAATGCAATATTGTTTTTTGTATAACTTTAAGTTTTTATATTTCATCAATTTGTGAAATTGAATGAAATATAAAGTTTGTAAATCTTGGCAAAAAATGAACTTCTACAATACTAAATACTGTAAGGATTTCAACAGGCATGAGTGTGTTGAAAAAAAAAATTTCTAGTAATTAAAACATCTCTCAAGCTTTTATTTCTTGATTACAAGGAGAAACTCTTGTTTCAAAGATTGAAATGGGTCCTTTCCTCCCCAGTAGATCAATCATCATTTTTTGTTTAAAGGTATTAAACATTGTAGGCAAGAATTCTGTTTTAATGCATAAGAAAAGTACAGTTTTTTTTTTTTATATATTTTAATTTTAGTCTCAAAACTGGACTTTTAAGTTGGTACCTTGCAATTTGAACATTACTGATTATTTAATGATAATATATTTTTTTTAATCATTTCACCCCAAGCAAGGTGATAATACCACTGAGACGAAAGGGGCTGCTACTGTGAGTGAAAAAGAATGAAAAAACATTAAGAGTAACCATTAACTCAATCCTAAACAGAGATAAACTTTTACTCCTGTTCAATAGACCAGAGAGGAGTGTGAACTGGGTGATTGGCAAACTTCTCTACTCCTATTTAACCAAATTTTTACACCTTTATTTATTATACTTTGTGGCTTATAGCCATATCATGTTGAAACATTGGTTCTTGTATGATCACTGAAGTTAAACAGCATCGAGCGTGGTCAGTACCTAGATGGGTGACTACTTGGGAAAACTAGGTGCTTGGATGTACAAGTTGTGTAATAGAAAACAGCTCGGAATTGAAAATCAGAGAGAGCCAAGTTCCAATTACATTCAGGTTATATTCACTTATGCACAAATACCCTTGGGAAAGGTATAAATTGACTTCTTCCTCCCAGCTATGTGTTAATTAGTAGGACTTGTGTCAATAGATCATTATTATCTCCAAAAAATTCTTACAATCTAAAAATATTTTCTGTCTTTAAATAACCTGCAGAATGTTGATAAGCCATTAAAAAAACGAATAAATCAATCTTTGCACATCTTTTTTTGTATTTTGAGCTTTCTTTTCAAATATAAGTAAATATTAGTAAGAAATTAGTCTAACATTACTTTCTATTTTCACTAAAATCTGGTATGTTTTTTTCTGAGATACTTTTCAGGAAATTTAACTAAACTATTTCAGTTTTTATTTTGCATTTTTAGGAATGTGATTTATTGGATTTATTTCATTTATTAATCTTGTGTAGATTATCACTTGGCCAATTGATTTTATTAACACTAGGTTTGTGGATTTTATCCCTTGGGGCATTTTTTTTCAAATTTTTATTTCATGATTGTTTTTAACTAAACGTATTATAAATTTGATTAGAAATAGTAGCTGTATAATTGGAAATAATTTGAAAGTCTCCATGGATTGTTGATGCACTGTAAGTGTTTGAGTATTGACTCCTTTTCAATGATCTTTGAAAGTTTTTGTCTCTAACCTGATAGTGATACTCATCTCTTTTTGGAGGGTACACTTTTCATAGAGTTTGAATTTAAAGAAGGTTAAAACCACAGTCTACCTACTACAAATAAAGCTTACAAATACAAACAAGCTTTTCTTCAGAATATAATGGCCAATACATTTTTTTTTAAAGATATTAATCCCTTGAATATGTTTTCATACATTTTTTTTAAAGATATTAACCCCTTGAATATGTTTTCAGGCATGTTTATCCAATTTATGCATTTTTGAGGATCTGTTGTGTATAAATCCGATTAGGTGCCAAAAATGCCACATTTGAAGAAAATTACTTTTTTTTTCTCCAGTTATTATATCACTATTGTAATGATTATTACCATGACTCTGGGTAAAATTACTCAAAAAATATATAACATTTCTGATGGTCAAAAAAATTTGAATACCACATTGTATTGTCAAATATCTTGATAGATTAACTCAAAAACTGGGTTAAACCCATAGAAAAATACCTTTTTTGATGATAGATATTTTCCAAAATAGAATAGGGTCATGTTTTTTAAAAGATTTTTGAAAAGATCATACTAACCTGAACATTAGTCATAACAAAAATCATTGCAATTAGTCTTGTGTAGATCCGATTTTATTCATGTATGGAGTGTGGCTAATAAAATATGATTGGGAGACAAAATTAAATGTTTCTTAAAAACTTGGGATGTTTCCCTGCAAATTTGCCAGGTTAATGATCATCAACAACACCAACTAAAATGTTCTGCATATATTTTCTTTAAATAATAATACTAACAAAAATGTTCAACAAAAACACTAAACATGCATCAATCACTATCACAAAACATTACAAATACAGGAAAAGCAGACTGCGTGAATAGATGTCCATTAATTGGGTTAATAAATAAATGATAACGTACCTTCAGAAGATCATTTTCAGTATTATGGTCTTAACAATAGCATAGGGCTAAAAGCCTTTAACCATGCACTATAGTGTTTTCATGTAAAATGGGTAAAACCTCTGTCCTATCACCTGGCAGATCCTTAAGAATGAATTAAATTGAAAAAAAAATGCCTAAAACATCATTAGTGGATGATTCTTTTTTAAAAGAAGAAAAAAAAAAAGTAGCCAATGGATTTCATGACAAGACACTGGTACTTCCAACCTCTACCTACAAATGATAAACAAAATTTTAATAATTGAAAGTTCACACTTTTTAATCATTAAAATTCATACATAAAATTTGATTTAATAAAATATATTATTTCTAATTCAAGGTACATCACTGCAAAAGTATTTTTCTTGGTTGAAAATGTACACTTTGTGATGCAATTTCTCACTTTCATAGCATATGACAATGAAGTTTACACTTTAAAATGTGCATTTGTATGGAGACTTTAAGTTTTCCATACACCATTGTGCAGAAAAACAACAGAAAAATATTCCAAGCATAAGTTATTAAAATAACATTCAAGTAAACACAGTAGCCATATTGTCAAAAACATTTGCTCTCTACTTTTTATGACTCTGTTAATGTTTTTAATAAGTTGTAAGAAGGATAATTGCTTTTTTTTATTTCTTTGTGTTAGAAAAAATGAAAATTCTAACTTGTGAATAGTCTATGCCTTTTGTCTCCCTTGGAATTTCTTTGTTCATCACATTCAGAGAAGGGAATCTGCCATATAAGGTGCTTCAGAATTTTAGGCACGTCTTAGTTTTTAGTTTTTCAATTCTATTGTCTCTTGAAACTCAGCATTAGTGCTTCATGTGTGAGGTGAGGAATTTTGTTTGGTCAGTTTTGCAGAAGAGGGAGAAAATCACTTGGTATGTGTGTGTTAGTGGGGGAGATGAAGAAGCCAGTGCAGTGGATAAGCAGGCTCCCTCTTCTCTCTTCATCTCCAGGTGACTGCTACACCAAACCAGAGAAGACAAACACATATACCAAAAAAAGAAGAAAATCAATATCAGCCCTAATCAATAGATTTAGGTTTGTTTGGGCCGTTTGCTATTTACTGAGAAGTGAGTGGCTATTATATAAAAATAGATAAGAGCAATAATGTGGGTTGGTTTCCTTTCACTTTTGCTCACTTATTATTCATCATTTACTTAATATTTGTAAGGTACACTTGAGTTGGATCTCCTTTAGAAACATTTTGGTAGCCTTTTACATAGCTTTGGGTTTAATCGATACATTTGATATATTTTCTTATATAAAGAAATAATTTGAAATAAATATTTTATGTTGTTTATTCACTTCTCTTTATTTTTGTTTGTTACTTATTTTTTGAATAACTTTTACAATCTTTCTAACCACTTTAATTCTCACCTATACTCCCCCCTCTTTAAGAACTCTATTACCCCCCCCACTTTTTTGTTTTCCCCCTCTTTTCCTTTTTACCCCCCCAACTAATGAATTGATACAATTGAGGGACATAGTAAAATGGGGAGTTATTTAAGGTGAGAAATAAAATTAATTTTCAGTGTACGATTCTTGTTGCTAAGTAACAAGATCTCAAGAAGCAGGCAGCAGTGAAAGGGTAGGTAGCTGGCTCAGTGGATGGGTTTTGCTAACTGAATGAATGAATGACTTTAAATGCATCAGGCTGATTCAGAACAAACCCAGTTAACCGGCAGCTTGCCTGGGTGCTGCTGCTGCTGCTTGTTCTACTGTTGATGTTGTCATCTGCATCATTTCAGGCTTCAGTGTTTGTGCTTCCTGTCTGTCTCTTTTATTGCTCTCCTCACACTGTCATTTCCATGACTGGATTAACACACAGCTGGACCTGCCTCCTTTCCTGATGATAACTGTCTTGTTACAATGACAAAATTATCAACACTATCAACACCAGAGTTATCATTGCTGCTACAGTCACCATAGCAGCTTTCATTGCACTAACAACTTCTCTCACCAGGATAGAAACTATACAAGTGTAGTGTGATAAAACACGCTTTTTCACAGCCCCTGGAATTTTGGTAACGCTATCTAAAGCCCTCCCTCATCTTCTCTGTGTGCGTGTGAAGGCATCTATCTGGGTTTTGTTTGATGCACACATTTGCTTATTTTTTGTACACAGGACACACATGTGATATATAAGTACATATATGCATATCTATTTTAAATTTTAATTTTTCTTGACTTTAAACTTAATGCAAATTTTAAATTGGAGACAGAAAAAAAAAAGTTTCTTTTTCTTAAAGTTAAAAATGGATTTTCCCCGTCTTTTCTAACAGTGTTGTGATTAATTTTTTTTTCATCTTATTGTTAATGATTATCCAATTGGACCAAAATATGTGCAGACATGGAATCCTTCTCTCGTCTACTTGGCCTGCGAGGAAAATTACTAAGCGATGGTTTGTCTAACTTTATATCTATTTTTCAAACACTTCCCTCTTTTATTGCTGTCTCACAGTTGTCCGAGATCACAAGTTCATTTATTTCTTCCCACCCCCACTGCTAATATTACAGCTACCAGTGCCACGTTTTGCTCTTGTTAAAAGTCTGATTTAAATTCTGCTCACCTATTCACCTCCCCCTCCACTGAACTGTGCATGCCCCCCCTAAAAATGCTGCATGCATGTTTGTTTCTACTCCCTTTTTTTATTGGTTTCAGGTGCTAGAATTATATGCTTTTTCCTTGTGTTTCATGTTAAATCCTAAGTTTTGTTTACTGAATATTTAAAAAAAAAAAGATTGTAAATAGACAAGAAATGAATGTTTATTATTTTATTATTATAGATAAGATCTGCTGGCAGTTTTAAAACATTAATTATTCTGATTATTTACCTTTTTGTTAGTTTTTAAAGACATCACAGGAATTGTTAAAATACTTAAAGATTCTCTTAATTGATTTAGGTGAATACATAATAAAACTTTTATTAATAGACTGATATCAGTTTGTAACTTTATATATTTGTAACTTAAACATTTTAATGAAGTCTCTTGATTTCTTAAGAGTGAAATTGTCAATTATTATTAGATTTTGAGTTGTGCTTCTTTTATTGAAAAAAACAACAGAAAGGCGAGAAAAAGAATCTAAAAAAAAAAATACATAATTGATTTCTTTTTTATTATTTTAAATTTTCTTTTATATTTTCAACATAACTTCATACTGAGATATTGCATTTTTTTTAAAAATTTTATTCAGAGTTGAATTTAGTTTATCTAACTACCTTGAACATTTTTAGTAATTTAATTAAGAAATAAAGAATTTTTTGAGAAAGTACATGTTGGCAAATTATCTTTATATTCAATGTAAATTTTGCTCTCTCAGCAATTTTCTGTTTGGAATCTCCTATCCTAATGAATAGCCTTGTTGCTTATAGACTAACCCATTATAAAGCTATCTCTACACCTGACTTGTTTATAGCTTACATTACATCCAGTCATGCCTTTACTGTTGGCCACGCCTTTACATTTGTTTTTATTCAAGTGCTGTTTAATATTTTTCTTCTTGGAAAAATTCTTGATTTACTTCTATATATTTTAATTTATTTAATTTTGAAATGGCTCCATCTATGGCATATAGATGGGTATATATTAATATTATTATTATGTTATAGATGGGTATATATTAATATTATTATTGATTGGGACAGTTAATGTTTACATCAATGTCATACTACAAATTTTATATTATATGTGTCTCTGGACATTGTGGCTGAAAAGTTAGTTATCCATTCTGGTTTCAAATGATTTCTGGCCAAATATTGAATCACTGCTATTTTTAAAATTTTTTTTATTGATTAAGCCAAGTACTTTTCAACCCTTTCTCCCTGTGTGTGTGTGATAGAAATAGTTTAAAAATGTATGCTATGTTTATGGGTAAAAATGCTTAATATCAGGGGTAAAACATATGTAAATATAAAAGTGGACATGAAGATAAACATCAAGAGGCAACAGTCTGTTTAATACTTGAGCGAAAATTTCAGTAAATTTCAGTCCTGTACATTGCGCTCAAGCCTCTTGGTGTTGACCTCAATGTCACACACACACACACACATATATATATATATATATATATATATATATATATATATATATATATAGAGAGAGAGAGGTGTGTGTGTGTGAATATTAGGGCAGTGAACAAAAGCAAAATCAACTGGAATTTGAGCTTGGCTTGACAAGTCTACTTTCCACTTTGGTAACTGTTACATCACTTGCCAATGTTACCCCAGCTATGGGTTTAAATAGCAGGTCAAACTGGGCTCTGTTACTTTAAGTGCCAGCCAGTCTAAGAGATGCAAACTCTGAATTCAAATATGAAGAATGCGCTTTGGAAACTTTTTTTTTACACATTGTGTATCAATTTTAAAGATTGTGGTCAGTTTTACATAGTCAAATTGTATGAGTGGGTAGCACGGTGGTTCAATTCTAAAACTGTACTGTTAGACCTTCATAGTTTGAAAATGATGAGAGAGCCATATACATTTGTGTATATGTATATCACATGTGTTTGTATATTTTTTTGTCTGTAATGTTTTGCTGTACTGCATTTATCTCTCTCACACCAAATGACAGTATCTTTATGATGGTTGTATACAGTTTCCATATATTGAAATGTAACTCCATGAAAGAGCAGAATACAGTCATAATAAATTTTGAGAAATGTATTAAGACTTGCAAATAAATGTATAGTTGTTGTAATGGCTATCGGCATGTAATGAGAAATGAATATTGGTATGAAGTGAGAAATTGAAGAACTGAGTTTGAATTCCAGCTGTATTCTTTACATTCACTTATGCATAAATACCTTTGGTGAAAGTATGAATCCCCCCCCCCCAATTAGTTATGGGTTGAATAGCAGGACAGATTGGGTCCTATAATCTTGGTTAGCACCCAGTCTACTGCAGAAAGAAACAGCAACCTACTGCAGGAAAATTTTCTGCATAGTCAGTCGTGAATAGAAAGAGATATGATTACCCAAGCACATATCATATATGGCACTTAACTGACTGATTAAGACACATGTCTTTCATATATAACTTCATTTTTACAATATTTGAAACTAGTAATTCATTAATTTTTATGTTAGTTTTAGTCAATAATATAATCTTAACTAATGTTGAAAACATGATGATATGGAATCATTAAAATAAAACACCTTTTGATATTTTATATAACAGTTGAAGATTTTAGAAACAGGAAAAACTTCTTTTTTTTTTTTACTACTTTAGTAATGTTCACCCAATACAAGACTCAAGAGCAACTCAAGGTAGAGGGTTATTGTGTGATATTGCATGATCATAAGAAAGGGCAAGAAGTGAAGTTCTTGGAGCTATGCTAACTAGACTCTAAGAGGTCAAGATTTAATTAGTGAATAACATTTCAGAGTTCAGTCGGAAATGTTAGAAGTATAGTGTGGAAGTCGACTTTAGAAGGAACTGGAAACCCAATTGTAAACAGGAAACAAAAGATAAATCTCTACTCCTGTTCAAAAACTGGGGAGGAGTGTGAACTGAACAATAGGTGAACCTATCTACTATATATATATATATATATATATATATATATATATATATATATATATATATATGGGCCAGGAAGTAAAGAACTTCTGTTTCTGTTCATTGTCAGTTGGCTTAGAATTCATTTATTAGCTTTGAGATGCTAATATTTCTTGATAGTTGTAATATTCAACCTTCTTGATCTTGTTCTTGGGAACACAATTTCAGTTGTTTATCTGTTTCTTTTTTTTTTTTTTTTTTGTTTTTTACTGGAAAGTGTGTTTCTAAGTTGAAAGTTTAGCCACTGATCATCTGGGTGCTTTTCTATCATTTATCAGCTTGTAACATTATCTTGGTAATTATCAATCGCCATCTATCCTCTATTTATTTATTCTTTTTACAATAAGCAGTATTGATATAGGTAGAACTTATGCTGCTGTCTTGTATTGATTGTTCAGCTTTTGTTATTGAACAGCTACTTTGGCAGATTTATTCTATACTGTGTAGGTCTTGTGCTGTTTCTTTCTTTCACACTCTGTGTGGGATTGCAAGAAAGTATATTACTTCTTTTGTATCTCCAGAGGTTTTAAAAAGCAAAGAAAAAAATCATGGCGGGGTGGGGAGTGATTGTCTGCTATTATTTGATTTCACTGTAAGTATTTACTAAGCTTAGTTTTGTCTGGCACAAGGCCAAAATTGTAGTGCACTCAGTGAAAATAGAACCTCCTAGAATTCTAGGGCTTGGAAAATCTGATACTCACAGGACAGATTGAGGAACAGAGGAAAGCAGCATGTAACATACTTGATGCGCTTCTGTAAATGGATGGTAGAACAGGGTTTGGGAGAAATAACGAAAAGACAAAACTTAAGCTACAAGGGACATGAAAATGTGGAGAGCCATGATCTTCTATGTCCTGAAGGGACATGGCACATGGAGAGAGAAAGAATTCTAAGACTTCTCTAGACTAGCTTGCTAATTGCTTTAAGATAACCTGCCATGTTAGACTATCATTATAAACAGTTTTATCAGATGTTCATCATGTTTAACTTGCTGAGGTTTGCTTGACCTCTTGACTTGACTCCATCCTTCTTAGTCATCCCCTGGCAGTTGGTAGTTTGGTATTGATAAAGTCTCAGATCCATAACAACTCTGAGTAGCAAATCTGACTATGTTTGTCAATTCTCTTGTTGTAGCAGTAATTTGTTTTGGGAATTAGCTGATCCTAGAAATTTTGGCATTTCTAGCATTGTGTGTGACTCACCATAGATCATAAAAATTGTTATATACCACAAAGTAATACTATATGACTTTATGAATTTAAGCACTGTACTAGATGAGTGACAAGAAGATCTCATCATTTTACATTTGATATCGCTAGATGTAACCAGAATTTCTAGCCTAACAGTTTCTTCTATTGCATTTTCTGTTTCTGGAACTCTTTTGTCACTTCTCGCTTTCCAGTCAAATTTGATCTTCAAAGAATTAAATGCAATGTCAATCGTTACTGGTTGTCTGTCTTAATTCCAGTTCTTTTATTAATCTCTCTCCTTAATAATGATTTTTTTCTCATTCTCTAACAGTGAGTAACTCCTTGCATCTTAGTGGTTTATTGCCTTGTTTGGAGTGAAACGATTACATGTATGTATATGTGTGTCGATGATTAAGCAAAGTTGAATAGTGCCTTTAAGCACAAATTTTTTCCCTGACTATTGAAATATAAATATCTGCTGAATTTTATATACTAACATAAATAAAGCAATTTCTAAAGAAGTGATGGATTTCTGTTTATTAATCTGACAGATTTTATGATTTAAATGTTATTTTTAATGGATACTTAGAGTGTCTACTCAAATATGCGTAGCCACTAAAAATAATGTTTAGGTAATAAAATCTGTCAGATTAATAAATAAAAATCCACTGCTTCTTCAGAAATTGCTTTATGTTAGGATATGGAACTCAGCAGATATGTTTATTTCAAGAGGCAGGGAAAAAAATTGTATTTATATATATATATATATATATATATATATATATATATATATATATATATATATATATATATATATATATATATATATATATATATATATATATATATATAAAAAAAAAGGTAAACTGCAAACATTTTTAGTTAAAATGTGAATTTTTTATTTTAAAATATATATTATAGTCTATTTCCCATAATTTAGCATCAGGGGAAAATAGAGTATAATATATATTTTAAATAAAAAAAATTTCAACCAAAAATATTTGTTGTTTATCTTCTTTTTAAAATATACACTTTTCTCTCATTGGAACAACTATAACCTCTTTCCCCTAATATATATATATATATATATATATATATATATATATATATATATATATATATATATATATATAGTTTTTTGTAATCATTTTACCCAAAGCAAGGTGGGGATGGCGATTGATGTTGCATTTAAATTTTTGAAGATTGTAGTTTCCAGGGAAGCAAGTAAATGGAAGGGAGTTGCACAGGCTGGAAGTGCAAGGAAAACAAACTGTTGGAGTAGAAGTGGCAGTTAAGTTCAACTATTTCAGCAGTAAAAGAGTGGGACCTAGATGTCATTCTAGTAGCACACTTAAATTCACATAGAGAACCAGGAAAAAAATAAAGCTCATCAGAGCAGTTACCATGAAAATATTTGTAGAAAAGACAGAGGGAAGCCACTTCACGTCTTTGCGAAAGTGACTGAAGTCGAGATGCCAAGCCAAGATTGATTACATTGCAGATCCTTCTTTGGATTTTGTCAAGAATCTTGAGATGAATAGCAGGAACACCAGACTAGATATGGCAACAGTATTAAATGAGTGGACAAATGGTTGATTTGTACATGTGCAAGATGGACTCTAAAGAGAAAAACATTTTGGCATGACAGAGTGACCCAACTTTCCTTGCAGTAGATGGAGCTATTGATTTACTGTAATCATTACACCTTGAGTCAGTTGAAAACACGAGACCAAGAAATCTAGGATTAACCATGCTGATGGTGGGCAGGAAAATTTCTGTATGGTGGTTAAATGACAGAAGATTCGTTTTTGAGGCATTAAAATTTACAAGCCATTTCCTGCCCCAGTTATCCACTGATTGAAGTTCCTTTTCAAGAGCAACAACCAGGTTAACTTTGTCAAGTCTGATGGGTTTTCTGTTGAGAAGGTTAGATGATAGTGTCATCTGCATAAATGCCTACTTGAGAACTGATGACATCAGGAAGATCATTGATGAAGATTAGAAACAGCATAGGACCCAGGATAAAACCTTGGGTGACACCTGCATTCATGTGAAAGGATCTGGAAGTGATCCCGTTCAAGACAACCTTCATTTCACAATTTGATAGGGGTGATTAGATTAAATTAAATGATCGTCTTGTTATACCACAGCCCTGGAGCTTACATAGAAGACCAGTTGGCCAAACCCCGTCAGATGCCTTCAAAATATCTAGAGCCAGAGCTTGGGCTTTGCTGCTATTATCAAGAACTTGATATACATATTCAGTGATGGCTATTAGCACATCAGAGGTAGACCTGGCAAAACAGAAGCCATATTGTTTGTCAGAGAGTTGGTCTTGAGATGTAAAATGCTTAACCCTTTCACCGTTGATTAAAGCCTTGAATACTTTGCCAAGAAGCGGTAGGAGACTAATAGGGCAATAATTAGTGGGGTCAGAAGGTTCTTTAGAGTTCTTAAAAACAGGAACTAAAGAGGAGGACTTCCAACAAACTGGAAGGCAGGAAGCAGCAAGGCAATAGTTGTATGGTCTGGAGAGAACTGGAGTCAGCTCGGGAGAACATTTCTTTAGGATGACGGCTGGGATCCCCTCACCTCTACTTGCCTTATGGGAGTCTAATTTAGAAATAATGTCTGAAACCAGTGATGGGGTTATGCACACATCACTTAGTAGAGCCACTGTTCTCGTGGGGGAATCAGGTGTGGGTACTCCAAATGAGTCAAGTGTTGAGTTGGAAGAGAATTTATGAGCAAAGCATTCAACCTTATCTTCTGTAGATGTCAGGACTTTAAATTAATTGGATAGAAGAGGGATTGAGGATTTGCTGTTGTTTAGCACACTCTTGCAGAGCTGCCAGTAATTTCTAGAACTGAACTTGTGAGATGCGATATGTTGTTTCATTTTATCAGCAAACAGTAACTTCACTTCTTTGAGGACATGCTTGCACTTGTTAGGAGCAGAGACAAAGAGACGTCTGTTGGAATCGGCGTGTCTCTCTGGTACAGCCAGAAGAAGTGATTTGTATGGACCTTGGCGGCCGAGCATGCAGGTGAGAACCAAGGAGATGATCGTTTAACTTGGTATTTCCTTGCTGGAATAAAATCATCGATAACAATTTTCACTGAGGAGGAGACCTCAGATGCACATTTTTGAACAGGATAATTAAAAAATTCATTCCAAGGGATGTCACAAAGGAAATCACAGAAAAAATTTCAATCCACTCATTGATAACAGAAAGATATTCTGTTAGTAGGTGGTTTTTGGCTGATGGGGGAGCAGAAAGAGATCTTTACAGACACTATCACATGATGTGAGAGTGTATGTACTTATATACACTTTAACACATACTTGATGATAACATATGTTCAAAATTTTAGTAAAATGTATTTTGACTAAGAGGATTGTTCATTTTTCTAAATCATTACATAGATAGTCATTACTTTAAACTGTATACAGGATTTAAGAATCATCACACATACACACAAAATGTGCATGCATGTGTTTTCATCTTCATTTCTCTTTCTTTCTGATATATGATAGATATCTGTGACAGATATTATTTTGTATTTATGTTATAATTAATATTTTTTGTTGAGATTCACAAACTTTGTTTTGCTCAATTTTTGCAAACCAATCAATGAAATTTGAATAAGCTGATTTGTTTGGAAAATACAAACAGTGGTTTCACAAGGGTGCACAAAAACTGCAAAATAGTGTTTTTGTGCTTTGTGCCCCCTTACATGTTTGCATTTCTCCCTAAAAACTGGTTTTGATCAGTCAATGTATAGTTATTTTAGGGTGTGTGATAGACTAACAGAAGTGAGAGATTTTTATATATATAGATAAAAAAGTTCATCTTGTTATTGGCATGAGAAGAATATTTTATCACTACTGATGCATATAAATATTGCTTTTGTGTCTCTAATGTTTATGATGTTTGCTTTTGTGTTTAGGTGATATATTTAAGTAAGTTGTTATTTCTTTTGGCATTCTACTTGTCTTTATTTCAACTGTTTTTATTGACTGTACTTGGTAGAAGAAAATGTCTCTTTTCTAACAAAAGATTCAAAGCATATTCTTTGCCTGCATGAATGGTTTCTAATGATATATCAACAACATTGATCAATAATCTAAAGATAATTAAAATCATTACTATTTATTCTTTTAATATTGACCTAAAAGTATTATTTAAAAGCTGAGATTTCTCTTGGTTCTCAAATGGATTTGGCATTATTCTCAGAAGGAATAGTGTAAGAATAAAGGAGAGGAATAAAAAAAACAAAAAACCCTTCATTTTGAGATTTGAATTTGTGTCAAAGGGAATTGCTTACTAGGATAATTCTTTTTTGTTTTGTTTTTTAACATTCTTGACATAATCTATGTGGCTCTACTATTTCTGCTGATTAGAAATTTGTTTCTGCCTAAGAAGCTCAGCTAAGAAATAATTGAAAGATTTTTTTTAGGCAGAATTTTTCTTTTAATTTTTTTTAATTTTTTTTTTTTTTTTTATTGTTCTGTATTTCAATTTTACATATCTATGCATAACTTACATATGAACATAAGCTTTTAAACTTGGATTGCAGTTTCCTATAAGACAAAATATGTGTTTTATTTATTTGATAATTGAGAACTTACTAAAAATATTTTCTCTCATTCTCCCTGACTTTGTCTTTTAGAAAATATTTTAATTCTTTTATATTGTATCATTTAAATTTGGGTTGTAGACTTAAGAGAAAGTTTAAAAATGAGCTTTGTTTATTGAAGATTATAACATTTTACTGGTAAAACCACTTACATATTATCTAAGATCATCTTATTTCTTATTGGGAAGGCAATGAAATGTGTTTAGTTTTGAATAGGTATACACTGTAATTATTAAAAAAAAAATTCTGTAAATACTAGTTTTTGAAGAGAAGAATGAAATGACTTAATATTTTGCTTTTTGTCTGTTATCCATAATTTTTGTTTTTAACTTGAAAGAAATAAAAACTCAAGTTTGTGTAATTAAATCAATAATTTATAAATTTTTGATCAAAATGATACTGTCATTGATTGCACAACCTCATTTTATTTATTTATTTATTTTTTTTATTGCTATGTACTTTTTCTGGAGTTAACAAATCATTTAGAAAAAAAAAACATTTAGGATGACCATAAATGTAACTTCAAACTTTTTTTTTTTATAGTGTATGAAAATTTATAGTATTTGTGCAGGTTTAAATTGTGGTTAAAAAAATGGAAAATAATGCGTTTATGCAATCATATAGAAAAAAAAAACAGGACAACCATAAATGTAACTTAAGATATTTTGTGATACAGTATATGAAAATTTATAGAATTTGTGCAGATTTAAATTGTGATTAAAGAAAAACAAAAAAAACAAAACAAAAACAAACAAAAAACACTTTGCAACATTTTCTATATAGCAACACTTAATGAAAGAAAAGTGATACAAGGAGGAGAATGATTGTTATCTTGATGATTTCTTCCTCCTTTAATTTCATAAATGCCCCCCCCCCCTGCACTACAGTGCAGGCCACTGCTTTGTAAAAATCATTGTTAGGCTTTTTAATTTCCTCACATATTGAAGTATGTATTTCCTGTTTCTATGTACTGCAGGTGTAATGAGTCTGAGCAAAAGTCATTACTTCTTGTATCAGTGTCTATATAGCCTGAATATGAATTCCATCTTGTTTCATCCTTTAAGGTTAACTAAAATCTGAGCCTATTCTTTGTGCAATGTTATATCTTATGATATATTGCTTATACAGCTGTCAAAATTCCATTGTCTTGTCTGCCTGTCTATTTTTGTGACATTTTAACATAGAAATTGCTTCATGGGGGCATTTTTATGGCATACGTTTTTTAAAAAAAAATTAAAACTTATGTCACTTAATAATGAGGAAAGAAAGCTTACAAAATTTGACACTCATAGGACTTATTGAAGGCAGGAGGGACTGAAGAAAGGAGTGTATAACCTACCTAAAAAGCTTGTGTAAATGGTTGGTAGAACAAGAATTAGGAAAGATAGTGAAAAGACAACATTTTTTAATAGTTATAAAGGACAGGAAATTGTGGAGAGCCATGATTGCTCATATCCTGAATGTACATGGCACATAAAAGAATTGCTGTTCCATTTCTTATAGTCTGAGACTTTCAAAATCTTTGTGGAAGTTCCTGTATTGTGTTGCTACAAAATCATCTGCATTTTGTTATAACTCTTTTTTTCAAAAGAAATCTTTGTTTCTATCTTGATGTCTTATTATTCATTAATGATAGCTGCAGATAGTAATACTTTGAAATTTTCTCTTAAAATATTTCAGTATGATTTCAATAGATAGAGTATTGAAATAATATCTATAATTTTGTACATATTAATTTCAGAAGGCCTATTAAAAATCTTTTAGAAGGAAAACTTCATTTCCAACTTATAAGAAAACATGCCTGTCTTCCCTCTGTCTTTTCTACAAATATTTTCATGGCAACTGCTCTTGGCAAGTTTTTCACCCTGGTGCTCTGACTACATGAATTTAAGAATATTACTAGATTGGCAACTGGGTCCCACTGTTTTACTGTAGAAATAGCTTACTTATAAACTGCCACTTTTACTCCAACAGTTTCTTTTCTTGCACTACTTGTGGAACTCCCTTCTGTTTTTTTGCTTCTTTGATAACTACAACCTTCAACAATTTAATTGTTTGGTGTGTTGTAATAGTAGTAGTAGTAGTAATAATGATAATAATAATAATATTCTTCTTCATCGTTGTCGTCACATATTTATGAACAAGTGTGGTACATTCTGTAACATTTTCCAAACAGAAATCTCTGCAATAAATCAGATAAAACCTGTCTTCCTTTCCTTTCTATTTTGTTTTTATTTTACTATTCTGTATCAATTTGCCTGGATGGAAATTTTCAATTATTGTTTGCTTCTTAGCTGTCCTTGAAAAAATATACAACTTGAAACTGCTATTAGTAAATAAATCTAATTAAATCAGTTCCCGTTGGTTTGAAACTTTTATGGTTTCAGTCTACTATGAATCCATTATTAGAATATTTGCTTTTAAAGTATAATAGAAGGGTAAAATCTAGTCATTATTATTATTATTAGTTTTTATAAACTTGGAAGGTATGAAATTGTTAAGAAAAATATATGAACCTTTAAGTTTCTAATGAATTTTTATTCAGTGCACTAACCATATGTGAGGTTCGACTATTTTTTTTTTTTTTTAAATAATCAAGTAGTTTGAAGAGTAGATAATTATGGTTGCCTTCACCAAAGGAATTATTCTTTCCTTGCTTAATTTGTTCATAAAGTCTTAATCTGTAAATTATTATTGATTGAAACAAAGCTAAAATTTGAACACGGTTATCATTCTGTAGGCAAAACTGGGTCTGATAGTATCTCTAAAATTTAAAGCTTGTCTTACTAGCATTTCAGCTCAAACAACTATTGACTATGTTTTTTTTGTACTGATATTCTGTATATTGCTCTGTATTATTTTGGTTTTTATTAATTTCATCCTAAGCAAAGCAATAATGCCACTAGGATACAAGGAATAACTGATAGTGAAAGAGAATGAGAAGACTTTAGTGAGAAGAAAAGAAACAAAAACTTAAATGCAACACTAATCACTATGTTTGGTGTTCCTGAATTTTTGAAGATGGCAGGGAAACAATACATTGGAAGAGAGTTTCAAGAAAAGAAATTATTATAATTGAATATAAGGTTGCATCTAGCTAGTTCAACTGTACTTGTAGCATGCTTAAATTCATGCAGTGAAGGAACTAAGGAGAAAAGCTCATCAGAACAGATGCCATGAAAATATTTGTAGAAAAGGCAGAGGGAAGCCATGTCACATCAATGAGAAAATGACTGAAGTTGAGATGACAGGTCAGGATCAATTACATTACAGACCCTTATCTGAATTTTGTCAAGAGTCTCGAGATATATAGTAGAAGCACTCAGATATGGCAGCAATATTCAATGTATGAACAAATAGTAAATTTATAAATGTGCAAGATGGATTCTGATGAGAAAAATTGTCTATCACAACATAGTGAGTCATGTGACTGAGAAACAAATAAATAGGTCTTTCTCCTTATATTTGCTTCCTGTGCTTTAAAGAATCTGGTTTGTTCTCTTGAAACTTTGCAATGTTTTCTTTTTTTTTTTCCTGCTATTAGACTCCTTGATTAAAGTAGATGAATTTTTAATGATGAGAAATTGGTCATTGCACAAATCAAACTTCCAAATTGTTCACTTAATTTAATGTGTAATAAGGTCACATGTCTAGAGCACCCTGTGAGAATTGAACCTCAATAGTAATGGTCTTTAAGATGAACTTGATAACTAACCCTCAGACTTGTTGGTAGTGAAGTGAATGCAAATACCTAACATTTTTGTTTGATAGGAGCAATGCTGACAAATCAAATTAAACCCATTCCTTAAAGATGCTTGTACCTAATGCTGTCAGTTATTGTTTTTTTTAAATCAATTCATCCTGAGCAAGGTGATGATGCCACTAAGACACAAGGGGCTACTGGAAGGGAAAGAGAATGAAAAACTTTAGAAGAGCTTGGAAACCTAATCTTAAACAGGAAACTAAAGATAAACCTCTACTCCTGTTCTAAAGACTGGGAGGATTATGAATCTATACATTTTTTTTTTTCTTTTTGTACGTCTAGATTTGATATTTGTTTTCATCTGAGCTAAGCTATATAAAAAGCAGTATCCTGGCAACAGCGGCTTTATCTTGTATCCAAGAATTTAATTTCTTCTTTGCTAATTGCTTCCTTTATGATGATGGCATTACTGAATAAGTAGACCAATTCTTGCATGGAAGAGCCTATCGCATTGACTGCATGGTAATCTTGGTGGAGTGTGATCTTGGATTTTGTTAAGCTTTTCTCATTTGACTTTTTCTTTTTCTCATCTGGAAGCTTCAAAGTGTTTGGTTCCAATGGTTATGGAACACTGCCAATTGGTACAGTCTCGGGCCTGTGTTTCAAATGATTTAGGCTCAAATCCTGTGGCTTTTAGTGTTGTTTTGAGTTGGTCCTTGTATCTTTGAAGAGGGCAACCTCATGGCATTTTTCCTGGAGTGAGGTCACTGAATAAGACTTTACTTGGAAACCTTGGCTCTTCATTTTTACTACATGTTGTGACCATTGAAGGATCATGATCAGTGATTTGATGCTTTGGCTGTTGGCTTTTTCCAGGATATTGGTCACATAGTATTTCCATTTGATGTTTAAGATTGAACAAATCTTTTGCTGTTGAAAGCGTTCTAATTTTTGGAATCGTGACACTATGAAGTCCAGGATTTGCAGCTATATAGTTGAAATGACAAAGCAGTATGTATTCAAGTAATATTGCATTTATAAATTTGCAATCTTCTTGCAATCTAAATGAATACAGGTCATATGTATAGTCTCTTTAAGATTATAACACACGCGGAACTGATATTAAACTACAAACAAAAAATCCTGACCATAAATATACTCCAAACCCAGACTGCTTCCTCCGGGATAAGATACCTTATGCCCCCACCAATTGCTAACACAAACCCACTCTCATTAACAAGGTGCCGACTAGAGGAAGACTGACTTTGAAAATAGATTTAGAATGACGCTCCGAGACAAGCACTTAGAGGCTGATGATAGTCGTGTGAAGAACGGTTTGAAATAGACTATATCTATGTTGAGGTATGTTGAGCCAGAAATATATTGTATTTGGACGGGGGGTGAGATAATAGTGATTTAACCCATATTTATGAGGAGAGAAGAGGTGGATTCATACCTTTCCTAAGGGTATTTGTGCATAAATGAATATAAAAAACCTAATGGGAATTGGAACTCGGCTCTCCAATTAACAATTCCAAGCCATTATCCATTATACTGCCCACACATCCAAGCTAACAGTACCTGGTATTCCCAAGCAGTCACCTGCCTAGATACTGACCGGGGTCTGCATTGCTCAACTCTGGTGATTGTACTTTGAAATAGCAGAGCCAGGTCAATTAAGATGAGAATTTTTTTTTTTAATTTATCCTTCCTTTGACACAAATTCAAAGCTCAAAATGAAGGGAGATTTTTGTTCTTCGCCTTTTATTTCTATTATTGCAATGGTAATGCCAATAGGGAAGAGCTTAAAATCCATTTGAGAATCAAGAGAGAAAAAGTTAACTTTACACTTAAATACCATATATACTCGTGTATAAGATGACTTAATGTACAGTGTGACCCCCTCCCCGAAATTCTTTGCATGAATTTTAACCCCTCCAAAAAAAACTTACACGTGTATAGTGCAACTGGTCACCAAAAATGAATGAATTTTAACCTCTTCAAAAAAATTACCCACTATTTTTTGCATAAAAAAATGATCATAAAAACTTACACTATACTCAAGTATATACAGTAATGACATACAATGCAAACAAACATCTGGGTCAATGTTAAAAGAATAAACAATAATGATTTAAATTATCTTTAGATCATTGATCAATCTTATTGATTTGAAGTTTATAGCTTTAATAACTTCTCTATATATCCTCTTTGGTATTCCAATGTTTATCGACATTAGTAATGGTTTTTGCTTACGACATATCTGTTGATATTAAAGTGACAGCTGATGATTGTTGTTTCATCCACCACTACAAGCATTATAAAATATGCACTGTTAAATTCAATTTATAGAGAAATGAAAAATCTAGTTTCTTTTGAGTGAATAAAATTAAAAAAGATCAGTTCATAGGCTTAAACTATGATTTGTTGCCCTTCCCTGTAAAATTTTTTTTCTTTCTTTCTTTTTTTTTTTTTTATTACCTTTCTTAATTTGAATGGCAGTGTTAGGAAATCCTTTTTTCTCCACTCAATCGGATTATAGGTGTTTTATTCTGAGTTCAAACTTCTGGCATTGACATGCAAAGCCACTTAACTAAATGAAATTGCTAATGAAACTTTGCATCTATTCTCCTTACACTGCTTTCAATAAAACCATTCATTATGATTCATGAGGGTAACTTCAGCTTCATAAATAACTTCAGAAAAATTCATTTTGTGTGGTGATCTTAATTTGAAAAGTCGTTGACTTCTTCATTCATGTGGAACAGTCTTTTTTGTTGCTAAGAAAAGAGAAACAGAGAAAATTGTTCAATAATATCCATTAGTGATATTCCTGATTGCATGAAGACTTTTGGTTTCTTTATTAGATCAGTTGTGTTTTCTAAACAAAGAAATATATCTATATGTATTTCTGCTGAATGACTTTCAACAAATCTCTCTTTCTTAGTATATATTCTCTTTATTTTCTGACTTTAAGCTTTTCATTCACATTTGTACTTGTTTCTTTTTATAAAAAAAAGAATGCTTATAAACCTTTTGTCATCTTTGGATTCATCAGATTTTTTTGACCAATTTAACCATCTTTCCAAACATGATGAGTTTTATTTTTTATAACAATAATAACATTACTTTGACTTATTCTGATTTAGAAAATAGCTCCAGTTTTTTTTTTTTTTCTTGTTGCAAATTCTTGCAATAAAAAAAAAATCCTACTCTGTCACTTCAGTTTTAGCCAATTAGTTGCACATATGACTCACCTTTCAGTTTCTTTGGTGCAAAGTAATAAAAGTGAATGCATGGGGGGGTGTATTGGATAATGGCTCAGAAGGAGAAATCAGAGAGCTGGAATTTAATCTTCGTTTCATTCACTTACATGCAAATAACTTGGGGAAAGTTATGAATCCATCTCTTCTCTCCCCAGCTATGCATAAATAGCATGACAGACTTGGCCCTTGGCTGGCAACGAGTCTAGGAGAAGGAAACTCTGAATTCAAACCAGCCTGGAGAGGGTTGGGCTCTGCAGGCTATCTTTCCGAAGACATACCACTATTGCGATGGCTGCAGTCATGTGGTGACCGTAATGTGGTATGATGCTCGTGATTGAAGAAAAGTAGTTGTAGTAGTAATAATAATATTGGTCCTGAAGATAAGAGCATTATTGATGTTTCAGTTAGGATTATTTGCTAAAAAAAATGTTAGGGACAAATCGAATCAAGATTAATTTTTAGATTTAGATATAAACACTGTTTTGTGTGTTATTTAATGAATACTTTGTCAAAGTTATACTAAGATACTATAAAATTAAATGCAATAGTTAAATATAGGGAAAATAATAAACAATATTTAATCAAAAAAGGTGTACTGAATTTTTAGTAATGTTTCTGTATTTTATTTTTCTCATCATCTTGCAGGATGCAATTAGCAGTGACTTTGGTTGTTCTTTAACAAGACATGTTCAGGAAAAAAAAATAATGAATGAAATTGAAGAATTGGAGGGAAAAAAAAAAAATAATGAATGACCAGAAAAAAATTGAAGAAATTGAAGAAGGAGAAAGTAGCAGGTCCAAAAGATACTTAGCAGGTCCAAAAGAACATGTTTGAATTCTGACCAGAAAAAATAATGAATGAAATTGAAGAATTGGAGGAGAAAGTAGCAGGTCCAAAAGATACTTGAATTCTGACCAGAAAAAACATGTTTGAATTCAGGACCAGAAAATAATGCAAATGAAATTCTGACCAGAAAAAATAATGAATGAAATTGAAGAATTGGAGGAGAAAAAGTAGCAGGTCCAAAAGATACTTGCAACATGTTTGAATTCTGACCAGAAAAAATAATGAATGAAATTGAAGAATTGGAGGAGAAAGTAGCAGGTCCAAAAGATACTTGCAACATGTTTGAACTGACCAGAAAAATAATGAATGTTTGAGAAATTCTTGCAACATGTTTGAACTGACCAGAAAAATAATGAATGAAATTGAAGAATTGGAGGAGAAAGTAGCAGGTCCAAAAGATGCAACATGTTTGAATTCTGACCAGAAAAAATAATGTTTGAATTCTGACCAGAAAAAATAATGAATGAAATTGAAGAATTGGAGGAGAAAGTAGCAGGTCCAAAAGATACTTGCAACATGTTTGAATTCTGACCAGAAAAAATAATGAATGAAATTGAAGAATTTAGCAGGTCCAAAAAATAATACTTGAATTGGAGGAGAAAAGGTCCAAAATGTTTGAATTCTGACCAGAAAAAATAATGAATGAAATTGAAGAATTGGAGGAGAAAGTAGCAGGTCCAAAAGATACTTGCAACATGTTTGAATTCTGACCAGAAAAAATAATGAATGAAATTGAAGAATTGGAGGAGAAAGTAGCAGGTCCAAAAGATACTTGCAACATGTTTGAATTCTGACCAGAAAAAATAATGAATGAAATTTTGAATTCTGACAACAAATGACCAGAAATTAGCTAAATTATTCGAGTAGCACAAATTCTATTTAAATATAAAATGAACTGATCACTGTTGAAAATATTAAGTGGAAATCTTAGATTCCAAATCTATATATCCTACAATTTCAAAATTGATCTTCCATTTGGCTAATCACTTGTAAAGCAAAAGGTATTTTTGTGATCATCATATTAAATATGTGCAGGGTAAATTAAGAATATCTATTTGACTTTCTTTGTTGGCTTACAAGTGAAAGCATTTAAAAATTTGAACAATAGAGAAAGGAAAAAAAAGTCTGTGACATTGTAGCACCTATAAACATCTAAAATTTTTCATGTTTGTCATAAAGAAGATGAAAGTACTTACTCAAGCTCTTTCAAAATCAGAAAAAAATACTTTAATATTTCTAAAAAAATATCCAATAATGTAAGAACTGTTTTTAGCTGTTTGATGAGTTTTTTTTTTTCTAAACTATATTTTTGTTTTAATCATTTCACCCCAAGCAATGCAGTAAAGCCACTAAGACACAAGGGTTACTGAGTGTTAGAGAATTGAGAAGCTTGTCTGAATGGAGGGCGGAGCTTGTGGGCGAGGGTCACAGGAACAAGCAATGCTAAGGGATAGAAGGTTGTGGAAAGCTATGATTGGTTATGTCCTGAAAGCACATAACACATAGAAGAAGAAAGAAAAACAATTTTTTGAATTATTTGCAGTAATCTTACATTTCGCATATTTAGTTTAGGTTTATTTTTTAAACTTTGGAAATGATTCAATATTCACAGTTATTTAAAAAAAAAAAAGAAAATTAATCATTTCACCCCAAGCTAAACAATAAAGCCACTAAGATGCAAGTGTTAGAGAATATGAGCAAAAAGTACTATTAAGCAGAGAGAACAATAAAAGAACAAAAATTAAGATGAGAGTTGATAATGATTAATTAACATTGTATTTAAATTTTGAATATCAAACTTGACTTGGAAGGAAGAAGCTGCAAGAGAGTTCTAGAAGTAAGAAATGCAATAGAAGAGACTGTTAGCTTATGGTTACATCGAGCCATTTCAATTGTAAAATGATGAGACTGTGCCGCCAATCTAGTACTGCACTTAAATTCATAAAGTCTAGGTACCACAGTGGAAAGTTCATCAGAATAATTACCATGAAGGTATTTATAGAAAAAGCATAGGGAAGCTATATTATGACAGTGGGGATGTGACTGAAGGTGAAATTCCAGATCAGGACCAATAACATTGCAGATTCTTTGGATTTTATCAAGAATCTCTAAATATATAGCAGAGGCACCAAACTAGATATGGTTGCAATTTTCAAAGCAAGCATGAATGGTAGACTTATAAATATATGATAGATTCTGGTGAGAAAAATGAGATATTTATAAAACAGGTGTTTTTACCAAGTGAATTCTATTATTTTGAGGAATTAAAATTTAAAGTTGAGCATCTTTTTATCGTCAGTGTTTTTTCAATGTAGAATTGTAACTGACATTTATTGTATTTTGTTCCCTTTATTCCATTAGTAAATCTGAAGAAGTCTTTTTGAAGGACAAAATATATAACATAGGATTGTTTTTCATATTAGTCTGATATATAGAGTTGTATATTATATTTCTATAGATGTTATATTTAGTGGATATTCATGCTTGAGAAGACATCTTTGTTTTTTAAATAGTATAATTGATATCTACCAGTCTTGGTTTTTCAAGAATCTTTAGTTTAGCATTAGTCACATAAGGTGTTTTGTTACCCACAAATTTTAAAAGTTCTCATAATTCCTAATTCTCAACTTGTTTCTTTTGCTCCCTCCAACTACTCTCCTGACTCAGTGAGAGTGTGGAGCTTGGTGGGTGGAGCAGTTGTAGCTCAGTTTTTGTGGGAGGCAGATGCTTGGGCACTGTCTATTTTCAGAAATCTGAAGTGACTAACAAAGGGTTAATAAAAAAAAAGAAAAGTGCCCTTCTGTAAGGTTCAAACTTGCATCACCCTTATGTAGGGAAATCTACTATATAGACCAATGTACTTTTAGATTGATTGGTGATGAAAAACTTTCACATCAAAGTAAGGTTGAAAAACTCTTATGAAGAAAAGTGCATCTCTTGCAAAGATTATTTGAAACCCAATTTTGTTAACTTTATTTTCATATCTGAAGCTTAAACAAAGTAATTTCTAAAGAATTAATAGATATTTTTAATTTATAATCCAACATTATTTTTTATTGCTATATATGTTATATTTGATGGATACATGTCTTTGAATAGGTATCTCTGTTTTGTTTAAGTATAATTTTTACCTACCAGCCTGTAATTGAGGAACTTTTCTCAGCTGGTTAAATAAGTTTTTTTTTTGTTTTTTTTTTTTCAAAGTATTTAGATATATAAGAAACAAGCGTATTTATCAAGTGAATTACAACCATATCATATTGAAACACCAGTTCTCATTTGATCACTTAAGTTAAGCATCAATGATCTTGTTCAGAACTTAGATGAGTGACTGCTTCGGAATACTTGTGCTGTATGCTTGGGTATGTGTGGGTGATGTGATGGATAGCAATGCAAAGAAAATCGACCCTGCCTCAAATGTCTTTTGCAGATCAATCACTGGGTGTCTCAAGCCAACAAAAGTAGATGACCTCTACTTAGTAGCATTGCTCTTCCTTACATCAGAAGAACAGTCCACTCCCAACTTGAGAAAGTTGAAGCAGGAAACTGACCCTCATCATCCACTCTACAGTTGTGAACTAATGACTCAAGTCAAAACACAGTTTTCTACATTCAGTTGAACCATTGAACAACAGCTCTGAGTGAGTGTCTGTCTCTGTGGTGCAGCCACTTTAAAAACATGAAATCCCTCCCCACTGACTCCAGTGATGCCTGACACTTCTGGTCCTGCCTGAATTGTCTCTGAGCAGCAGTTGGTTGTTGTAGAGCCAACCTTCAGAAATGGAGATATGTCACCGATGATGATCCCAACTGACAATGCGGGCAGTTACAAACTATGGAGCATCTTCTAGTTTGTCCCTAATCTTGAAGATTCATACACAATGAATGACCTTGAGTCCTTAACACATCAGGCAAGGCTCCATATGCAATACTAGATGAGTGTAGTGTAGTCATTCTATATAGAAGAAGAATAGATAGCAACTCAAAATGAGAAATTCTGAGTTCAAATTCTAGTCAAGCTTGTTATATTCACTTATGCAGAAACACCCTTGGAAATGTTATAAATCCACCTCTTCTCCTCCTGGTTAATTAGTAGCACTTGTATGTGGAAAAATAATTGTTACAGGTACATGTTCTTTCACTTTCAAGATATTCCGAGTTAGTACAGAAGAGGAAGGCCCACCAAACCACATAACAATGCCAAAATGAACTCTGACAAGAATTGAGGCATCTGAGTGCACATTCTGCTGTAATATTCTATGATGACCCAGTGAATCTTGTTATTTTAAGGAATGGTTGGGATAACAGGAGAAGTACTCATATTACATTCATGACCACCATCATCTGCACCACTACAAACATTGTTATTAGTTTTTAATTATAATTCAAATGAACTCAAATGTGAGTGAAGTGCATGTCCCACTGATTGGCTGCTGGGGGATTTTTCTACCGCATGCTCTACATCTTCCTGCTGAAAGGTTGATTCATTTAGTGCCTGATGTTCTTCAAACATTCTCTTTATCTCTCTCCACTCTGTGGGGTAATTTGTTACCCAACATCTAAGGTTATTAATGGCTTCCATGTCATATGCTGACATTGAAGACAAGCAAAAATGGAAAAACACCCAGGCAATGTACATTAAAGTACATTTTTAATTGTCTGAATCCTTCCTTAAAGTAGTAATTTCCACACTTGGAGCACTTGTTGAGTATAGTTTTTTTTTTTTTTTGAGACAAGCACTGCTGAATATTGATCTTGGTAATTTTTTTTGTTTGGAGTGGAAAGGGAAATGAAAACTGAATTTAATTTTAGGTAAAAGTCTACTCCGCTGTATTTATTAATTTGTATAATATGAAAAATATTACTTGTAAAATCTATGCTACCTGCCGAGTATATAAATATGTAGGTCTATTTTAACAGTTTCTTTTCTTGTACTCCTCACCTGTGAAACTCCCTTCCGATTTCTTACTTACTACCTTCAAAAATTTCAATGCATCATCAATCACCATCTTCTGTCTTCTGAACCCTGTTCAATTATTGTCCCTTCTCCTTACTGAAGTCATCTTATTTTCTTTCACTCCCAGTAATTCCTTGCATCCGAGTGGCATTATCACTTTGCTTGGGGTGAAATGATTGAAAAGAGCAACATGAAAAAAATAAATAAATAAAAAGAAGCAATCTACAGAACCTCAGTACAAAAAATTAGTGTGTAGTTGTTTGGGCTGAAATTACAGTAAGACAAGACTTTAAATTTTGTAGATACTATCAGACACACACACACACACACACACACAACAAAAAAAAAATGTCGCAAAAGTGTTCAAATTTTAGTTTTGTTTCAATCAATAATAGTTTACTGATGTGCCCAGACCAAGACTACTTTCCTCACTAAAATCATTCTCATTCTCTTTCACGCCCTATACCCTCACCCCCACCCCCTGCATCCCAGTAGTATTATCATCTTGCTTGGGGTGAAATTATTTAAAAAAAAAAAAAATGTGTATATTGTGTTTTAGTCTATGCAGATGCACTTGTTCCGTTTGTTTCAAATTATAGTTTAATTTTTAGTTTTTATTCTGATATTAATGTCCAGTTCTCACATTTGGTGAATCTTTTTCAGTGTGGGAGAACCTTTCTATTTCAGCTGGCTGGACATTGTGATTTAACCTCTTTGACTTCTCTGCTTAATTCTATTATTGAACTCGGAATGTCCATCTGATTGATACATAATAAATGCACTCGGATGCTAGATGATTAGCTTCAAGTTGTTTCTTCATGCAATTTATCCTCACATTGATTTCATGAACCATGAAATCATTTAGTCTACACATTGATCTTGTGACACTATATATGACCAATATGACATATGACCAATAACCAAAAGTAATAATTGTATGAACAATTGATTCTTACAATTACTTGATCTTTTTTGGTGATAGTTGCATATAATATTTATGTAAACTGATGATAATGTTCCTGTTGTATTAATTCTAGAATATCATTTACTATGTGCTATATCCCTTCTTAGGGATATATTCTGCTGTAGGGGAAAGCTGGGTTAACTTTTATCATTAATATTGATATCAATTATTATTTAATAATTTCATTTAATTAATAAATCATTCTATGGAGATGCTTAAAAAGTCTCTGTCTTTCTAACCTGCATTTTAAAAAGTTATCAAAAGGATACTTTTGTTAATCATAAAACACCTATTAAAGAGAAAGTTTAAATATTTTAAAAGAGCTACAAAATGATGCCTTTCACTATTACTATGACATGTTTGGACAAGTTACTTTTCTTAGTTCCAATAACTCAGACCTTTATGCCTTGTTCACATTTGTAAGCCATCCCCATTCCCTTGTTTTCCACTCAAACAGCTTCTTTTCCATAACTGTTACTTTGTGAAACAAACTCCCAAGTGAATGCTTCCTTGACATCTAGAATCTTGGTTTCTTTAGGTCCAGGGTCAGCCAATATCTATCCTACCATCCTCTTAATACTCTCTTACTTTCCCCCTTCCCTACAATATCACTCAGTAATGCTCTACCTTAAGCGGCTCTTGGGCCTTGTATTAGGTAAACTATCAGTAAATAAATAAATAAATAAAAGATACAAATTTTAATAATAGTGATTAAAAAAGGACATGAAAATAACAAGAAAGAACAACATTTTTTTTTTTATTCCTTGTTTTGATGTCTGTTTTAATCGCTATTATTGAAGAGAAAGTTGCATTGTTCCATATAACCTATATGTTGATTTATTTCTGCCTACAAAATATGAAACATATTCTTTATTTTTATGGAATTATAAATATTTAGTCAAGCAACTTATTCACCATTGGTAACATTTGCTTTTCTAAGACAGATTGTTAATCGTCTTTGAAAAATTCCATTGATGATAGGATTCTGTCAGTTTCAGTTGGTTCACTCAAATATTGTGGAAGGATTAATATGTTTACACTTACTTTAATTCCAACTAAGTACCTTCTAGGGATTTCAGTATTGATATAAGCTTTAACTGATTCTAATGCATTGTCTGCAGAATTCTGTTGCATTTAAATCTTTGAAATAAGCTTCTACCTTAAGAAAGATCGAAAACTATGTATATATATTTATTATGTGTAATCTTATTGAAGAAGAAAATTTGTAAGCATTGATGGATTTCTGATTAATCTGATCCATGCCTGAATAGAAGAGGAAACAGGATCTTGAGACAATCCCTTGAAACAACGGGCTTCTTAAAACGTTTTCTATTTTATTTTTATTTTTTTTTACATATGCAATTTTTGCAAATTTGTTTTAAATTCAGGATTTTGGATGCTGTTCCCTTTCATCATGAAGTTCTTAGATTGTGATTTTTCTTTTGAAAAACACTTTGAACAGATTGAAATATTCATAATTGTTTTTTTTTTCTTTTTATTTAAAAAAAAAAAAAATTAACACTCAGGTGAGAGCCAATTGTGTGAGAGACGAAAAAAATATATTACTCTCTTATTTCAAAAGGAACAAATTAAAGGAAAATCTCCAGGTCTTATATTCCTAATTGAAGTATCTTGTTGGGTAATGTTGATCCCAATGCCAGAGACTATCATTATTTTTACCTAGCTTAACTCAATAATACTAAAATATAAAATGTAAATTATGCTGGTGGAGGGTAAATCATATGCTATCAAGCATGATAAATGGCAATGGCATTTTCATAATAACTCAAGGGAAAGATAGAATAATTACCTATAAGTTCTTACATTGTGGAGTTTTTTTTTTTTTTTTTTTTTGAAACAATAACAATATCTCTCTTAATTTAGTGTTTCATTTCCAAGATGAGTAATTGTCAGTATTCTTGTATTATTTAAAACTATTGTTCTCATCTTGGTTGATATTGATGTTATTATAGACACAACTTTTCGATCAAGTAGCCTCTGGTCTTCATCAGGTGTCAGTGACTGGCTGATTTCTTGAAAAATGACTGGAGTGGGGGAAACCATGCTCTAGATTGTTTATACTGGAGGAAAGGCGTTGGTCAGAGAGAATTTGAACCCAAAATGTATTGAGCATGAAAGACTCAAAAGAGCTGGTCATAAGTGTCATGATATTAATCTCTCTGGGAATGTTGGCATGGAGTTTGATCTAATGTTTAATGAATGTTGTCACATCTAAGTAAGGCATGCCTAAAAAATCAAATAAACCACAGCAGGAAGACAGGATAATTTTCAACTTGTTCCAGCAGAATTATGACCATCCACATCATGTCCATACTACTCAATATGCTCTGCAAGATGTTCAACAACTTCTCTGACTGGGATGATTGCCAGATCTCTCTTCCATTGATATATTTACAATGTAATGTGGCAGGACTTGTTCAATTAACTCACCTCTAACTCTTAATGGGTGCAAGAGGCATGAAACAGTGTTATGATAGGATGTTATTTACCACCTGTATGATCATATATGAGAGAAGAGAGCTGTGAAAATGCCTAAGGAGGATGTACTGCATATTGATATTTGGCCTGATTATAGATATTCATTTGCATATTTGATTATCTATTATAATCCTTTTTTATTACCTGTATGTTTAATCTTAAATAAATTGGAACATATTTATGGTGGGGCAATTTAATTCTTGATCTGTGTAAAACTGAAAATTTAAGATTACAGCTACTACAATAATAACAATAACAACAGAAAAAAAACAAAAACAAATGCCCACTGATTCTATTATCTTTAATTGAGAAAATCTCCTTTGTTTTTTATTAACACTTCTGCTGCTGTGAATGTTGATATATGTATCTTATATTACGATTGTAGACATATAGCAGCATAGAATATAAGCTGTTTGATGACATATTTTTTTGTGATCTTGTTTGTTGGTAGTCTTGTTTTGCTTAGCCTGTACTACAGAGTATCTTATCGAAACCAAAATGGCAGTGCCTATGAGAAATCTTTGCCAGTGTCTTTATAGTTGTTTATTTCAGTAAATGTCAATTTCCTATTTTTTTCCAAACTGGCCAGTACAGCAGTGAAAGTGTTAATAAGATTTGATTGGTGAAATTTATTTTGTTCATCTAATTCAAATTTCATCCTGAATTCTAAACTCACTGAAGCTGTGTATAGTCCAGTTTTGATTTTATTTTTTAATTTATCTTCAAGATTATTTAATCTTGTTAATTAATGAAGATCTATCTGTCTGTTCTTGATTATCTTAAAAAAAAAAACCCAAAAACCTTTGGAACTTTAATATTTGATGCAATGTATGCAACATTTTTGTCTCTTTCTCTGTAAATTAAGTAAATTAATTTTTTTTTTACAGTATTAAATCTCCCTGCATTTTAAAGTAAAAATGAATTCATTTACTGCTCCACTTCATTACATACAATTTATATTACTTCATTTTACAAAAATGTATGCAATAATTTAAATAGCTTATATTTGAACCACAGAAAGGTATTTAAAAGTTTTATTGAAATCAATTGACACGGTCTATCTGTTTAATTATACTTTTGATCTTTTCCAGTTTATTTATAAACTGCTGCATACCTAAATCTGCACATTGGAAAATTTAAAAAAAAAAATCAGATCTTGTCAACCAGTTTCAATAAAATATGTTTGACTAAATTATTTAAATATATGTTAGTGGTTCTTAAACCAAGTTAACATGAAAACAATTATAAATTTAGTTTATTGGTAGCTTTTGTTCCCACTATAAGTTACTTTATAATAGTATTACTGTTTATATTTATATGAGATATATTGTTTTAACAAATAAACAGACAATTTTTTTTATAAAGATAATCAAATTTGGTTATTTATTCATTTGTTCTTTCTTTGCAAGTTATATCTTGTGGCTTATATTTTGGCACATGCATGATACTGGCTTTGTGGTACTATGCAAGTATACTTTTGTGCTTACACAATTGGTTGACTGATTGCATTTGAAGAACAAAAACTGTTGAAAAATCATTGTGTTGTTTTAATGTAGCACTTTGTGTTTGTGTAGGGCTCGCTTGATGGTTCAATGAGTACAAACCAGATAGTGAATGAAGATTTTCAAGTGAGGCAAGACTTCTTTAACTGAAAAATAAGCACCGTATAAACTTTTTAGCCCTTGTCTAGAAGTAAACCAAATTTTTTTTTTTTTTTAATCATTTCCCCTCAAGCAAAGTAATAAAGCCACTAAGATGCAAGGGCTTACAGAGTTTGAGAAGACATGAGAGAGAAAAAAACAACATTATTAAGGAAAGAAAATAATAAAAGAATTAAGAAAACAGAAAATAATGAGTGACATTGCATTTAAGTTTTTTGAAGATCAAACTTGACTGAAAAGCAAGAACCTAGAAGAGAGTTCTGCAAGCAAGAAGTGCAAAATAAGAAACTGTTAGCTTAGAACTTATACTTACATTTAGCCAATTCAAGTGTTACCAATCTTGTAGTATGGTTAAATTCATAAAGTCTAGGTATCATGAAGGAAAGCTCATCAGAACAATTACCATGAAAAGATTATGAAACTTAAAAAAAATATTATCAGACAATAAAAAACAAATTAATAAATTATATCTCTTAAAAGTTAATAATTGTGTTAATTTCTCAGAATTATTTAGTTAATACAAAAGTTCCCATTGATATTTTTTGTACAAGGTTATAATTCATTAATTCTCTGTTAACAAACAAATAATCAAAAATAAGATATCATATTTGATGGTATCATTGACATGCAGAGGTCTGATAATATTTGGTGAGGCTTGGGGCCAACTCCTTGATTGCATGTCCATAAGACTCAAGTAGGGGGAGACCTGTAGGGCCTAGTACTGAGAAATGTGGGAAAGGAAGGCATTTTAAATATGTAAAAATAGATGAAACATGAAATAAACACTTTATTCAAATTAAATATAAACTAAATTTTTATTTCGATTTTTGTTGGATGCTCTTCAGATATGGATGCCCAGGGCTGTCACACCCTCTGTCCCCCTTCTACACGCTACTGGATGGCATATAACCCACATCTTGTTTTCTTGCAAAATATGGATCAAAATGTTATCTACATCATATTAACATGTTGATACCGTTAACATATTAATATTATAACATTATCATCTATAATTATTATAATTTCATAAAGTTGGGATACTAAAGAGGAAATTTCATCAGAACAATTAACATGAAAAAAATTTATAAAAAAAGGTGCAGGCAAGCTACATTACGTTGGTGGTAAAGTGAAATTTAGCAAATATCTGTCTGTTTGCATGTACACCAACAAAAAAAAACAACATTGAAATATTTGTGAGCTATTAGTTGTTTTTAGTTCTGTACATTAGAAACATATTTTAGAATTGAAGTGGGAAATAATGAGTCACTTAAAATTTATCAAGGTTTATAAACTGAAATTATATAATATTCAGTAACAAAGAAAAAATAATAGGAACTATATTGAAATTGAAGAAATAGCATGAACAATGATTTGTCATTATTATATTTTTTTGGAAAATTTATGACAAAGTGGAAAAAACTTTTCATGTAATGTGTTTCTTCCTTTAAGACTTCATCAGCCTAAAGTGATATTTATGTTGATATGATTACGCATATGCATGAAGGAGAGGGGATGCTGAAATTTTAAATTAAAAAAAGTTTTTTATTTTTTTACTGTGTTTGGACATATATTCTATCCAATTTCATTTAGTTTCTTTTTGTTTATATTTTTTTAATTAAATGTCCCACATTGTGTTAACAGAAGATCTGTCAAGAAAGGTGAAAATGTTGTAAGAACCTGGACATAAATTTACTGTAGATGATCAAGTGATTAAAGCAGTTTTGATAGATTTTCATCTTAGTAAACTGCTTTCTCTTTTAATTAAACTTTCATTTTTTAAATCAAAATTACAATAGATCTAGTCCCCAAAAATGCATTGAGTGTTTTGTTTTGTAAAATTTATTGTCTCCTCTCCTTCAAGCGTATGCGCAATCACATCATTGCAGTCATTATTGTTACATACAAAATTTTATTTTAAAATAGGGAAAAAATGATAGAAACATTAACAAAGAAATTCTTACTCTTTGCCAAATTCTTGGAAAAATATTGATCTTGTCATTTTTAATTATGTTTTTATATCATTTCTAATAATAGACACTATAGCTCTTGCTTTATGACAACTCTATCGCAGGAGTGTACGTATATTTATAAGTATAGGCTAGTCCTTCTAAAGGTGGGGCAGTATGACCCATCTGGGGAGTTTGGATGATAGAAATATCTGAGAGAGCAATAAAGAAAAAAATATTAGAATCAAGTGAACATTTTAATATATATTTTGAAAAGTTCCCTTAATTTGAAGCAAATTTCTTTAAGGTTTAGGCATAAATAGGAAGAAGTAACATTTAAATAAAATTAGAATGAATATTAGCTCTGTTGGTAATGTAGTAGTCATGTTTGATTCTAACTGGTGCATAAAGAAATATATATATATATATATATATATATATATATATATATATATATACATGAATTATTCACACAAAAAACTAATGCAAAGGTTAATGATTTAAATGGCGAGACATCCATCATTGCATACAATTCAAATAATATACAAAAACCTCTGAATCCGTTATGAATGAAATGATCCTTGTTTATATAAATTTCTGCCGTATTAGTTCTTATTTTTACTACAAGCTTTCGTCTGTTCCTACAGACATCTTCAGGTATAGAATAGATGTTGTTCTTGTTTTTTTCTCTTAGTAATAAGAGGACAACGAAAATATATGTATTGTTGTATCCGAAAATGCTATTGAAAATGAGTTATTGTTTTTGGGGGCCCAGAAGCAATGCTGAGTTTGATTTTAAAATTTTTAAAGGTTGTGCGTTCATATAAAATATGGTGATGAACAAATTTTTTACTGGTAAATTTTTCTGTCAAAGTGGCATGAACTATATTGTTCAATAATTACAGTAATTATTATCCAAAAGTCGCACTTGGATCAGTTATTTATTTGGAGGTTTTTGTATATTATTTGAATTGTTTGCGATGATGAATGTCTCGCCATTTAAATCATTAATCTTTGCATTAGTTTTTGTGTGAATAATTCATGTATTTGTAAATTGATTGCACGTTTATCGTAATATATATATATATATGTATATATATATAGTGTATTTTATACATGTTTCATTAAATATGACTGACAAGTTACTATGATTAAACTTTTTATTTAATTTTTCTTGTGTTTGTATAAGTGTTTTCTTTTTTGGACTTAAAGTATGTAAAAATTGTTCAAATGTTCTGTATATCTGAGTGCTTTCGGCTATCCTATTAGTTTTTTTAATTTAACTGAATGTGTAAATTTTTTTATGTTTCTAGAATGATGGGAATGTTTTATTTTCAAAACATATTCAGCACATTGTGGGCATGTTCATATTTGATGTTATTGAGTGTTAGCTGTTTCTTTTTTATTATTATATTCCATTATTTTTAGTCTTTTTTTTTTTTTATATGTGAATGAGGCTATTATAGTTGTATTTTCAACAAATATGTTGTGAATGCAGTTCGGTAGGTTTCTGTGTGTGTTTAAATGAGTTCTAATTGAGCTTTGGTCAAGGAGGTGTAACGTGAGTCTTGATAGGCATGTAGTGGTACGAACAATATAATTTTATGAGTGAATTTCATATATATATATATATATATATATATATATATATATATATATAAAAATCAGTATCATGGATACTTAAGATGAATGCTTTATAAGGAATAAAATTAACATAGAATTATACATGAAAACATGGTTATATTTTATTTTGTGGTCAAAAGCCAGTATTAAAAACTCATTTTTGTATCTTGGTGATGTGACAGGACATGTTAGCCTGCAGACAGCAGATACCAGTGAGACTGGTGATCATTACATTTTCATGTTTTCAAGGACCATAACACTAGGTTGTTGAAAATTACTTTTGACTCAAAGATCAGAAGCCGGACATGTACAGTAAGCGTTGGGAAACACTGCCTAGTCTTGTGGCCTAAAATTCAGTCAGGGATCAATTAATAATTATTATTATTATTTTTTTTTTTTTTAAAGCCTTCAACCTCAAGCAAGGCAGGGAGCCACTAGCACGCAAAGGGTTTCAGAGTATGAGCGAGAACAAAGATGAGTGATAGAGGAAAGGATGAAGAGACGGTTAGGGGATAGATCAGGGCATCTGGAGACGTCGATTGACGTTACATTTAGATAGTGGGAGATTATAGTTATCAGAAAAACAAGAAATGGGGAGGGAGTTCCACAGGCGAGAAGTGCAAGACATGAAGCTATTGGAGTAGAAGAGATGGCTACATTTAACAGTTTCGACAGTGAAAGAGTGAGAGCAAGATGCCAGTCTAGTTGAGTGCTTAAATTCACAAAGTCTGGGAACCAACGAGAGCAGCTCACCAGAGCAGTTACTGTGAAAGTATTTGTAAAAAAGACAGAGAGAGGCAACGGCACATCTGTGAGAAAGCGGCTGCAGATGAGATGCCAGATCAGGGCCAATTACATTGCATATCCATCTTTAGATTTTATGAAGGACCTTGAGACAATTAGAAGGGGCTCCAGATAATGTGGGAAGAAGTGAGCTCGTGGAATGACTTTGTTTTCATAAAGTCTCTCTCTCTCTCTCTCTCAAAAAAAAAAAAGAGTGATAAGAAAGGAGGGAAGGCAGGCCTTAAGTAACAAGGTAGCAGACCTGTGCATCCCACTCCTTGCTGTAAAAAGATTACAAAAACTAGTGCTTGGAACAGCCTTGTTTAGAAAAACTAGCTATGGCAAACACTCCACTTCCCACATCTGACTGCAACCCCACACATGCAGGTAATTTCACTTATTTTTTCACAAAGTAGGTATTAATGCAGACTTGGTGTTAGAATAATTGTTTCCAATTTACAATAGATCTAGTACCAAAAAAAGAGGTGTGCCTACTTCTTGTATGTATTTAGGGTCTGTTCTATGGGGATTGGGAGACCAGGGGGGAAGTGGCCTGAATTGGGAAGGACTGGTTTAAATTAAAAGCTGTTCTGTGTTTGTTGAATATAATCAAGAATTAGTCATTTAGATTCAATCAAAAAGAAACTTGAAAATACTAAAGTTTTTTTTTCTTCTTTTTCTCAATCTTTTCTGAAATTAAACAGATTCAAATGCTGTTACCTTTCCTTCTATTATGAGTTTCATTGGGAAGGTATTGTGATTTCTTAAGAGACTAACTTGTTTTAATGACATGATTAATACATTCTAGTGTAAATGAAGTATTGTTGACTTTTTCTTGTTCTGAGATCAGCTTACCATTCAGGCTGTATCAACTATGACTGTTAGTATTAGCATTCCGGCTGCTATTCAAGTAATCCATACATAATTTATTATTTCAGAAAATACTGTGAACTCAAATGCTTTACAAAACAGTGGTGATGACAGATCATAAGATATCAGATAGAATACATTTTGCTGAGATAACCAGCATTAAACAACTGAATATATTCTTCTAAGGAGCAATGAATTATTCATTTTTAATAAATTGTATTTAAGTAAGATAAGTTATGCTTGGTACGTAAGTGTCCAAAATGATGAGTATTTGTTAGAAAAAAAAAAACAAAAAACTTTTAGATTGTTAACCGTAATAAGTTTATTCATTGTCTTTAAGTATTTTCTTGATTCTGATTTGAAGTTTTTTTTATTCAATTTAAGAAATGTTTATTTCTCTCTTTGGTTTTAATGGCACTTTACTTTTAGGATTTTTGACAAAAAACATATGGTACGGAGTAGTCATAGAAAAGTTAAAATGCAATTCATTTAAAATGACTCCCGGTTTAATTCAAGCCTTTTTGTTTTAAGCACATGTTGAATCTGATTTGATTCATCATTTTGTCATGTAGCTTTATGGGGAATAAGGAACACACACACACACACACATGTATATATGGTGTATTTCAACAGCAATAATTCTTTCAAACATGTTTGGTTAAATAATATATGTTTTGTGTTCTTGGTAAATTTGCCAAAGTTCAGATTTATTTTTATTTTATATTATTTTTTCCCCCGCCAAGTACTTTCAAATGTTGCTAGATCTGCTTTCAAGGATTGTTCTGTATGTATTTATGCAACTGTTTTTTTTTTTTTTAATTCTGTTGTTCTCATGTTTGATGGAACTAATTTCAAGTCACTCAGGTGACACAAAGTCATATAAACAAATGGAGCAACATTTGAAAGTACTTGGGAAGAAAATAATACAAGAAAAAATTAAATATATACTATTTTATATAACATTTTACCACTAACACAAAATACTTATTTCATAAATTTGAAAAATTAATGAAAACATTTCCTAAGCAGAGCATGTCATCACACACACACATATATATATATATATATATATATATATATATATATATATATATATATATATTTCAGCAAACTTAATTCTGCTCAGGAGGAATTTAACTTTGTATATTAAGCCCAAAACAATGTCTATTTGAAACCAGAGGTAAAAGTTGAATCTTTTTTTTTTTTTTTAAATCTTTGGAATTTTTTAAGGGGGGAAAAAACAATTTCTGTCAGTAGAACTGCTTACTATTCATCCTTCTCCTGTTATACTTTATACTTATCTTTGCCTGGAAGAATTTTCTGTCTATGCACATTGTAAGAATTATGTTGACTCCTTTGAATTTAATAGCATCCAAATATAGTAAAGTTTTTTTCTCATATCTTTGCTTTATTTGAAAAATTAAAGCAGTATCATGATAGTATATAAATTTTTAAAATCCAAAGATGAATCTGCAATATCATTGGTTTTGATCTGGCATCTCAGCTTCAGTCACTTTCCTACTGCTGTAATGTAGTTTCACTTTTCCTTTTCTGTAAATTTTTTCTTGGTAGTTCTTTTGATGAAAATTTCCTCAATGTTACCTAGACTCTATGAATTTAAGTGCAGTACTAGATTAGTAACAAAGTCTCATAATTTTACATTTGAAAGGGCTAGATGAAACTGTAAGTTCTGTGCTAACAGTTTCTTCTATCGTATTTCTCACTTGTTGTACTCTCTTCCGGTTTCTTGCTTTCCAGTTAACATATATCTTCAAAAATTTAAATGCAATGTCAATCATTATCTTCTGTCTTCTTAATTTCTGTTCTTTTATTGTTCTTGTTCCTTAATAATGTTTTTCTTTTTCTCATATTCTTTCACACTCAGTAACCCCTTGCATCTTGCTTGGGGTGAAATAATTAAAAAAAAACAAACAAAAAAACAAAAAATCCAATCTATAAAAGTATGGACAGAGATGCACACACCCACTCCTATTGTTAATACATTACTAGCAGAGGAAGATTTAACAGCATTCAAAATAAAACAGAGTTGCATAGTTATTTTTCTAAGTCTGTCCTATTTCTAGGCCCCTATGTACTGATTATATTTTTAGGCCCCTATATACTGAGATTTCAATCCAGTTGTTTTACTGATCTAAGCTCAACTTTTAGAAGAAAATTGGTAAGAAATATTTGTTCTGAATCAAATTCCTGCAATCAGTTGGAGACTTTTTCTTTTACAACATGTGTTATAAAGATTTATTTGCAAACACAAATTCAATGTTTCTGTACTGAAATTTTCTGTGTTAATTTATAAGTTTATACCTTGAAATAGTTCCCATTGAGGTAAGAATTATTGATTTCTTTTTGAAGATGAAAATATTTGCTATTCTTATTAAATAACTGTTAATATTACCAAGTTTGCTTCTGTAATCACTGTAGCCTACCCATATTTTACTATGCTTTTTTTACTGTTCTATTTTGCTTTCTTTAAAATTTGTAGCCTGTATATTTTCCTTGAAAATATACAGTCTATATGTAGATTTTCACTTTAGAGAATCTCTTGAAAGTGGCACCTCATGAGAATCATTTAAATTTTCCCATTCTTTCCAACCAATTTTTTCAAGTTGTGCACTTATAATTGATACTCTCCACCCACAGAACATAAACACCAGTTTACGACAGAGTCATTAATTATAGCATTCATCTCCCCTCCTTGTTTTGTCAACTTGAACTTGCTTGGTGGCAAGTTTCTGAATTATAAAGTTTGAAACCACAAATTGTAGTAGATTAAACACCATTCCCAAATGAAATATCCAATTGATATTTATCAAATCTTTGAGACAAACGTATTGGATCATCTAACAGCATGTCTGAGTCTATTCAAGAGAAAATGAAGGATTACTTTCCAAACAGTCTCTCTATAAAATGTTTGCATCGCACATTCTCTATGTCAGTACAATGCAAACTCAGTTAAATAAGAAAAGTTTTTGATTAACATTTTGCATACAGTTGTTAGTCAAATTCTTTTTGGTACCAGATCAGATATATTTACTTTATATTGATAATTATTATATCAAGCTAATTTTGTCAAATTTCTGAGCTAACCAATTAGGCAGTGACTTTCTAGATTGGCATTCAGTGGCTGAAGGTATTTATTGGACTAAGCCATTATATTCAGTGAGGAATGAACTATGGTTAGCTGTCTTGTTTATCATTGTTTTAATTCTTTACAAAATGACTCACTTATTTCAAAAAGTATCATTGAAAATAAATGATGTGGACTTTGTTATATAATTCAACTGGAAAAAAAAAGAGTGTTTTTGATTAATTTACTCAGTTACTTGAAATTCTTTATGTCTTCTTGTAAGAATTACAAATATATTTTTGTTGGGAATAAATATATTCTAATAAATATAAAAACATTTTGCATTAGGTTGATGTTGGATATGATTTCCTGCTTAGACATCAAAGTACAAAATATCGAATGAAATGTAAATTGCTGTTGTTAATGATTTTGTCTTGTAGTTGCTTTTCAAAGCTTCAAAACTATGAGCATTTGACTTTCTTTCTGCTAAATGAATCCAATAATCATATTGGCTAAAAAACAGAATTTTATATTTTGTTGATTTCTTTCTAGATATTATTTGGCAACCATGTTTGAACCAAAGAAGAAAAAAAAAAGAGCTAACATGGAAGAGTTGAATAATTTATCTTAAAGCATTTTGCAAATTTGGAAGATAAACTTGTTTCACTTGATATTGCAGGGGTTGAGATTACAGTTGGGGGGTTGAATTGATCAAAAACACTTGGGAATTCTCTGCATAAAAAGTGAGAAGATGTTTCTTTTGACATATGAGCTCATTTTCAGCATTCTTATTTATACAAGTCAATGGTGCTTTCTGTTTATTCGTAATCTCAGAAATTTTATTAATACTGTCAAAATTTGGCATATCTTAAACTTATATGATTATTAATTAATAAATTTTATGCAAACGCCTGAAAAAATTATTGCTACACTTTATTCTTTTTCCTTTAATTCTATGTTCAATGTTGCTAATCTAGCCACATTGTTGACATGAATTTTGGCACATGCATGCTTCTCTGCTGACCCTGAGTTAAAGTAATTAAATCTTTTCAATCATTAATTATGAAAGATTTTATACGCACATGAAAGTGTTGTTTGTGTTTTTTTAAATTATGTGTGCATTGACAAATATTACCTTCTTATTCTGTGTATGGATTTTACACTGCTGTATAAATGCATATCCATGTGTGGACTTAATACAGGATGAAGTTTAACACAAAAAGAAGTCCTTTTGCTTTATCTTGTTTTTTGTACATATCGATCCATATACTCATTTATTTATATATTTCTAATCACATCAAATTTTAATGAAATAAATTAAGTCTATATTCAAAAGAAGTAACCTGGCATAATTAATGGTTGAACAAAGCTTATATACTTGAATTCTGGGTCACTATGACTTGTGACTTTGTGCTAGTACAACCATCAATGACTTCCAAATAGTTTCATGTATCCAATTTCACTTGGAAGGCTTCGGTCAATATGCTATATGATTTTTAGGCACTTCTCAGTGGTGCCACATACTAGGTTGTATCCTCAGGCTGATATTATCAAGAATTTGTCTCTGACAAATTGACCCTGGTGAAATTTGAATCCAGTTCTCATGGTCAGAAGACTAACATTCAGCTACACACACAAACTCAAAGAAATGATATTGATTGAAAAACACCATAAAATCTTTTTTATTTGATTCCTAGTTTTATCATTTATTGCTTCAGTTATGAAACGTTTTGTGCTGAGTGATTACTTTGTTTCAATATTTGAGCTGAAACCAGTATTTCCTACAAGTATATAAATTAATATGATTTCAGATTCAAACACTGGATTAACTTGGCTAGCATTTAACAGTATTTTTTGAAATACCACTTCATTTTATGACACAAAATTTAGTATTTAAAATATTTTGTTTTTCTTGTATACATACTTATGAACTACTGGATGAATGTTTAATAATCTGAGATTTAGGTTGAAATTATTGTTCAACCTAAATGAAGCCTATTACTTTTTGATGGTGCTGATCATTTCTATTCAGGATAAAAGGAAGTTGTTTGGAATCTTCAAACTTTGAGAAAAAGAAATGAGTTTTATCTTACTCTGAGCTACTCTTATAAACTTGAGTTGATAGCTCATTATTTGGCAGGAAGCAACATGTTAAGCATTTTCCCAGCCATACGTCTGTGATCAGTAATTAAATAGAAATGAATGTGTATCAAAAGGAAGTATGTTAAAGTTTATTTTTCAGTATGCCATGTCTTAAAATGATTACCTACTTGATTATGTCAATGCTTTGTTCCAGTTTTTAAGATGGAATGGTTGGAAGTAAAAAAAAAAAAAAATGATAGGATTCAAAGCATTATAGTTTTAAAAAATCTTTAAATGCTCTTGAAGAATCGTCTATTTGAAACTGTCTATAATTGTCTATAATGGCCATGCTATATTTTAGATTTTTTACACTTTTTTTATATGGTGAGTTAAAAAAAACAAATGCTCTTACAG